>JAEQBH010002552.1:0-159291 GCA_016808115.1 Tetrastigma voinierianum
TGGTAAACTATATTTCTATGTTTGAATGTACGGATTCTAGTATAAAGGTAGAAAGGAATGTACGGATTCCTGAATGGTAAACTATATTTATGTGTTGGAATGTACAGATTCCAGTATAAAGGTAAAAAGGAATGTACGGATTCCTGAATGGTAAACTATATTTCTGTGTTTCAAACCTCTAAATTTCATTTGATATTGTTGTTCATATTGCCGCTATTTGTTGCATAACCTATGCATGAGATTGATTGTTTCAGCATAATCCATCCTCGCGAAATGGGCCTCGAAAGTACCTAGCCTCACAAGTATGGTGATATATTTTACTACGTAGTTATTCACCCCCGTTGATTTCCTCCTTTTCGTGGTAGACAGAAAGGAGAATTCGCATTTCTTGACCACTTGATTCTATTTGAAACATATAATAGATTATTTTGTTTATTCGGGTGAATAGAGTCTAAGTATCCGTAAAGCTCCACGGTGAATTAACTTGCTATCAAGTTAATTATTTGGTTAAATCGATAAATTTTGGAATAGTTGAGTTGGATAAATTTGCTTTTGATGAAACCTTATTGATATTTTTGATGAGACCGTTGGAGGCCGTTTTGTTAGTGGATGATCACGAGGTCTATTTGTTATGTTATTTGAGATAATATCATGATATGAGATTTTGAGTTAATTATTAGTAGATTTTAGATTGATATCATGAATTTATCGTGATTTGTCATTTGGTTATAGAAATGAATAGGTCTTGTCGAATTTTCTGTAGAAATTATGGATCTTAGGCTTGCTACGGTTTTGGTGGCCTAAGCCTACCCATTCCTAGCGCCACACAAATTCTTATGTGCTGGATGTGACAAACAGGAAGCCTATAAATTTTTCTGGATCTAGGATGACAAAACGGACTTCACATTTGGATTCATCTCACGAAATCTAGTTGCCCAAAAAAATTTCGTTGAATTCCGAGATAGTCGGATGTTTTCTATTTTCGGGGTGTCCGGTGTCCGATGGATTTTAAAAACGAGATTTTTGAGAAAAAAAATCTCAAAAGTGAAAAATGAATTAGTGAAGTTCATTTTAAAATAAATTGAACTTGAACCGAGACAAAAGCAAATTGTTTTGGGGCATAAACAAACTTGGACGGGTCGTGGACACGTGGCGTGGCATGGGCCACATGTCCAACTTAAGTAAGTTGGACAAAAGGGGTTTAAAACATGATTTTTTGGGCAGAAAACAGGAGATTTCTGCTGGAAAAAAAAATAAAAACATAAAGTGATAGAGGAGAAGAGAGGGTGTAGAGAGAGAATCTCCAACTTCTCTCTATGATTAATGGAGATCGGGTGGTCGTCTTCCCACGGGCCAAGATTTAAAGTCAGAGTACTCAGTGAGGGCTACACATGGATACCAGAAACTCCAAGTTTCGCTAAGGTTTCATGCGGAAGGTTTGAGAAGTCGAAAGCTTCGGGTTCAAGAAGTGTTCGCAGAACTTTCTCGGGTCATTGCTCACGCTTTAAGAGGTAGGGATTCTTCCTCCCTTGGTTATTTCCATTCTAAGGGTTGTTCGGTTGAGCTTTAATGACCTAAATGGGCTGTTTGGCTGCTTTTGCCCTAAGGGGCTGTTTGGCAAATTAATGGGTTATGGGAATAGTGCCTTATTTTGGACCCTATATGATGTCCGGTTTTTTGGGCTGATTTTCATTTAGAAAAAGGGATAATTTAGACTAGTATCCTTCAAGGAAATTATAGCCCTATCTGAGAACATAATGTTAGGCTTTTGAATCACCTAAATTGGACCTCTATAACCCAAGTTATGCTCCGTTTTTCAGGACTACCATAGGCAGCCCTTGCTTTTGGCCTAACTCTACCGCCCAGATTTTGGGGAACTGACTTTCGCTTAGGAAAGTGAGAATTTGGACTAGTATCCTTCAAGGAAATTAGAAGCACATCTAAGAAATTGATGTTGGATTTTGAATCACCCAAATCGGACTCTAAACCCAAGCAGGTTCATTTTATGGACTCAAGCATGTACCTTAGGTTGTTTAATGATTTGTGTCTAGATTTTTGCCACAATTGATATATTATTGTAGTATATCATTGCTTAAATTGAGTGATATACTTGGTTGAAATTAAAAGGGAGCCAAATTGCGCTGTTTAATTCGGCCGGTGACGATGTTTTCAGGGATGTACCCCAAATCTCGTCTTTTTTTCATCATCAGCCCAAGTCTATTGACAATACCTCTCACGCCACGCCTTTATGTCATGCGCGCATCCCAGCCGTGACACGCATGCCCTGCCGTGGCCGCCTAGCTCGCTGCGGGCGACAAAGCCGCCCTTGCCATGCGCTCAAAGTGTCTCGCTGAAGGCTATGCCTCATCGCGACAGTTTGCCGCCGTAGTGTCTCGTTCCGCCGTGGACACGTGATGAACCGCCACATGGGATCTTCTACCATGACTAAACTCTGCCACAACCTAAAATTATCACACCTAGTTTCCACAAACCCACATCTCTCCTCGTCGTGACAACGAAAATCTTGTTACGACATAAAGCCTCACGCTTCTACCGCCGAGACACGGGTGAACCTATCACGCATGAGATTTTCTTTCATGCCCGCTCTCACGACTTAAGAGCCTGCGTCGCGACAAAAAATACCCTCGTCAAGACAACCTCTATTGCAACACGGAAAGTCGCGTCGCAATACTAAACCTTCTATCGCTCCATTCCCTCGCGTGGACATAATTTCTTCTTACTCTCGCCACCTCACGCAACGCAGTCATTCTCGTCGTGACATAAATCTTCCCTAAGTAGCAAAACCATGTCACAACATAATTTTCCTATCGTGAACACAAAAATCTTAACTTTGGCAACACTCCGCTGCGACATAAAAAATATTATGTCGCGACGCAAAATCTCCACCACATTGCCAACTCTATCGTGACATGAAGCATTACGTCATGACACAACTCCGCAGGAAATCCACGTAGCGACCGCTCACAATTCTCATGACATGAAATCTCTGAGCCTTAACCAAGCTCTGTGCAACCACGATCTCTTGTCATGACCGTCTCGATTTATTTACAAGGAACCTCTATCGCGACATTGTCACAGAGAGAGCAAAACTGCTTGACCAGTAACACCACCACTTGAGATAAATCTTACTCGACCTAAAACCAACCTTCGTGACACAAAACTAAGCTATCACAATAGAAAACCCCTGTCGCTGACCCTAACACCTTAAAGTGCAATAAACACATTTCTAAGCATTCCTGCATTTCCATCCCTTTCCCAAGAGCCCCTTTCATCATATAAAACTACCAGAAACCTAGGAAACAGTTGCCAGACTGCATAAATCATACAAAAATGAGTTTATTACAACTCTTTCTCATTACATATCTGACTGGGTTTTGCTCCAAAAGCATTGGATAAGCTGTGCAGAATTTTAAAAATACATGAATAAGCCAAGTGGCCCTTTTCACAACTAAGATCTTGGATATGTTTCATCCCCGGTGTACCTCGATTGCACAGAAAATATTTTCCCACGGCGGGTGAGTAATGCCCGGTAGAAAATCTCCTACAAGGGCTAGTCATTTCAGTGCACAATGTCGCGATTCACACATTACTTGCCCATTCAAGTAAAAGCTATGCACATTTTACATGAATGTCTATGCTATGCCCCATGTCTCGAGTCTCTTGACTCCCTCACCTGGCTTAATTTCCATGTATATCTTTTCAAAACAAAGATTTTGTTTTAAAACTCATTAGACAACCTCCGATATCAAAACACATTTAGACTGACCCTCGATATTAAAACACTTGAACTGACCCTCCAAAATTAAATCACATTGGACAAGCCTCGGGTATCAATTTGTTAGACAACCCTCACATTATAATTTATCAGGACATCCTACGATATAATTTGTTGGACAACCCTCACATTAAAATAAGCTTTGTTCAAAAATCATGTCATGCACTCACCCATTTCACGCGATGTCCACAGTCATATGAAATGCAACTGTAATTTCATGTCGATTCATATTCACATGCATGATGAGTCTTACATCTGACAATAATAAATCATAGATAATTATATTTTCTACATATAATTCACATTCATCAAGTATCACATGTCAATACATCATATAAGCATATATTGTATGGGCTTTTCACCCTGACCAACATGTTATTCGATTTTTTCGCGTGATGCTGCATAAAAATGACACACACGGTCGATAACAATCAGAATTCGATCCGGCGCCAACAGTCCCGAACATTCCGACATTCGGTCAAATTTTGGGACTGAACTACATGGCCACTCACAGCCCTAAAGAAAAACCCATGCCATTAAATGGCCTTTAGGCTAGAAATAACCCGAGTAGGAAAATTCTCTACCTCTTGGAGTTTGGCGAAAACCCCAAATTCTTGTACCTATGCGAAGCTCTCGTCGCATAGATGAACTTTGTCTCTTGCTCGAGACGAACCGACGTGATCTGTAGATCTTAGAGAGAAGGTAGAGTTTCTCACTCCACTTTCCTTTTCTTTCTTTTCTTTTCTCTCTTTTTCCTTTCCTCCTTTTTCCTGCTCTCCCCACTAAATCTGATCCCACTTGATTAAAGTGGGAAACTTCCTCCCACCTTCCTCCTCTCTCTCATGGCCATGTGTCATCACATGGTCCATGTATCAATGTGCCATGTGTCACATGCTTTAAGTGTCACCAGACACCCGTTGCCTCAAAAAACGTGAAATTCCAACTTTCTCAAAATTCGGCTGAGATTCGACTAAACCAGCTTCATTCAGGGCGATTTCATGATCTGATCCGTTCATCATCCGAGATCTAGAAAATTTCCAGGTTTCCAACTGAAATTACCGTTTAACCTTTTCATAAAGTGAATTTTTTCCCAAAGTTTTACATTCTTCCCCCTTATGAATTTCATCCCCGAATTCACACCGTATACCTGAACACATGCATATCACGATATAGTTATTCTAGTTCCAAATATTATACAACGCACTTGTGTCCTCAAATAGGAAATGATAGGTGGCTGCATCATGTCCTCATGTGATCGAGTTGCCTCCTCCATCCTCAGTGTTGCCTGACATCTTCACTAGCCTCCACGGTCTTGCGTCTCTCAAAACTTTGATCTGACCCCTTCTCCATGATGCAGGTCCACTCCTCAAGGTCCCATACGTATCCATGATAATCCCTCCTAATCCACTACATGTTACGGATGGAGTATATTTGAACATGGAGACGTGGAACACCTCATGGACACCTGATAAATTCGGTGGTAGTGCCAGTAGATATGCAAGCTGTGCCCACCTCGAGTATCTGGGCACGATGTCCCTCGATCTTTAGCTTCCCCCTCTTGTCGAACCTGACCACTCCTCTTTTAGGCATCACCTTCAAAGGCGTGATCCGCACACCTCAAACTCTAGGGTGATGTCGATGCATCGAAACATCTCTTCTGCCGACTCGGCGAGTGAGAAGACGCTTCCATATCTAACCCACCTTCTCAGAGGTGTCTCTAATTAAATCCGGACCAGTGATGGACCTTTCTTCCACCTCTGTCTAACAAATCGAAGATCGACATGGCCTCCCATACAAAGCCTCATAAGGTGCCATTTGTATACTCGCCTGATAACTGTTGTTGTAAGCGAATTCCACTAAGGGTAAGTGCTCTTCTCAGCTACCCTTAAGATCTGGACCATGTCAATGTCCTCATGTCTGGTCCTCTCGGATTGACCATCGTACGTGGATGAAGCAGCGGTGCTCATTGTCAACTATGTCCCCATAGTCCTTTGGAAACTCTTAAGGAGTGTGTAAACCTAGGATCACATGCGTCTGATAAAGGCGCTCCATGTATTGAGACGATCTCTCTAATGTCTGGCCAAGCCAAAATTCCTCTAGTGTAGAGGTCATCCGCTCTTAGAAAATGCCGAAACTTAGTAATTTGGTCCCGCAATCACCCACGCATCATGTGCCTCCGATGTTTTGTGGCAAGTGGGTCACAAAGTCCATCATGAAGTGCTCCCACTTCCCTTTCGGCTACCTCGATGGTTGGGTAGCCACTGCTAACCTCTGATGCTCACCTTTACTGCGACCGTGAATGCTATAGGAACAAAATCTCCAACATGTCGTTTCATCCCACTCCAGTAATACTAGCGACGAAGATCACGATACATCTTCATGCCACCTGGATGCCTGACAAGCTAGGAGTAGTGGAACTCCACGAGGATCTCTCTCTCAAGTATCAGGCGGGAATACAATCCATCCCCCTATACCTAAGACTACCATCTGTGTAGGATGGCCCGACTTGATCACTGTGCACAGTTGTACCAGTCCCTTATGGACAATATCTACGCGTCCACGACCTTAGGACTCAATGTCGCCCATGCTCGATTAGGGATGGCGTAGCCACAGGCTCCCAAAATGCAGGCACGCTCATTTGTACTATAATCGAGCTATCCGCAATCTCGAGCATCTTCCACTCCCGGGAAGTTATACTAGCCAATACTCCTCGTGACTTCCGACTGAGTGCATCAGCCACCACATTTGTCTTACCAGGATGGTAATGCAAAGTAAAGTCATAATCCTCCAGATACTCCATCCATTTGTGTTGCCTCGTGTTGAGGTCCTGTTGTATGAAAATATACTTCAGACTCTTGTGGTCTAAAAATACTTCAAGCGCTCACCATCTGGGGTGGTAAATAGCCAAACCTTTAAGGCAAGGATAATGGCCTTGACTCCATGTTATGTGTAGAGATGATCTGCTCATGATTATTTAGCTATCTGGGGCGCAAGCCCTTGCCCTCTAGGCGCATCGGGCCACATCCCGGTCCATCCTTTAGAGGCATCACGATTTACCGCAGTATTACCTCTGTCCTTGTTTCGAGACTATCAAAATAGGAGTTGCAGTAAGCCTCCTTTTCAATTCTAGAATCTTATTCTCACACGGGTCATTTCCACTCGAACTTAGACCCCTTAGGTCGATCTTGTCATAGGTCTTTGCTAAGCAGAGAAATCCTCAATGAACCTCTGTAGTACCCTTAATCCCTAAAAGCTGCATTATCTCGGGCGGCTGGCCTCTCCAAACTCATGACCTCAACCTTTTCGAGTCTGCGACACATACTAATGCAGGCCGACATGTCCCAAGGAATTTCACCTCGATGGCCCAAGAAACTCACACTTCTTGCAGACTTAGCATACAGCGTGTTCTTTGAGGGCCTGGAAAACAACCGTCAAGTGATCCTCATCTTTGCTACTTAGCTGGGGAGTAGATCGAGATATCGTCGACAAAGACCCTGATAAGACTAATCGAATAAGGTTGGAATACCACATGAATGAGATCCATGAATGTTGTTGGCGCATTCGTCGTCGAGCATCCTTTGTGAACTCGAAATGCCCATACCGGCGTCCCGAACATTTGTCTTAAGGATATCGGCCTCCTGGCTCGATTGATGGTAACCAATGCTTGAGTCTATCTTGGAGTAGACTAAGCGCCCTTTTCAACTAATCCCAACAAATCATCAATCCTCGATAATGGATCTAGATTCTTGTTCGTAGCCGGTTAAACCTCGGTGAAGTGATGCCGCGGTCGAAGGGTTTTGTCTTTTCTTAGCAAAGCGGGCAAAACTGCCCTATGGTGAAGTGTTCGGTCCTAATAAAACCGCTTGTCCCGACAATTCCTGCTGATTGGACAGGTTCCTGCGGCTGACTGTGCCATCCTATGAGTCATAGAAATAGGCGACGTACCAAGGTGTAACTCAATGACAAAGTCTACATCCCTATGCGGAGGTAATCCTGGTAGTTCATCCGGAAAGACATCCTCATACTTACTCCTGAACTTCACCCGAGGTAGACTCGAATCTGTCTCCCTCGTTCTCTAGGAGTAAGACTTGCTATGACCCATTAGCTATCCATGCCACAGCAAGGTCATGTATGGTATGGGGTAAGGCATCGCCTTATCCTGAAGGTCCGCACGAATATCGTCCGGTGTGTAGGCGGTGATCCTCCCTCGGTCACAATCGATGACAACTCGATGTGCGTCGACGATCCATGCGAATGGCTTCAAAATCCGATATGTCCATGTTTAGAAGGTCCAGCGTGAGCAGGATCCTTGAGATCTCTAACTCACAATCCGAGCATATCTTATCAGCACACCTAATCCCTAGGGGAGAACTCGCATGCAATGGCTTTCCTGAGATTCAACCTTTAAGCCCACGAAACATTCCTACAGATCTGTGATAAAAGAATGCAATGCACTAGAATCCTTGATATCACCATGGCGTAGGCGAGATAGCGGCTATACTACGTATCTTATCTTTTGATCGGCGAGGCTCGATCTGTGGTATAATGGCGTAGACACGCCCCTGGTCCTGAAGTCTCGGCTCGTGAGCCCTATCCTCAACCTCGACCCATACTGCGGCTGTCTACTATGTGCGAGCGTATGCGGCACCTTAGGGTGGTGGTTCCTCTGGCTCGCAGGGTAAGAAGGAACAAACGTGTCGGGCATGTCAATGATGTTGTGGTAGAGGTGTCCGTAATACTAGGATCCTGCTGCATGCAGGCTGATCTCATCTCATGTGCCTAGGCTGATGGCAATGATAACATGTCATCTACCTCGTATGGCTCGACCCTGAGCTCGATATGGCCTTTTGATGGTAATGACCCAGTCCACCGCAATCCATGCGAGTAGGAGTCTTTTGCTTCTTCTTGGAGCTAGAAGAAGGTTGATTCTCCTTCCTCTTAACACTAGCACCCATGTCCCGGATATACGTGTGTTTACTTCTCTTTCAATGGCAGGGTTATCACGACTATTGAGTCCTCACTCCCATTATATGTCGGAGGATGATTTATAAAACCACGGAGGTTACTCATCCTCCAGGCCCTCCCTTGTACTCTTGTAGTCTGAAAGTGAAGTAGCCACGGTCTTGCTGCGCAGTGCCATGGCGTCGCAACACTCTGCCTCAAGAAGGCTTGTTGATCAAGGTCGATGGTGGTTGGTTGTTGCCCTAGTCCTTGCCTCTGTAGTCCTCTTCCTCGACACCATCTAAACATGTCAAATAGAAATTTGAGATTTCTTTTATTGTTTAACAAGTAGTGCATATGCCAACCTCTAATAAACTTTAACATCCTGAACTACACTGTTCATCCCTTTTTCCTTGGAGGTGCATAATGCCAAATGCTAATACAATTCAATTCAATTCCCTAACTATCATGTTCAGCTTGTTTTCCAAATCCCTAAGGTTATGTTTTCTAACCTTAGCATTTAACTTTTCCTATATACGTCAAACCATGTGCATATTTTTCACGCAATTTGTAACACACAATCACGTAGCATGTTAAGCACAAAACACACAACACGCAACAATACGCCAGTCTGAGTCCGTACCCTTCAATCCTAGGTAATCGGATACATGTTACGATGTACAAACTCGACACGAGGGCTTCAGTAGATCCTAGCGACTTAAACCCACATCCATCGACCCTCGATACTTGTGTACCTAGACTCTTGACACCTAGCGCGGGCGAGCTGATATCGGGACCATGCTAATGAATACCACACCGACTCCCTGGTAATGTCGTTTACCTAGCTCGATGCGAGTTGTGAAGCCCCCGAATCCGGGGGTCTTTTTTTTCATCATTGTCCAGTGCGCGAGTGATAGAATACCTCTGTCGCACTCATGTCTTTATCGTACGTACATCGATCCATTGTGTGCATGCCTTTCGCGTGCCTGGCTGCATCGTGGGCAGGCGTCCTTATGCGTCACCGCGGCCAGGCACCTATCATCGTTGTATGCCTAATCGCGACAAGCTTGCCGCTTTCGGGTAATTATGCATTTCCTGTAGCTACCTGAGTGAACCGATCGCGACATGGGATCTTCTTACCATGACTGAACTCTATCACGACCTAAAATTTTCATGTCGCGACCTAGTTTCCACAGCCTACACATCTCTTTGTATAGCACGGGAAAATCCTTATCTTCTGTAAAGCTCCTTCTTTGCCCTCTTACCCTCTCGCGACACGAAAAACTCTATCACAGACATAGGATTTTCTTTCATGCCATTCTACATCACGACTTAAGCCTATATACATTATTTGAAAATCCCTCTTAGAGACAACCTCTGTATGACACGAAGATCTATCACAATATTTATACCATCTGCTTGCCTCCGTTTCCGCATCGTATAATTTCTCCTTACCTTGGCCAATTCTGTCATGACATGAATATTCTGTCGTGACAAAAATCTTCCTTACCTAGCCAACCATGTCACAACATAATTTTCCTATCACAACACAAAATCTCTTAACCTTGGCAACACTCTGTCGCAACATAAAATATTCTGTCACGATAAAAAATCTCTCCACCATTGACAACTCTATCGCTACATCGAAACATTTTGTGGCGACAGAACTCCATGAAATCCTGTTGCGACATGAAAACTCTTGGCCTTAACCAAGCTCTGTTTGCAACCGACCCACTTGTAGTAGCCCAGGTCTCGTCGCGACAGGGAACCTGCTCGTGACATTGTCATAACAAGAGCAAACACGGGCGCGACCGGGAACACCACGCAGACTAAATCCTGTGTGACACATAGCCGAGAAAGCTGCAGCCGACCGAAAACTCTTATCGTGTCCACTGACTTTGCCAACTTGTAATACCACTATTCCTAGGCATTTCCTACATTTCTGACCCTTTCCATAGGCCTTTCATCATAGAAAACTACCATAAACCTAGGAAACAGTTGTCAGACTGTATAAATCATACAAAAATGAGTTTTATTATAACTCTTTCTCATTACATATACAGAAACTAGGTTTTCTGCCCAAAATTTAACAGAAAATGAATAAATGTCCAAAATTTTACAAAATAAATAAATAAGCCATAATCTGGCCCTTTCCTGACTAAAATCTTGGATGTGTTTTAAATCCCAGGTGTACCTCCGGTACACGAAAATATTTTCTACGATGGGGTGAGCAATGCCCTAGTAGAATCTCCTACAGGGTTGCTCCAGCCCTAAATTAGACCAGGCAATATCATGATTCTTTATTTAACACCCATTCAAGTAAAATATGCACATTTCTACATGAATGTCTACATGTGCCATGCCCGTGTCTTGAGTCATCGCCGACTCCCTGGCATACCCTTAGTGCCGTGGCTATGCTTGAAAGCAAGATTTTTGTTTTCGAAACTCATTAGACAACCTCCGATATCAAAACACATTAGACAACCCTCCGATATTAAAACACATTGGACAACCCTCTGATATTAAATCCGTTAGTCAAGCCTCCAATAAGATTTGTTGGACAACCCTCAGAAATAAGTTATTGGACATCCTTCGATATAATTTATCCAACATCCTCCGATATAATTTATTCGACAACCCTCCATTAAAATCACTTTGTTCAAAAACCATGTCATGCACTCACACTCGTTTCACGCGATGTCCCAGTGCATATGAAATGCAACCTGTCATTTCATGTCAATACATGTTACATGCATGATGAGTACTACATGCAACATTAATAAATCATGGATAATTATATTTTCTACATATAATTCACATCCATCAAGTATCTCACGTCAATACATTATATAAGCATATATAAAATGAGCTTATTCACCTTGACATGTTCATTTTTTACTTGATAACACATAAAAACCGCACCTGCGGTCGATAAGCGATCCAGAAATTCGATCCGGTGCCGAAAATAGTCTAAACATTCCAGCGTTCGGTCGAAAATTTTGGGACTAAAGCGCACGGCTTGACTCCGCGGCCCCGAAGAAAACCCATGCCATTAAATAGCCTTTGGTGGGTTAGAAATAACGATAGGAAAATTCCCTACCTCTTGGGTTTGGCGAAAACAGTTCTTGTACTTACGCCTTAGCTCTCATCTCGCCAGATGAACTTTGCGCCATAATCGACGTCGATACCGTGATCTTAGAGAGAAGGTAGAGCTTCTCGCTCCACTTTCCTTTTCTTTCTTTCTTTTTTTTCTCTCTTTTTCCTTTCCTCCTTTTTCCTGCTCTCCCATGGGTCTGATCGACTTGATTAAAGTGGAAATTCCGCCTTATCCCTTACCATGTCACTTCCTGCTTTTTTATTTCTTGATCTTATCCAAGTGAGTCACCATCCTTCCTCCTCTCTCTCATGGCCATGTGTCATCACATGGTCCATGTATCAATGTACCATGTGTCACATGCTTTAAGTATCACCGGCCTTAGTTGCACCAGCGTGAAATTAGGTATGCCGGAATTCAGCAGGTCGTTGTGTAACTAGATTTAGCAAGGCATTTCGATGATCTGATCTGTTTCGTCGTCGAGATCACAGAAAATTTCGGGTTCCAATCGAAATACCATTTTACCCTTTTGAAAAATTAAAATTTTTTCCCAAGTTTCTGATTTTGTATGAACAAAATTCATTGCATGGCTTGGTTGTAGGCTATTTGTGGACATAGTGTGCAATTAAGCCCTAGAAGTATAATGTCAATCATTGTAATTGGTGATGACATAGATGTTAATATATGTGTGTATAATATGTTGACATGTATTGTGTGGTTTATTTGAAAATTGTATGTTAATTGGTATGATTGTCCAAATGATGCATGGGTATTATGCATGGTTTAAAATGTTGGAAGCCAAATTGTGTGTTCTAATGGTTTGGCTTGTGATGTGTTTATGTATGAACAAGGTCATTGCATGGCTTGGTTGTAGGCTATTTGTGGACATGGTGTCATAATTAAGCCTAGAGTATAATGTAAGTCATTGCTTGATTGGTGATGACTTGTAGATGTCAATATATGTGTGTATAATATGTTGACATGTATTGTGTGGTTTATTTGGAAATTGTATGTTAATCGATATGATTGTCCAAATGATACATCGTGTATTATGCATATTTAAAATGTCCATATAGCACCCACATCCTTATATGGCATGGTATAGGCATGGAATGGCATAATTGCATTTCATATGCAGGGACATCGCATTAAATGGGTGCATGTGCATGGTGTAATCATTCATTATTCTTGGTGGTGGTAGTGGCACCGGTACTTTGTTTCTGTCCGTAGTCCTCACGGGGTGCATTTCATAGCTTTGAATAAAGTTGTTTATCGAAGACTGTCCAATGCTTTTGAATAAAACGGTTTATCGGAGGCTATCCAATGCTTTTAAATAAAGCGGTTTACCGGAGGTATCGATACTTTTTTGAATAAAAATTTGTTGTGGAGGCTTGTCCAATGTTTTTAATAAAAGTTGTTTATCGGAGATTGTCGATGGATTTGAATAAGCGGTTTATCGGAGGATGTCGATGGGTTTAAAACAAAAGCTTTTATTTTGGATAAAGGGTCATTGGGTGAAACACCCGGTATTAAGTTTTACATGGCATAAGCATGTGTGAAGTCGGTGAGGACAAATGTTAAGGCATGTTGGTGACTACTTCGTTAAATTGGCATGTAGGCATTAGGAGTAGAAATTGCATTTACTGGAATGCTTAATTGTGTGAATATGGCGTGCATGTGCACTAGGTGAGGAGTAGCCTATGAGTTTACCACTACTAAGCATTACTCCTGTCGTGGACACCACCGGTGCGGGGTATGCGGTGGATGGCGCTCACTTTCGGCGCAATTATGAAGAAAGTGCGGTTGTGGCTTGTAATTATTTTTTTGTAAAGCTTGGAACAAACTAGTTCTAGCTTGTATTTGTGTAAAAGAATTGTAAATATTTTGGAACAACCCTATTCTAATTTATATGTTGTAAGAGTGCTATAATTAAACTCTTGAGGACTATGGTGGTAGTCCGATTATATTGTAGTGTGGATGAGTGGGCTGGTTGACCACTTTCCTCATGGTGGACAGTGAGGTAATTGTATTATATTGGGCCATGTTGCCGGGTTTTTAGCCTGGGTTGTATTTTGGGTAGAGCTCCCCTTACAAAGGAGACTCTGTCCGATTTTCGTTAAATCATGGGTCTCGGAAAGGAGGCCTTGGGTGGTGTAGTGTCAGTTACCCGACATCCACGAGTCTTTCGCGGGTTGACGGGTTGTTAACGGACCCTCGGGTTTTGGGGTGTCACAATAATTCTCCTAGGAATTCATTTACTGTATATCTAATAAAAATATCTACACCTTCAAATACACTACTTTCAAAGGCTACACTAGTGTTATTTGTAATTACATTAAAACTAAGGGCTGATAATCCTCCCCACCATTTTCTAACAAATTCTGTTAATGTTCCTATCACTATTTGGGTCTTAGTATTATTATCCTAATTTGTTCCTTGTGTCATAAAGTATAATGTCATTGCTTATGACCATTTATTTAACACTGTTTTAATATCCTTTTGACAATCTATATCTAGGTATATGCGACGCCCCAAACCAGGGTCCGTTATTGACCGTCAACACGAAAAACTTGTGAATGTCGGGTAACTTGATACTAGCTATTGGGTCTCCTTTGCAGGGACCCCATAATTTAACAAAAATCGAACAAAGTCTCCTTTATACAGGGAGCTCTACCAAAAATACAACTATACAACCAAATAATAGCATGGTCGAGTAAAATATACATGCTCGTGACCTCTCGGATCCATCACAGTAAAAATGACATAGATCCATTATCCATAATCAAACATAATGCACAAGGCTATAATACCATAGTCCTTAAGAGTTTAATTACAATACTCTTTACACAAAAACATATATCAAAACAGTTTGTTCTAATATATTTTACAAAAGCAAAAATCAAAGCCACAACCCCGGCTTTCTTACTTGTGGCGGCCTGGTGAGCGTCGTATCTGCACTCCTGGCCTGCATGAAGGGTCCAGACGAAAGTGAAGCGATCTTTACGATAGTAAACTCACTTGTTTACTCCCCGCTTTAAGTGCGCGTGCAGTGAATCGTGTCACCATAAAAACACATTCCCAATCAAGATTATGCAAACCTAGATGGATTCTATGAAATGCGACCACCATGTCAATGTACGCAAGTCCTCCTGAAGCTCCCATCAGAGCTAGAGTCAATCGGCTCACATCACACAATCTTAAAACCCATGCGTGATAAAGTTCATCTTTCTTAGATTACATCTAATGATCATTTTACAAAACAAATTTCATTTGTTTTCAAACCAAAAGCTTTTTGGATGTTCACCTCAATGATCATTTGTTTTCAAAAATCCATGTCTTTTATGGGTAGTAGATTTTCCAGGTCTACATGAGCCATGAAACCTTCGCGAGACTTTACGGGCCTTCGCGATGGATCGATATGTGTAATAAGATAAAGACTTTCACGACACACAATTTCATTTTCCATTTTCAAACCATGCGACTTAATTTGAACGTTGTCCCATTTTTCGAGCCCGCACAATCAACACCAAACGTAGTGTTAATTTACAACCATGCAAACCATGGAACTCTGTTGAATGTCGTCAGTACCGTATCCTTTACCCGTTCACGAGAATGGTGAATGACAACAACCATGCACACACGCCCATTTTATGTGATGTCGGTGCATATGAAATGCAATTATGTCATTTCATGCTTATACCATCACACACACACACACACACACACACACACACACACACACATATATATATATATATATATATATATATATATATATATAGATGCTATATGGACAATTTCATTCATGCATTACACCCATGCATCATTTGGACAATTATATCAATCAACATACAATTTCCAATTAAATCACACAAATCATGTCAACATACTCATACACAAATACATACATACACACTCTCCATGTGATACATTGGGACACATATTGACATCTAATCGATTACTACGGCGTATCATTCAGACTCGAGCAATAATGACCTCATTCTCAGACCATTGTGGCATGAAGATGCCCACAAAACATTCCACACAATAATGTAACAGATCACGGAGATAGTTGAACTCAGTTCGGAAAACTACCCTACTGATCCCAAAATGCGGACACAAACCATTAAACGGCCTAACTATAGCAGTCTGAAAATGGACCATAACTTGAGTTATAGGGTCCTAATTTGGGTGATTCAAAAAGCCTAACATCAAGTTCTCAGATAGAAATACAATTTCCTTAAGGATACTAGTCAAATTCTCCTTGTTTCCAATGTCCGGTCCAAAAATCTAGACAATAGGTTCCGTAAAGCAGTGAAACTGTTGCGGAGTCTCGGAAAAGGAACCATAACTTGGGCTATAGAGGTCCAATTTTGGTGTTTCAAAAGCCTAACCTCAAGTTCACAACTTCAGCTACAATTGTCATGAAGGACCCTAGTCCAAATTACCTCTTTTTCCTAATGGGATTCGGTCCCAAACCTAGACACAAGCAGGTTGCAACCTAAGTTCGACAATTCCAGGAAATTAAATGAATGTAACTTGGTATAGAGTCCAAATTTAGGTAATTCAAAATCCTAAAGTTCACAACTTCGCTCAGTTGTCATGAATGACACTAGTCCAAAAATTCTCTCTTTTTGGCAAAATCAATCATTAAACTTGAACACTTAAATAATTAACGACCTAGTATGTGGTCAGATAAATGGACTATAACTTGAAATTTATAGGGGTGATTTGGAGTAATTAACCTAACCTCAATTTTACAACTTCAGCTTCTTGAAGGACACTAGTCCAAATTACCTCTTTTTCCCAACGAAAATCAATCCAAAAACACAGGCGCAGGTAATTAACGGCAAGGCGCGGCAATTAAATTAAATAGATATAACTTGAAATTATAGAGGTCCGATTTGGAAGTAGTCCCAACCTGAGTTCACAACTTGACTCTGATGTCATGAGGGCCTTCGTCAAAAATTCCCTCTTTTTCTAATCGAAAATCAGCCTAAAAATGGAATGTCATGGGATTGAAAGCAGGGAGCTATTAAAGCAACCCGTTATTTTACAAAACAGCCCTTAGGGCAAAAAAGAGCCAAAGCAGCCCATAGGGCATTAAAATTCAACCAAGCAGGCCTGTGTGGAAGAATAAACCAAAGTAAAGAATCCTACTCTTGGAGTGAAGGCGAAGCTTCGAAGTCGGGGGCCGAGCCCACGTATCAGAACTCTTGCTTGATCCTTTGTTTCTGATGCCGCACGTAGCTCGTCGCGTAGATAGACTTTAGTTAACGCGGCGAGAAAACCGGCAACAGGTTCCATAAATGCGTAAAGAAAGTTGAGGCTTCTCTCTGCTCTCTCTTCTCCTCTCGCTCCTCTCATATACCTTTGCTTGAGAAAAAATGGGCTTCTTTTTGCCCTCACTTCCCCATTTGCCATACTTTTGTTCTTCTTCCTTAAGTTGGACATGTGGCCCGTGTATCAACGGTGTGCGGATAGTGGTTGTTTTTGAGCGATTTATTTTTTCATCTTGGTTGAGTTCAAATTATTTTAATGAACTTAAGCAGAGTTGTTCCTGGCTAGGATTACCGTAAAAATCTCGTCGCTGAGTCATTTAAGCAGCGGGTTAAGAAAATAGTGAAAATAATCCAAGTATCTCGGAATTCGACAAATTTTTTTTGAGTAACTAGATTTTGTGAGATGAATCCAACGGTAAGTCAGTTTTAAATGCGTCGAATCTGAAAATTTTAAGAGAACTACTGAATCATTTCGGCAATTTTTATTTTTGCCATTTTCCGGGTTTTTCTGATGCTCTAACTTGTATTCCTAATTGTTCAATTTTGTTTCTCTTGGTTCGTACTTAGGTATTTTGTATTGTTTTGAATGTATTTAGGTGTTCTTGGTTTTATTCTCTTAGGTCTCTTACGTATCGCATAGGTTCGTCTTTTGTTTAATTGATTCATTGTTGTATTTCCGTAATTTATGTCTTTTATTCGTTTATTATTTGACTCATTCGTTTATAGTTTTTTCCTCTATTATTTGTTTTCCTTATTTTATTTTTATTTTATTTTCTAATTCTAAGTATTGTTCTAATAACTTTTCATCTGTTCCCTTTTACATGTCTTCTTTTTATTGTTTTTATTGATATTTTAAATATTTATTTGTTCTAATATTTTAAGTTATTCATCTAACATATTTTGGGTCTTTTCCTATGCTAATAGAGTATTTTACTTGTATTTCTATATTTATAATTTCAATTTTCTAATTTATTTTATTTTTCTCGATTTTTATAAAAGTTTGTTAAATTTCTGATGTGTGTGTCTATATATATATATATATATATATATATATATATATATATATATATATATATATATATATATATATATATTTATTTATTTATTTATTTATATGAGTGTTGGTTTGAACCAATATTTGATATAGTGGGTTTCCTCCTTTTCTTTTTTTTACCTTTGTATTTTTCTTAGAATTTCCATGTAAATTTCTATATTCTCGTTCCATTTTTTCTTGCCTATTACCATTATTTTCTAACAATTGTCATCTTAAAAATGAGTCATTATCACTTTTGGGAGTGTGGTCATTGATGCTTTTAAGGTGCCTCTCCATACTAACAATTTTGAAAAATTAATTAAAACTAATGAAGGTAAAAAGGAGATCATGCCTGGTTGTTCATGGAAGAAGCCAAATGCATTATATTTTATTCAAAACAAGCCAAATCATGGGTTGTCAATTAATTAAATTGCTAATGAACCAAGTAGTTAGTGAACAATCCTCTGCACCCCTTCCCAAAAGAAAGTTAAGGCATCTACTTATCAAACCCCAATAAAAAAGAAAATTTAATTCAGTCTGACCCTCTGAAATAAGAATTTTTTTTCTTGTTCCCCAAAATAAATTTCTGATTTGGTCGCTAACTCTGAGGCTTGCATGGCTCTACTGGATTGAAAAACTTTTTGCAAATACTCATATTAAATTAATATCACATCAATAAAAAATATTAGAGATTTATTCATAAAAACATGGATTACAAGGAAAACACGAAAAACATTTATGGTTCTCATTTTGTTTTGTTACGAAAAAATGGAGAACTAAGAAAACATAATTTAAATAACTAACAATTTTCAAAGAACATAAAAAAATATATGGTTTAAAAGACATCCAACTGCCCCCCTAAATTCGTGAATCTATATCATTTTTTTAAATAATCTATTTTGGATAAAAATGTCATTTTCTATTTCATGTATTTATATTGTCTTTTAAAGAATTTGTTATTTTTACAAGAAAGCGTAAGAAGGCATTTTTGTCAAAATTATATATTTGCCAAAAGTTATGGATAGCCAAAATTGGGTTTTCATAGGTTTTTAATCAAAATCATGGCATAAAAACGCTTTTCTTGAAACGAGTTTTGCATTAGGCAAATCTTTGTAACATATATTAAATTATTAGGTTCTTGTTATTATTCATAGAATAGGGATTCACTAATAATCATTCAACAATTTAAAGGATGGGTAAAGAAAGGTATGATGCTATTATTTTATGGAAGGTTTTGGAAACTTTTCCAAGATGAAAAATAGAAAGTAGACATGACACCAACCATAGTTCACGTGTTTGGCAGAAGAGAAAACCCGTGACCATGCACTGATTAGGTTGAAGGAACCAAACAATCCGACATACATTATGGAAATGACTAGGATACCTTGGTTTTCTTGGATCAAAGGATAGAGACCGTGAACTTTATATGTAAATCCAAAAGCTTCAGTTTGGCTACTTATCTCCATTATTATCATCTTCAATCCTACTTCTCCTTCCCAACCTCCTCTTCTTCTTCCCAACCTTAATAAAATGACATCAATGAACCAATTTAGAGACCCATGTGAGTGGTATAAGGGTTTTTTTGCCACGCACTCTCTTTCAAATGTGGCCCATTGGTAGGATTTTGAGGTTTCTTTTTGTAGGTATTTATGCGGAAGTAACAATTCATAAGTATTTATACCATGCTTTTGTATTAGTGACACATAGGCTTTTGTTACATCCAATATACTTGTCTAACAAGGTAGGAAAAAGAAAATGATAAAAAGAAATATTTTTTATTTTCATTTATTTAACATTATATAATGAAGTAAGAAATATTTGTTTAAAAAACTTCAAACCAAAATTTGTAAATTTAACCTTTCCTATTTTTTTCTTGAAATATAACCCTTTTAAATGAAAATGCCTTTTTCATTTAATGTCTTTATGTATTTTTTCAACGAAAAGTTATTTGTATAAAGAAAATAATAAGAGCATTTTTGTCAAATGAATGAAAAATTAGATTTTGAAATTGAACTTTAAAAGTTTTTTTAATCTAATCACCCATATTGAATGCCTAAAGATACAAATATTGACTTGCCCTTGAGGTTTGGATCAACTGCCAAAAAGGTGGGATGGGCACTGGAGAACCACGATTGAATCTTGTAAGCACATGGTATTACAAAGTAATATACAAAAGTGAATATAAATAAAAAAAATGATAAATATTGGCTTGGGTAGTATGTACTTCTCTATATTTGTGTACTTGTTTTCAATTGAACAAAAATTTAGTGAAGTCATAATATTTTTCCAATAAAGGCAAGGAAAAATAAATGAAACCAATCTATAGTGGTGGGGATGGGTAAGGGAGTGGAGCAAAATAGTGAACCCGTGAACAAGAAGTAGCTGTTACCTATTTTCCAACCTGTGTTGATAAGCCAAAATGAAGCCTCAAGAATACAACACATGAGCTTAAGTTTTGACACCAAAACGAAATGGAAAACTTACATAACACATGAAAATGGAAAGCGAGTTTTATCACACATTATTTTGCTATGGCTTCATTATTTCTTTGATCTCAGACCTCTGATCAGAACCAGAAAACAAAGCACACGGTAGAAGAAGAAGAATCCAATCAACATGCTTAGATGTTTGTCCATCTCTGTCTATCATAAGGCCCTCTCTTCTGTAGCATCTCGACCAGTCACCATACAGTCTTATTTCTTTTCGTACCATATCAAACACCTTGAAACAAGGCATGAGTATTCATTGATGAAGGGCATCCTAGGCATATTTGTACATGGAGAAGAAGTGCATGAACAGCCAGTACTTGGGCATGCTGTCTTTCGAGATGAAGTAGCCGGAGAAGAGAAAGAAAGCGCCGAGAAAGACGGTGACAAGCGATGTTCCGGCGATGTAGTTCGGGGCTACCGAGCTCAGGAAGAGGACGAAAGAATTCGCCATTAGGACAATCACCCATATTACCAAAACAAAGTAGGCGAAAGCCTGCCATGTAGCACAAAGACCCACCAAGAAGTATGGAGACTGAGTAAATTATGGCGACCCCAGCAGTATGGCAGGGAAAACAAGAGTGTTAAGCTATGAGGTGAAGAGAGACGGTAAACCCCACTTGAAGTTTCTCTAAGGAGGAGTGTGGCCTTTCATTGATGAAGGTGGGAGAGTTTCTATTTGTGGAAGAGAGGAGGAATATGAAGTGTGAAGGCAAAAGGCCCATCCTTTTTCTATTCCTTGTTTGTCGAGAAATCCTATGTTGATGTAAATTGTTCCTAAAACAAGGCAGCTCCCAGAGCTTCAATGTGTTTACAAAGGGCTATCTGGTTCTGTAAACAATCCTTTCCAAAACCTGTTGTACAAATTGAGTACTTCATGAGTTCTTGAGCTCCGGTATTTGATCATTGATTCAATGGGGTGGGTTTCCGGCAGGTCCGGGGACGGAGGAAGCGATGGGGGTGTGATGGGTTTGTTCTCATGCTGGAGTTGGGTAAGTATTTCCATGGCGTATTCAGGGGGTGAGCTGTGGAGGGGACAGTAAAGCCATTGGAGAGTAAAGCTTCTAGTGAAGAGAAGAGTTCCACATGAGTGAATCACAATTCCTTTTAGGAAACAACAAAGATTTTATCAATGGTGAAGGATCATGAAGCTAGGTTGGTGTATGGACAAGATAACAGTACGATGGCGGGATTGAAATGGGCTGGGAAGCGTCTGCATAACATTGAAAGCCGAATTGCTGTCAGCCCAGATGTCGGCTCATCAGAAGCAACTTTTGGCGGGGTCATGGAGGAGGCTGAGGCCGATAGACACACGCCGCCGCTCGCCGCCGGATAGCCCGTGGCCGAGCCGGGTATGCGCCAGGTGAGTCAGCCGGAGCTCACTAAGAAGAGAGGCGACTATGATGGCAATTTTGGAAGATTTCGGAACAAGAAGGCTGGCTGTGAAGGCGAAAGTTTCGTAAACAGTCAGCTGGGGCAAGCAGGCATCATGCTGGGGGACATAAGCTGAGAGCTTCCTGAATGAAGAACGATTGAGAGGGGAAGAATTGAGGAGGAGAGAGCCGGTTGTTGGCGAGGTCCGGGCGGCTAAAATGTCTAGAAGGGTGGATTTTCCGGCGCCGCTCGGGCCGACAATGGCGAGAACTTGTGATGGATAGGCAGTCAAGCAGATGTCCCGGAGAATGTATGTTGGAGGAGTTGAAGTGCAGGGTTGGAAAAGGAAGGTGGGGGCAAGATGACTGTAGGGGGTGGTGGTTGGTTTGGTGTAAGAGATTGAAGGAGGCTGTTATTCCTGTAGGTTTTTGTGTGGTGTGGGGGTGGTGAGGGGGAGAGTGGTGGTCTTCCATGGAGGAGGTGGTGATGGGAGGAGGAAAGAGAGGTTTTGGTGAGGAAGGGAAGAGGTGTTGGGAGATAAGTTGGTGACAGTTCCATGAGTTTGAAGGGTATAATGCTGGCTGGTGGAGGATAAGTAGTTCAAGAATTAAAAGTTGATGAATTGCCCTAGCTGTTTTATTATTAAACTATAGTTTTTTTTTTTTAATCAACAGATGCTACTGTATTTTCAGCTTGGTTTTCATCAGAAATGCACAATGCCCATTAATGAAATCAACCAAAAATTTTGAGGAAATAAAAAAAAAAAAAAGTAGAAGATTAAGGTAAAAAAATAGTGGCAAAGAGAACATTTCAAGCTATATAGGGTTTATTTCACCTTTCACTGGTGGAATCTGTATGCTAGTTCATTTGGAACTACTTTGTCCAGCATTACAAGCAGAGGGAGACACCTAATGCCTAGGGCCATATGCTCCCTAAATATTATTTTTAAAAATTTTTTCCTTTGTCGATATAAAGTCGAACCCAAAACATGGATTATGCTCCTAAAACTTCAAAATCTTATACGACTAGGATACAACATCACATCCATCAATTTATACCCCCTTGAGATTATATCCTAGCTTCGCCACTGATTACAAGCCAAGCAGATCTCCTCCTCTGTCACTACATACATCCATATAAAATCAAAACACCACCTCGCAAAAATTCACATATATACTTTGTTTCATTTACAAGTTCTTTTCAATAAAGGGCATGTGCTAATCAGAAAGGTAACTCAATCGGTCATGTCTTGGATATGCTTTTAATAATCACTAATTCGAATCTTTTTAATATCATTGAAGAATTTATTCGATCTTCTGTTCATTATGAATAGAGGATCCTACCCACGATTATTAAAAACAAAAAATAAAAGTAAATAATAAAGGGTTTGTAATCAAACCATATGCAAGCATTAAATAGGGTTCTCTGAAATATAAGATTGGGATTCAGTGCCTCATTAAAGATATTAAATTTGTGGCCTACTGTATGAACCCAGGAAGCACAAACTTGTAAACCATAGGTTTTCTGCTGATTGGATAAACATGAATTGAACACAAAAATATTGGGTTTAGCTATAAAAAATTTATTTTTTTATATAAGAATGGGTACAAAGTGTCGTTGAAACGATGATTTTATTTCTTGAAATCTGTGTAAATTAAAATTTTGTCTAAAAAAACATATATCTTAAAAAATAAAATCATCATCTAATAGGTAAAACTTATTCTCATATAAAAATGAACTTTTTACAACTGAACCCTAAAATATTATCTTTTAATTAATACCGGTAGGTTAAAGGTCAGTGTCCAAAATAGAAAGAGCTGCTGTTACACAAAAACAGATCCAACATCGCAGTTAGCATTGATTCACCCATGATTAATATAGGTCAAAGAAAATTGAATCCTAAATCTTTTGGGTTTTAACTCAAGGAGATAAGCTTATGAACCTGCAAATATTAAATTTAATTCAGATGGATGACGAAATATATACTAGTTGGAAGTGATTGGATTGATTAGAATTTGCTAGGAAGATGGAAAGAGGAGAAGAAGAAAAGAAAAGATAGAAAGAAAAGAATCCAAGCGATTCACGAGTTCACTGTTGTCAATATCTCTTATATGTCTGTCTGTACGTTTGATAAAATGATAAAAAGGCAATGAATCCAGCAAAGCAGGCTAGCTACACTTGACGACGAGATTTGCATTTAATAGTAAATGCCATCCGTGATTCTTTTCTTCGATCCCCTCCATACGTATCTATTACTGTACTAGTTGCATCACACATAGCACACAGGATAATGGCCCTACGGATCAGTTTGAGAATCAATATCCATTGCACTGTCTATTTAATTATTTATTTGTTTGTGATGGAATGAAACTAAAAGAAATCGGTGGAATGAGATAGAGTACGTAGAGAGACCGTGGGTCTTACGCATCGAACTCAACACTTGTCAATCATACATCCGAAGCCATTTCATAGAGGGCGTTAGATCACCTTACTCTCACAACATTTCAAACAAGTCAGGCATTAAGTTTGAGGATCGAGAATCCATTATCTCGTCGTCCAGCAATCAGATAGATAAAGTTGTGGAGATGAGATACAACAAAAGTGCACAAAGTTAGTCAGATGATAAGAACATGGAGTGACGCGTGGGCTATCACGAACTGACTTTTTCACTATGCACTCTACTCACATGATGTTTATCACTAGGGTAGATCAGAACCGGTCGCATAGACGGAGAAAGCACATGGCATCCCCAAAATAGTATAAATTGATATGTTTGTAATGAAAAATGATATATTCAATTCTTTCCGTAATTAAGGAGAAATATAAGTTCTTTAGAAAGTTACTTCCTTTCCAATCCTAATTTTACAAAGGCAATTGGATAGATATTCAATCTTTAAAGCTAATATTTGCAACACCCATAACGAAATTTGATCGTCCAATTCTTTAATCTATAATATAATATCTTTTGGTCGATAATCCAAATTTGTTGTTTGCTTTTGTAGTTTAGTTTAAAATTCGAAAAGTATTAAAGAAAGAAAATAGAGAGAAAAATTGAAAATAAATCCAATTTGGAAAAATAAAAAATAAATTTAAGTTTAATAATTAATTACATATATTTATTGGCTAGACTTATGAGTAAACAAAGCGTGAGAAAAATTGTTTTCTTAGCTTTTTCTTTACCTATTATATTTCGAGTTTCAAATAAACCTATAGGGATTATAGCAATCATATATATTCAAATCATCAAATAAACTTGAGAATGAGTTTGAATTTATAAAAGGCACAGTTAACACTTATGAGAATTAGTTTTCAAATGGTTAGAAGGTGATTTTATGCTTAAGATCTGTATAAATTAAGAACATGCGAGGAAAGCGTAGATGCCGAAAATAAAATCGTGCATTAGCGATGTAAGAGCTCGTTCTCAATATGAAAGCGAGAACTTTTATGGATGGCCACTTCAAATATCCTCCTTTAATAACCTAATTATAGATTAACGAAATTGATGCTTTCATTATAGAAGATCCATTACCTTTATTCGGTTTTATTTATATTTGTACTACGATCAACTTGACTTATTATTTTATTATTATAATAATTAGAAACTTATATGTTTTAATTCCTTAATCTTTATATTGATAATTTAAAATAAATAAAGTAAATTTGAAGTAAGAAATAAAAATAATATATTGAATTTAACTTTATTTTTCTTCATATTTTCGTTTTTTTTTTTAGTTTTCTTTCTATTTGTTGCCACGTCGCAGAGGCACGATCAGGGCATGGTATCATTTAAACCTTAAGTCTAAAGAGTCAAAAGACAAAAAATGACCTGAAACTCCATCCCTTTTATTGTGACTAAAGTAATTCCACTTATCGAAACTTATTCGGAGAAGCGGCGCAGCAGCCCTCTTATCTCCAAATCTCAAATTCATACTAACTAAAATTTTCCAAATCAACATCTAAGTACGAACTAACATAAGAGTCCCAAATAAAATCCATGTTCTTGCAAAACAAACACATAAACTAAATAGTCTAAATAAAATTAAATTGATCCATTAAACAAAATTCGAAAATCTAGCTGAGTCGAATCATAAAACACGGTTCTCAACTGTCACATCGCTCCTCATTAGAGGCCCAAGACACCTAAAATATGATGAGACCAGCGAGGGGGTGAGCTTGAAATAAAGGTAAGTTAATGCAGGTTATGGATCAAATATTTCTATTTGCTTGCAAAATAGGAGATATCATATTTAAGAATATTTGATCTTCGGATAGTAAGTTCATTTTAAATCGAGCATTTATTATTAAAATCAAATATTCAAATCAAAAGTTTTTCTTTCCATGCCCTGGAAGCCAGCAAATGACACAGTGAAATGCAGGCTGAATGGGTGGTTAGCCTCAACGTTCCTTTTAAAGTGGACGAGCCAAAAGCAATATTCTTCTTAGTAGCGCACTAGCAGAGCCACTGAGGTGAGATTCGGATCATTTACATTTCCCACGAGGAATCTGGTCAGCCGATTATATCTCGTTGTGGTCGATAGCAGGAGTCGAAAATATATTTAAAGTTCTGACCCTTGAAACAAAATATCTCCTTAAGGTATATCATACACAAAACATAAAATCCAACCGTTCTTTTTTTCTAAAAAAAAAACATATTCGATCCATATTTTATGAATGGTAATCTGAAACATTTTCGGATTATCTGAAAAGACATTTTAAAAGTACATTAACGTTCCCTTACTTCCAAAACAAATTCGAGAACACGAACACTAACCCCCAGAAATATTAATTAACCACTATTCACCTAAAATAAATAATAAAATTTATTAACAAACAAGCTATTTTTTCAAGATTATTTTATTTATTAATTATTTTTCGAAGAATTTATCTCTCAAATAATTATTTTACTCTAAAACTATTTTTTTCTACCATACCCCTATTTTTTTTAAATTCTTATTTATATTCATACAAAACACCATTCAATTTTTTTTCTATTCTTTTGATTTCCAATTTCAAGTTATAGTTACTATTCTTTATTTTCTTTTTCTTTTTTTTTTTATTTCTCTAGGTAAGTGGTCCCCTACTCTCTTTCTATACACTTTTTTTTTTCTTTTCTTTCTCATCTCCATTCTCAAGACAATTCCGCACAATTCCATTAACTTTTTTTTTTAGAGAAAAATCATCTAGATCTAATCAAACCCTAAAAATATTTCATGATCTATAATGAAAATAAATCTGGAATTTTCTAGGAATGGCGTTTACCTTCGAATGGCTTCATTAGATTTGCGTTCCCAGAGTCTTCTACTGATATTCACGAGCAGAAAGAGCTGAAAACTATTCGAGAAAAGAACAAAATCATCTATAACTAATTACAATATCATTTTTATCTAGAAGAGATTTAGGAAGAAAGTACTCACCTTTAATGACCTTCTTACGATACTAAAGGTGTGGATTACATGAATGCGACAATCCTCGTAGAGAGAAATTAAAATAAGGGTTTTATTATGATTATTTCCTATTTATATTAGGGCTTCACAAAAGAAATTACTAATTTTCCCTTTATTAGAAAAATATATATAAAATTTTAAATTTTTTTTTGCAGTGTTATTCCCCCACTTAATAGAAGTTTTAGTCACATAACTTAAACTACCTAAATCTCGAAATAGATGGGGATGCTTTTCCCTCATCTCTTCTAACACAATTCCACATTATGGCCTCTCGAGGATATCATGATTGCTCCATTTGGACCTTTACCAACTTGACTGTGTGCATTAAGTAACACCTTATCCATCACGTCTACAATTCGAATGTTTATCTTCATAGGTTAAATCATAGAGATCTGAATAGGCTCGATTTCACTACATGAGAAGGGTCAAAAACATACTTCCTCAATATCGAAATATGGAAAACATTATGAACTTTTGACAAACTTGGAGGTAAGGCTACTTTATATGCCACTGAGTATACTCTTTCTAGTATCTCAAATGGACCCACAAAAATAGAACTGAGCTTTCCTTTTCTTAGAGATCTCATTATATGTCATAAAGGAAACCTTTAGAAGAGCATGGTCTCACCTCGAACTCGAGTCTCGCTGCAATTGTCGGCTATAGCACAATACATTTTGAGCGCCTTTAGTCTTTCCTTGTCAAAGTTGTCTTCTCGGCCCCATCAATTGCAGTTATTTAGCTTCCTTTCTCTACATCATTCCAGCAAACGAGAGATCAAGCATCTCTCTGCCATCTGACCCCTCAAAAGGTGTCATCCCGATACTAATTAAAAATTGTTATTATAGGCAAACTCCATAAGAAATGAATGGTAATTACTTTTAGATTAAAACCTGAAGCTCTCGACAAATCTTCAAAATGAATCCACCTTTCTAATTGTGGCCATTAGTCGATACGGGGATGCGTGCTAGTACCAGAAGCTTTCACATGGTATCTAGTGAATCTGAAGTGGCTTGAGGGAAGTCTCTATCGGACATAATAGGCTTAGGTACCCATGCATCCTCACAATCTCCTTTGACATATAAGATAAGCTAATCGTTCTAAGGAAAAGTTAAGCCTTCATAGGCAAGAGAGAAATGAGCAAACTTGGTGATAGATCTCTGATCACTCAAATAGCATTGGCCCACCTCCGAGGACCTTGAATGCGACTTGATAACAAAATCCGCGCGATGTGCTCCCACTTCCATTAAAATATGGCTTGAGTTGTAATGATACTGATGATCACGTTTGGTGCTTAGCTTTAACATGTTGACACACGCAACGATGAGCCCTGAATTGAGCAATATCTCCCTTAAGTACGACCACGATAGTTTTGTTTCAAGTCCTTATAAATACTTTGGTCCCTCTAAATGGATGACAAACTGAAACAGTAAGGATTCCTCACAAGCTCCCTCCTTTGAGTCCTCATCACTTTGGAGCACAAGTTGGAGTCCCAGGCCTCGAAATCCTGGAAATCGGCCACGTAAAAATGAAGTCAAACTTACCACCCTTCTTAGCCTTATCCACAAGTTGCACTAATTTTAAAGTCATTTTTGTAGACTCTTAATTCTCAGTACCGATTATGGTTGTACTACAAACTAGCCTAAGTGCTCTTAGGTCATGGACACTAATGTGGACTTGTTACGACTCAACAAGTCATCCTAATCTTGCCTACGAGCTTTAGTGTTGCTAAAAGCCAAGCAGGCTTCCTACTCGAGCATATTTGAGTTCCTACATTTGCCTTTCTAGAATGGTACTGAATCATATAATCATAATCCTTCAGTTAACTCTAACCATCGTCTACGCCTCGTGTTGACTCTTGAAAACAAATACTTTAAACTTTTATGATTTGTGTATATCTCGAAAAGTTTCAAATAAAGTGTCTCGAATCTTAGGGCAAAAATTACATGACTAACTCGAATCATGGTGGATAATTTCACTCATAAGGCTTCAGCCAATACAGAAACATAAGCCCTGACCTTATCATCTACGCCAAGGACCTGACCTGAGCCATTTGATGAGATGCATTACTATACACCAGAAATTTACCTAAACTTGAAGGAATTGTCAAAATAGGAGTTGTCACCAATCTGTCCTTTAACTCTTTAAAGCTGCGTTCACACTCATCAAACCACTCAAATTTAACTCATTTCTACATCAACTTAATCAAAGGAAGGGAAACCTTAGAGAAACCCTCAATAAAACGTCTGTAATAACTAGAAAGTCCCAGAAGCTCTAATCTTAGTCATGGTTAGTCTTCTCCCGATTTTATTTACAACATCTACTTTCCTAGAATTCAGTAAGATACGACCTTAGTCATATATCAGAAAGAGAATCTATCGAGCGAAATTCACACTTCGACTTAGCATGCATGTGATGCCACAAATCCAGGGTTAGTTGATCTTGTCAACCATAAACCTATGGATTATCAAGTAACCCAATCCCATTGTGTCCCATTTACCGGGATCCATAATTTAACAAAAATTGGACATAGTCTCCTTTGTACGGGAGCTCTATCGATTCTCAGCTTTGTACATTATCTGATCACATGGCCCGTCAGGGCTAATATGTCTGATAGCACGCCAGGTCCATTTATAATTAAAGTACAACTCTTTACATAAAAATTACATATAAGCTCAATTTCCCTCATTAATACATTAGTACATGTCAAAATGAATTTACTTCAAACATTTTACAAAAATGATTACAAAACCCGCAATGGAGCTTTCTTGGCTCTCGCGACTCAGGATGAGAGCAGTGCAGGTGCATTTCCTATACCTAAAATGTTATCTCATATATAGGGTGAGTCACGCTAGGTAGGTAATTCTACGAAGCTACTCCCACCCCTAAGTGCACATCTGATATTCACCTTGCCAATCATGATCTCCTTAATTTGAGAAACGGGAATATGCAATCCACAGGTTGGAATTCTACACATCTTATGCCGTGAGTAGGATGAGACTCACTCATGAACCATGCTTAGTCTTTCACAGACTCCCATGCAGTCTTTACGATTCGTACTCGAGTCTTTACTACTCCCACCTGTCACGATGCCCATATGTGATAAAAAACATTTATGGATTACATCCAATGATCATTTTTAAAACAAAAGTCATGTTTTATAAACCAAAACTTTTTTAATGTCATTTCTCAAATGATCATTTCATTTATAAAATCATTGTCTTTTGTGGGTAGCGGATTTCTAGAGTCTCACCGTCGACTCCGCACACCATCTACACTTTTTTTGGACTTTCTTGAGTAGTGTAGTAAACGATCCAGTCTGCAGAGAACATAGCCGCTTCTTGCTATTGCAGACCTGAATTTCATTTTGTCTGATCGTGCGGCTTCATTTGGTTCGTCAACCGATCTGGCTCACCCGCGAATCGCAATTGTGGTGTTAGATTCTAACCATGTACCCACACCCGTGAAATCACGATGTTCCCATGCGTGATGCAATGCGTGTGTCATTGCATGTTAATACCATATCCACATGTAATGAATGTCATATGAACCATAAAAGCGATACAGATTTACCTTGTATCATGGACGAATTACATTTACATACATATAATTTTCAATTAAGCATTCATGATAATGTTAGCCACATTTAGAACACACACATATTAACATTTCACCAAACCCTGACAAACAAGCATGCTATCACACATCAGTAACAACACACTTAATCCAAGGCAAATGCTGGCATATAGAGCGCCCTCTGACAACAGCAGCTAGCCGAATTAACAGGCTCAGCGCCCAGGCAATCCACTAATATAGGCACATCAGAGTCGTACCATTCTGATTTTGGCCCTTATGCTTGAGGTTTTAGGCAGTGATCTACAAAAAATGTTCACCTATGTCTTAAGTTTCAAAGCTCACAAATCAGGTCATTTAGACCTTTAAATTATGAGATATGGCCAAAACATTCCGAACTGCTCCTGAATAGTTTCTAGGGGCAGTATTGTGTTCTCAATTGGACGAATTTCTAGGAACAATAGAGGCATAATGTGACCATACTTTCTTCATAAAAGTTACTTTTCTAGGTGTCTAGATTCAATAGGATTTTGATTCACAACATTTGGATCAGTATAACCCAATATATGGTCCAAACAACATGAGCTACTCCTGTAGAGGGAACATAATCAGTATCTTACTATAAAACTCATTTTCAAGGTTTTTAGAGCTGGATTTAAACCTTAGTCTCTTCTAGACATTTGTAGCTCTTATTCTTAGGTTTCATCTCCAACTAGAATCATCCAATTTGGAGGTCCGTAAGCCAAGTTATGGTTAAAAAAAAAAAAGACACTAGTCTAGGGAAATTTTGAGAATTTCCCTTAACGCCAGCGTATCATTTTTCACATCTTTGGAAGACCCTGACTGATCAAACCCGCAAAATAAGCCAGCCGATTACCCGAAAAAATCAAATCCCGAAACTGACCCTAAGGGCAATAAACTAGAATTTTCAACGAACAACCCACCTGAGCCGCAAACTTGATTTTCAACCTGAGCAGCCCTGAGGCTATAAAATGGATTATCGGTCGAATAACCCTGAGGCATAAACTGATTTTTCGGTCGACAGGGCACAGGACCTCTACACCACATTTTCCTGAAATCAGCCTTAAGGTGAAATAAACTGGGTAGGAAGAATCTCTCTTTCTTGAAGCATAGTAGCACGGGTAGGAAGCCTCCACCTTGCGAAAATCCTTGATTTCCTAAAATCTCTCCCGGCACTGGATCTTGGTAAAATCCCTTCTTTTTGCTATGAACGTGTAGCCCTCGTCGAGTAAATGACCTTTCACTCTTGGCTCAACGAATTCCGACCGACGGAACTCCGAGGATCGAAGAGAGAATCTTGGAAACTCTCTTTCCCTTCTCTCTCTCTCTCAAGTAGAACCAGCAAAACGGAATGGGAAGAATGAGATCTCTTGCTGAGCCATCATAAGTTTAAGTGAGTGATCCACATCGCGCCACGTGTCACTTGGCAATTAAATTAAGTTTCTACTCAAACCGATTTATTTCTTTAGTTTTAAATTCAGTTATTTGAAAATGAAATTTACTTAATTTATTTTCCACTTCGATATGTTTTTTAAAAATCCCGTTTTGGGTTCCTGGATGCTGTTGCCTCGCGGCAGTAAAATTCCAACTATCTCGAATTCGATGAAATTCTTTTAATAACTAAATTTCATGAGCAGATCAAGCGTGAAGCCCACTTAGATCATCAGATCTAAAATTTTAGGTCGACTGTCTTGTAGCGACAATTTACCTTTTTGCTCTTTTTCGAAAAAAATCGAATTTACCTGAGTTTTACAATACAACCGTTTACCCCTTAAGGTTTGCAACCTGATACTCAGAATGGTATTCATGCTCCTACACTCCTTGAGTACCTTTAAAATATCATCTATAAAAATTACTACAAAAACGAATCCAAGCTATTATTTGAATACCACCATTCATTAAGTCACGTAAAGTAAGTGAGTGCATTAGTTAAAGCAAAGGGCATAACCAAGAACTCATAATGCCCATATCTAGTCCGAAAGGCGGTCTTGGGTATATCCTTACTCTTCACCCTTGACTAGTGATACCTAAAGCGAAGGTAGATCTTAGAGAACACACATGCTTTAATGGCGATCAAACCGTCATCGATCAGGGAGAGGATACTTGTTCCTCACTGTCACCTTATTCAACTCTCTATAGTCGATGCACCCAACCTCGTATACCCATCCTTAGCTGGCCAAAAAAGCAAATAACACTGAGTACTCCCAAGGTGTGACAGTGGGTCTAATAAATCCTTATCTAACCATTCTTGAAAGATTTGAACCTTGACTCCTTGGGTTCTATGGGTGCCGTCATATGGCGCTTTGAGATAGGAGTTGTTCACGGCCTCATGTCGATGGTGAACTCCGCCTCACTGTTTGGTGGTAATTACAGTAAAATCATTTGGAGACACCTAGAAAGGTCACAACAATGGGTATATCTTGCTTCGATCTCACCTCGTTCTCATTACATACGCATAAAAATTTAAAGAAAGCCCCAATAGCCCAGCCTAACTTGGGTAAGGAATTAGCTCGTAGAGCCAAAATAACATACAATGGCTTATCCATATAGTTCACGAAAGCTAAACTCGAGTGACTAGAATATTGAATTAGCCCATTTCTAACCATTCAATAAAGCATGATAAGAAGCTAACTGATCCATCGAAGTCACATCGAGTCTTGGAGGTTCGAGAAGAACTAAGTCATTGACATCTCTAATAACTAATATTCTGAGGACAGTTTTTGGCATTTACTCATGCTGTGAATCTCTCATAGAAGTAGCAATAGTAAGATCAAAATCCATAGTAGTGACGTAAGTATCGACAAACCCGACAAAAGATACTAAAACAAAATAGTCGTCAGACAGGGATCACTCAGAAAACTCTAGCAAATAAGTGTGAATTCTAAGGGTACATGTCACCACATAAGAAACTGACTGGGTATCTCATGAGTCATAGAAGACACTCTTCGCTAACGCTCTAGGCTTATCTATCCCACATTATCATCTTTAAGTCCCCAAACTATAAGCTTCTTGTTTTGGACAATCCCGAACCATGTACTGCTTCATAGCGAAATGATGAGTGCCTAAAACACTCATCTTACACTTTCATGTCGGTTCTTCATTTCATTTATTTTTATAGTAATTTTATAGTTTTTTGTGGCTGAATCACTGATTTGAGTGCATGAAGATGTGGTTGCGGAGTTCATTGGACGTAAAGAAGCGGCTTTTTAGACGGTTTTGGGCGAGGAGCGGCGAGGAAGTGAGCGTACGTCGCGTGGCGTCCGCGTCGCGGCGTCCTGTAGCGACGTCACGGCGTCGGGTCAATAACGAAGTCAGCGAATGGGAGCGTCGCGGCGTGCGTGGCGTCTGCGTGCGCGGCGTCGGCGAAAATCTGCAACCGTCGGGCAAGTGCAGAGATGGCTCGAGAAATTTAGGGTATTGGAGGGAGCGTACGAGCGGAGGCCGCGGGTTTCGGTGGTGACTCTTGGCGAGTGCGGGAATTGTACCGCTTTTCATTTTGGATATTTTTCGGATATTCGACGGTAATTTCTTTTGTTAAAACCATTTTCATCTTTTCTTTCATTATGTTACAGATCACTTTCTAGGGTTATATTGAACTTAATATCATATATTCGTGATTAAGTTTTGAAACTTTATGTGGCTTCAATTATTTTTCAATATGTGCTAACTATTCTATATATATATTGTTTGTCGTATGTGATGTCTGACTGACATTGGCATAATTCTGTTGGAAGTCCAGAGATTCGAGATAAGGGTGTTGAAGTCACGAGTAAAGTAGACTTGGTGGACCAGTAATAAGATTAGAACTGAAGGTGGCAGTGGGAGTTAGGACATAATGCATTTCGAATCTTGGTCGGGATAGAGATATACGATTCTCTTGCGAAATAGAGGCGAGGATATATACCTTGAGAGAGGATACCTTGTAGAAAAGATCACCTCGCCATTGACATATTGTAAATATACTGAATAATAACATATTATAAATATATTGAATAACAATATCTTTAGAAAAGCAATCCATCGAACGTGAGGGGAGGATATAACCTGGAAGCCCAGCGATGCTGTTGGATCAATAAGTTTAGGTAATCTTTGCATGTTGAATTCCCTCTAGAGTCATCTTTTCGGATATTATCTAAAGCGAGAACCAGCGTAAGTCGATATCTTTGTCCACGTGGATCGATATATGCGTACCCGCGTCGTATATTCTTTGATGACGCCGTGCGCTGGCGTATAGGGCGTATATTTTACTTTATAGCGTTTCGACTGTCGAGTTTTGTGTAGATTAATTGACATATTAGTAAAATATCTTGAATAATAACATATTATAAATATGTTGAATATGATATCTTTAAGCAATCCATCGAGCGTGGCGGGAGATGCTAGCCACAGAAAGCGAAACCCGATACTTTTTAATTGAATCGATAGTTTAGGTAATCTTTACATGTTGAATTCCCTCCTAGAGTCATCTTACTAGGATATTATAAGCGGGAGCCTTTGTAGTCAATATACTGTCACGTGGATCGATATGCATCTGCAGTACATTTATATTACTTGGGGCGACACGTGCGCTTGCGCGTATAGGCGTATATTTTATCTGCAGCGTTTCGTTTATCAGAGTTTTTAGGCGCGTTCTTGCAAGTGATCGGTGTTTTATGCTAATATCAATGCAAGTGCTTCTTTATTGCCCCGAACATTTTTATGTATATATTGTATTGGTTTACAGGTTTTTGATACTTTTTGTTTTCATTTTGCATAAATTTTGGGTTAAAATCCTGATGGATCCTATCATCGAGGTTGACAAATGCATTGGCTCTCAACGAAGCTGACAACTAAGGATGCGTGATTAGGTGATGGGCATCGAGAAGAGTGGCAAACTCAAGTGCGAGAGTCAAATTCTTGGCAACCATATGCATCAATGGATTATGCTTTCGATATGGAGGTACCCGTACTTGAAATGACCATAATTTTGGATGGAGCCACCACCCAGACACCTCATGGAATACAAGTTATACCATTCGCACCTCCACCAGTCGAAGATCAAGCACAGAAGAGAATTTATGGATGAATTAAGAAAAGCTCGAAATTTGAATCTACCATGACATGACTGAATTTTCAAGATCGATGGTTGAAATGGACCACTCTCGAGTTAGGTTGCCTAGGTTTCTTGATACAGATGGGAATGAAGTCAACTCCACAGAGAGAATGATGACAACGTTAGAGAGGCTGACCATGGATGAATTGAAAGAGTTCATCTTGAGATGTGCGACATCGAGTTCAATTCATGGGGTGTGAGAGTTTGTGTTGAGTCGGCTACGCCATTTAAGAGCTTGAAAGAAGATGGCTCGAGGCATTTATACTCGGCTTAGTTTGAAGAACAACCTAAAGAAGAGGAGAGTATGAGTATACTAGAAGAACTAGTGGCGAAATATGAAGAGCAAGGAATATGACTCTGATGTCCTTTGAAGAACTGACATGAGGATTATGTACTCTTGGGGTGAATATAGAAGAAAACTTGAGATATAATGAAGAAATCCTCGAAAGGATAATGAAGAACTTGAGAATTTCAAACGGAGTGGAGATGATGCAAATTTTGGAAACCTTAGTGGTGAAGGAAAGATGAAACCCGACTTCTCGAATCACATGAAAAACCAAAATTATGAAGTTGGCAAAGACTATTTCGAAATGACTCTTTGGGTTTCCAATACATGAGGAAGTGAAAAATATAATAAAACCCAACTTCGGTGGATGAAATTCATCATTCACTTGAGCAATGAATTGAGAGAATCATTGTAAAAAGAAAAAAATGAAAAAAAATAGAAAATATAAAAAAATAATAACCTTGGGAAGATTATGTGCTCAGGTGCTGATTGAGCCTGATTATAACCTCTTAGAAAAGGATGGAGGGCAGAATTACCAGCATATCCGTAGTTGGTAGAGTCTAGCTGGACTCGAAAAACGGAGCAGCTTCTTGGGAGGCAACCCAAGTTAAAAAATAAATAAATAAATAAAAATTTGTTTTCCCTTTTCTTTTCTTTTTTTAGTTACTTTTAAGTTTGTTTCTTTTTTAATAAATGTTCTTGCTTGGTCTTATGTTTCTTGGTGTTGTTTTCATGTTTTGGAGTTGAGTTGGCTATGGAGGTGGAAAATCTTGAAAAGTGGGAAGTACATAATATCTTGGAGGTTGAAGAACAAAAAATTGAGCAAGGAAATCAGTTTTTCAACATCCCTCCCTCATTTCATTCCATATATGCTTCCCTATTTTCAAGCCTCCTCTCATTTGGAACTAAAGTCTAATCACTCTTAGCATCTTTGCCTCCAAAGCGAAGCCACCATATTCATTGGAGGCGACTTAGGAACTTGATCGACCTCGAGAATTACTCATTATCCATTATTGCTTTTGTTTCACATTGAGGACAATGTTTAATTCAAGTTTGGGGGTACTAGGACCTAGCTATACATTGGAGATCATGCTATCACCTACACTTAGTTTCCTTGGGAAAGGTCATTGAGGACTTGGGGGGTTGATTTGCTTTCTTCCATTTTATGCTTTCTTTCTTGTATTTCTTAGAAAGTTTAAAAGTTTAAGGATCCTAAATTTGGTTGAAAAGGCTAATATTACTAAATTGTGTTCATAGTGATTCTTCCATTTGGAATCATGTTATCATACTCCATCTCATTATTTTTGTTCATGTCATTTTAAATTTTGTTTTGTTTTGAGTCGATCTCTTTGGCAGGCGAGCAAGAATTTAAGTTTGGGGTATGATGAGTATCTTAAATACTCATTTTATCTATGCTTTGAATTAGTTTTTCTAGTAATTTTTATGTTAAATAAGTGCCTAATGCTCTAAAAGTTCACTCCTATGATCAGGTCATCCATTTGGTGGAATTGTGCAAAATTAGTGGAAAAACTGCTACAAAAGCAACAGGAGAGGCTATTGAATTTTGACATTTTCAGACATCATATGAGCTCCTATTGCATCAAGCCATATATGTATGGATTCTCCACGCCAGAGAGCTTTCTAGGGATACAGAAACACCAAAATTGGAGTTCGAACAAAGAAGTTATACAGTTCAAAGCTTGAAGAAAATCAGCAAACATTGCAGCACCTTCAGCAGGAGAGGCTACTGTATTTTGACGTTTTCATAAATCATATGAGCTCATATTGCATCAAGTCATATATGGATAGATTCTAAACTTCAAGAGCTTTCCAACGGTACCAAGAACACCCAAATCGGAGTTCATATGACAAAGTTATGGCCTTACGAAGTTGGAGCAAAAACAGGGGACTGCAGCAACGTATCGACGTTGAGAACCAGCGTCCAGCGGCGTTGCGAAGCGAGAACATCCAGGCGTCGCGACGTTCTTTGCCTGACGTCAGCGACGTTCGAGGTCGGTTTTGGGTGGATTTTTAGCCCATTTGAGCCCATAATGGAGGGTTTTAAGCTCAGGCCGAAAGGAGACGAGAAGGGGAGGCGGCTAGGGCTGGAGAAGGGGACTGTCCACTTTGGGACGAGGAGGTTGGGGTGTTTTGAAGATTTGGGGAGAAGATCATGAAGTTGTCGGAAGAAAATCAAAGACTCACCATCATTTGATGTTCTGTAGTTTCTTCCTCTTTTCTCATGTTTTATCCTAAGTTTTGCTTGAAGTGTATCAAACCTCTATCATGCTTTAAATTCATAGATCTAGGGTTTTGGTTGTGTATTGAACATGAGTTTTATATCTATTTGTTAATGTTCCATTTTCTATTGTTTCTTGTGAATGCACCTCTATTGATTCATACTTGGTTCTATTTACATATTGATTTCATTGTCTCGTATTGGTGAGTGGTTCTTTGCAAGATCGAGAAGGGAGTAAAGAACTAGACATAGATGAATGAAACCTAATTAGCACGGTAGTGTAGAAATTATCGGTAATTAGGAGGCGTGTGAGACTTTGGATCTTAAAGCATCTCTAATGCTTGGGAGGTTGAAATTTGAGAAGCAAAAAGACCTAGTGTTAGTTGGTAGGTTGTTGACCTCTCGAGAGAACATAATTAAATTAGGCAGAGTCGCGGAAAGCATTTTTATAAAACAATAGAGTAGAATTTTGACTTGAATCCCAAGAGGATTGTCGGGTGCACCAAACACCTAGGAATTTATAATCTCATGAAACATCCCTTAGTTGCGAACTCATTAGTTAGATTTAGAAATTTCATTAGTTTAGTTTAAATTTTGTTTACTATATAATTGTTAGTTTGGATATTAAGTATTATAATTTTGTCAGCATTAGCATCCCCGTTTTCTGTGGATCGATGTCAGGTACTTAGGTACACTTTATTGCCGAAACAAGTATACTTCGCTTGAATAAGCACTCTTTTTTATATTTTCTGCATAATTTTATATACACACTCCTAAAACGCTTTGTCAAGTTTTGCAGGCGCCGTTACCCGAGAAGGACGGGTTTAGATTGATATAGAGAGTGCAGCGATTAGATATTACCTACGAGATTTTCTTTATTTTTGTTTATTTTTACAAGTGCTTATAATCTGGTTTGGTTGGTTCGTGTGTTATTGCAGTATAGGGTTCGATAAGTACGTACGGCGTCGAAGTCAAACTAAATACATTTGTTTGATCTGAGCAGGAAAGAACGCGCACGGTCTCGAAACGGAAGAACGAGAGCAGGACTAAGCCGACGACCATGGAAATAATGAAAGATCAAAATCTTGGCATTAGGCGGTGAACCCACGGAAGTGAAATAGGAATCGCGAAGGAATCGGCGCGGGAGCCCGGTGCTCTGACGGTGATCCTTTCATGTTATTAGGCGAGTTCGTGTTACCATTTGTTCGGGCGGTATCAGGCAATAGCTGTCAATGGCTTGATTTGAGTGAAGTGATCCGCAGTCTGGTCTTGAGAATATCTTGTTCCATGGATTACCCGCTGAGAACCGAACATGCATTTGACTAGCGCTTTCCTCGAGTTTGCGATACTATCAAGAAGTATAAGCGAGATTCTTGAAGAAGCTCTAAGGTTACGGTTGTTCCCACTTTCACTTGGAGATAGAGCGAACAAGCGGCTAACCGGTGACCACGATTCCATTCTTACATGGAGCGATTTGGTGCAAATATTTACGACCCGAGTTCTTCCCGCAGTCGAAAATTGCACAGTGGTCACTACGAGAGATCAATACCTTTGGACAAATGGAGGAGGAGAACTGCGGCGGAAGGCATGGGGCAATTTCACGGTGGCTGAGTGCCCACCGCAGGCTAACCGGATGGATGCGAGTCCACGCATGCATGCGGTGAAATACGGCTCGAGCGATGGTTATGCCTCGTAGGAGGACGAGCGATGAAAACCACAGACCGACACATGAAATCTTGCGAGAATCTTTGCAGTAACACTAATCAGTGGCACAGAGAGAAGGCTACACCGGTGAATCACGGTGGGTGGCACGGATAATGAGGTCTAAACGGCACAGTGAATCATGTAGCCTGGTGACTAAGCGATTCTTGAATAGGCAATGAGCGTCAGGAAGCGCCATCCTGGCCAATCCATGGGAGTTATGTGAATTTTGTGGAAGCGAAGCATAATAGCTGGGGTACCCCATTGAAACCTGCGGTGGAAGCCCGAAGCCCGGTATGTGTCCGGGTTTGAGTCGAGAATCGACCCACGGCCAGCGAGGCCGTATGGTGGAAAGCGAGTTATCTAGTCGGGAGGGTGAGGCGCAATCAAAACTTGGACGTCGGAGCGATCGAGGGTATGGGTCAGGCGTAATAGCCGAGCGATATGCCGTGAAGCGGAGAAATTTAATATGAACCACCCTACGAGGAAAAAAGTGGGTTTAGAACAAGCTCACATACGGATGTTAACTTCCCGCTCTGCTTTCATATGAATGAAGCTAAAGCGAGCTTATACGGCGTAATGACAGTTAAGCAGTCAGCGGCAGGTGAGAAGTTTGGAGAGCCTGAAATGGAGCTGAATGGCAAACTCTTGACGAAGAAATGGCCGGGTTCTTTCTTGAGAGCAATTCGAAGTTAACCCGAAGAGATGGGAATGAGCATGTTAAAGCGATCATCTTGAGAGTGGTAAGAATTGGAATCTGATTCTGCGACCCCCGGTCCGTAGAGCAGATAGAGCGAGAAGGTCATTCGGCGAACAAAAAGATGATGCAGTGAAAACGGAGTCAGAGAAAGCAGTCCTTCGAGACCTGTTGAAGCAAAGACCAGCATCTGGTTCCTTACCCACAGCGTCTTAGAAGCATAAATGGATAGCGATTCCACGAAATTCATGGATGTGTTAAAGTGTATCGATATCCCGTTTGTTGATGCCACTGAAGCGATGCCAGTTATGTAAAATTCATGAAAAGAGACATATTATCCCCATAAGAAAGATTAGTTGACTTGAGGCAGTGAACCGCAGGAATGGAGTCTTCCGTCAGCCGGAGAAGCTCTGCGAAGCAGGATCCGGGGCGGTTTCATCCGGGTACCTGATTAGGCTTGTATTTTTGAGAGAGCGTATGTGATTTGGGTGCGGCATTAATCTTATGCCCTTATCCATCTTGGTTGGGATTAGGAGGCCGCGGAGCTACGATCCTCTTGGTGGCGGGACGGATCTTTACTTGAGAGCATCAGGAGGATAATAGAGATGTCTTAGTAAAGGTCAATGAGTTTTATCTTTCCAGTGATTTCATTGTTTTAGACATGGAGGAAGATAAAGAAATCACCAGATAATCTTGGGAAGACCATTTCTTACAGGCGGCGGAACGTGATTGATGTCTGGGAGGCGGCGGGCGGGAGTCTGAGAAGAAAAGTAAAGTTCAATGTGTTTGAGCCAGGTAGAGACACCAGTGAAAGTGATACTTCATGGTAGAAATGGTTTGAAATTTAGTGTATCCTTGAAAGTGGTCTCGTGACCTTTGGAGACCCAGCCCTAGTGGAGAATGAGTCGAGGCACAGGCGAGAGGCGGAAAGATATGTCAAGGCTGGATGGACTCTTTAGGACCGCGATGGAGACGGAAATGCTTGAATCTCTACAGGAAGGAGTTAAAGCGCCGGTCCGTGATTGAAGCGACCACCGCTGATGGGCAAAACCTCTGCCTGGCCATTTTGAGTAGCCATACCTTGGAATTCGAATCTGACTACCCGTGATTATCTCGGCGCTCTTTGGTACTTAGCAGAGGAAGAGAAGCTATTGAGTCCTTGAAATCTGAGACACGCACTTTCGGATGGTCTAGGCGTCTAAAGGGATTCGTCTTGTGTGTGCATGCATCGTATTTTATTAGAAAGATGGACATAAAGCGATGGAAGCGCGAGAGGAGGTTAATCCAGGCCGATGAAGGAGGTAGTTCGGAAAGAGGTTCTAAAATGGCTAGATATTGGGGTGATTTATCCCATTTCAGACAGTGCATGGGTAAGCCCAGTTCAGGTAGTGCCGAAGAAGGGAGGAACAACTGTCATCAGGACTGAAAACAACATCTTACTGCCATCTCGAACAGTTACCGGGTGGAGGATTTGTATTGATTATCGAAAGCTGAACAAGGCCACTCGAAAAGATCACTTTCCTTTGCCGTTTTTAGATCAGATGCTCGATCGACTAGCAGGTTATGAATATTATTGCTTTTTAGATGGATATTCAGTTACAACCAAATCGCCATAGCTCCTGAAGATCAGGAGAAGACAACATTCACTTGTCCTTATGGAACATTTGCCTTCCGGCGGATACTTGCTGGTATGCAATGCGCAGTGCTGTTGATGTATGATGGCCCGTATTTTCCGACATGGTGGAAGAAGGCGATTGAGATCTTCATGGGCCCGATTTCTCGTGTGGGAAATTCATTTGACAATTGTTTAGAAAACTTGAGGTACATCTTGTGAGATGTGAAGAATGACTTAGTACTCAGTTCAGGAAAAGTGTCATTTCATGGTACAAGGGTATTGTCCTTGGACATCGGATCTCAGCCAGAGGATAAGAGGTAGATAGGGGCGAGAAGATTGAGAAAGCCGATCGAAGTTACCTCCGCCCTCGTCAGTAAAGGGATTCGAGTTTCTAGAGCCTGTTTGGATTTTATAGGCGGTTCATCAAGGATTTTTCCACAGTTACCGCCGCATTTGTCCTAACCTACTAGTCGAGGATCCATTTGAGTTCGGTCGCAGCTGTTTGCATGCATTCAGTGTGAAGGATGGTGTGATTTAGGCTCTGTTGTGGCACCGAGATTGGTCTTTTAAGTTTGAACTCATGTGGCGCGCCGACTCTTGATTGGGGGGCGGTTCTTAGGCGGCTTGAGAAAATCTTTGGGTAATCTATTATGCTAGTAGAACCTTGAATGATGCTCGGCTAGATTATGCCACTACGAGAGAAGTGTGGGCATTGTGTTTGCTTTTTGACAAGTTCGAGGCCATATTTGATTGGCAACAAGGTCGTGGTGCAGATCGTGCGCCATTAAGTACTTGATGACCAAGAAGATGCAAAACCACAGGTGAATTCGGTGGAGTCCTCTTGTTGCAAGAATTGATGTAAAAATTAAAGACAAGAAGAAGACCTGCGAAACCTAGTGGCTTGGTTCATCTTTCACATTTGGAAGGGTAAAGAGATGATATCAATTGAATGGCAATTTCGGACGAGAAACTCCTAGCTATTGAGGAAAGAGACGATTCCATGGTTCGCCCAGTTATGTGAATTATTTGGTAAATTTAAAGTGGTCCCTCGGAATTTAACTGCTCCAATGAAGAAGGAGTTTTTCGCACCGCGAAACAACTCTTATTGGAGGAGCCAATTCTATACGAGACAACTGTCTTGTCGGGTAATAGAGGAGATGTATTTTAGAAGATGAAATCTGAGCATTCCTAAACCATTGTCACACCTAAAGTGGTGGACACTTTGGTGGGCGAGAAGCAGCGAAGCTAAGGTGCTTCAATCGGGTTTTTCTTGGCCTTCCTTGTTTAAGATGCTCATCGGGGTCGTTTCCACTTTACGTGAATGTCGACGAATGAGGAACATCTAGAAAGGGCGAACCGCAGCCATCCCATTTTGGGAGGTAGAAGTGTTCGGTTATGGGAATGGATTTCATGGACCATTTCTGCATCATCTGACAACTTGTATCTTGTTGGCGATGGTATGTCTCGAGGTGGTAGAAGCTGATTCCTACACGCACGATGATGCGAGTTGTGGCTCAGTTCTCTTGTGACAATATATTCTCACGTTTGGAACTCCTCGAGCCTTGATCACGGATAATGGTACCATTTACTGCTGATAAGGTAATTAATGAGTCTTGCAAAAAGTATAGAGTACACCATCATACATCCCTTGCATACCACCGCGATCAACGGACGGCAGTATCGAATCGAAGTAAATACATTCGAGAAAGGCGGGTTAACGGCTCCAGGAAGGATTGGTCTAAAAAGATGGATGATGCACTCTGGGCATACCGTACAGCATTTAAAACTCCTTTGGGTATGTCACCGTTCAGAATCGTTTATGGTAAAGCGTGTCATCTCCCGGTGGAATTGGAACATCGAGCCTATTGGGCCACTCGAAAGTTAAACATGGATAGTACATTGGCTGGCGAGAAGCAGTACATCAACTCGTGAACTAGGCGAATTGACGAAGCATATGAAAACGCCCATTTATAAGGAAAAAGACTAAAGCACAGTACGACCAGACACATCACCCGAAAGGAGTTCCGCAGTGGACAATAAGTTCTTCTATTCAATTCCACTTTAAAACTTTTCTGGGAAATTGAAGTCTCGATGATCCGGGCGGCCTTTCCGCATTAACCAAGGTCTTTTCACACGGTGGGGCGAGGAAGTTACACATCACGAGAAAGGCACATTTCTGATAACCACCCAGCGATTGGTATATTATGGAGAGTGAGGTTTCCTGCGAGACAAGCAAATCCCATTTCCTTTATGACAGCGGACAACAAGATGCCGTAAGAGATCTTAGGAGTTCGGGTTCAGGCACGGTAGAGATTCGGGGCCGTCAGGCTAACGACATTAAACATAAGCTTCTTGGGGTAGCAGAGTGTTCTTAAACTTTCCACTTTGTTTGGCTCAAGAGATCTATTGTTTATTTTACGCGATTTTAGGTTTCGGCTTTGTTGTGATTGGTATTTCGGTTTGTTTGTTTTACTTTCAGGATCTTGACGGATGCGGTCGGGGGGAGGATTCGTTCCAACTCATTACAAGCTCATAGAGTCCGCAGTCTGAGAGAGGGTTCATGTTCATGAAATCTTCAATATGCTCGAATTTTTTCACGTCGCGTCGCGGCGTGGACCCGCGTCGCTGACGTCAGATTATCACCCCTCTATCACGTCGCGTGTATTTTTCCGCGACGTCAAATTAACACCCTGCGTCGCGTCGGCGGTGTCTTTTCCGCGTCGCGGCGTGGTTTCATATGCCCTGCGGTAAACCATAGCGTGGCCTCGGCGTCGCGGCGTGGATTAAATCCACTCTGTCACATCGCGGCGTTGCACACAACGTCGCGGCGTTGCCTGAGTGAAAGCTCTCTATCACTTTCGGCGTGACCCATGCGTCGCGGCGTCACCCATTTTAAGCCGAGATCGGTTCATTTACGGCACTCACCGCTGCATCAGAATTGAAACCACTAGTTTCCTAGCACCGGCGTTCCTTTGGACTTGTCGAAGCCCTTGTTCCAGTCGGAGGCCTTCCATTGTTCTCAGGCCCCATTGTGCTCCTCACAGGCCACCCTCTTTCCCAGTTCACGGTCATTGTGGCATTTCAGTGCTCGGTTCTAGCTTGTCGTCGCATTCTAGGGTACCCTTATTGCTCGAGGTGGGTTCGAGAGGTCTTGAGGTGCTCGTTTAGGGTAGTGTAGATGCAGTGTAGGGTCATTTGGTTTTAGGATTTTGAGTCATTTGTCATTAGTTAGTTTCGATTTCTTTTAGTGCACACTAGGTGTTTGTGTTTTTGTCTAAGTCAGTAGGTGCCCACTTTGGTGCCACTACCACGTGTCTCCTAGTCTGATATGTACGAGGCGAAAATTGCCCGCGACGGGTTGGACCGGTGAGGACGGAAACTCCGTCGATGCCTCGCGGTTTGTGGTCGAGTCTGCCGTGTCGGTTTTTGGCATCATTTGCAAAAGCGGGTCACTTCATCGAGAGAAGGGTTTCCACCGCCCCAGATGACTTCTTCATGAGACAATTGCGGCTGGGGATGCGTGCCTTGTGCGACCACCTCATCCGGCGGCGGATGAGTGTAGTGCTTGGCGAGTTCTCACGCCAATCTCGCCTCCCATGTCTTGAAGAGAGTCGGGGTGCGGGGCATATTGGTCGACCCCGGTCTTGGTCGATCAATGGATGTCTGATCTAGAGCATGTCCGCCGGATGGATTCGTCGGCTCATGAGCTTCTACATTTGCCACTGCTGAGGATTATACGCGTGTTGACCCCGATGGTCGGGGTGGATGGAGAATCAATAGTGCGGGGTCATGCGGTCAATTTCAAGGCCAAGCATTTGGCCTTCATTCCCACAAAGGTGCGGCACCAGCACCATCGCGTCGAGTCGTTCAGAGCTGACGGCATTAGTGAGTAATGGCCTTGTGATGGATGCTACTATGCCATTTTACGAGGGTATACCGCCCGATGTCGGGCGGGGTTATGAGGATGCTCTCCTCCCATAGCCAGGGATGCAAAGATGAACTAGGACACCCCTTCACGATCTTTGGCTTGTCTGAGCAAAGCGGGGTGCCTGGGGCAGTGATGAGGCACAGCCGTCCGTGGTGATATCGACCGAAGCGGGACACACTGGTGTCCATGACTGAGGGTTATGATTCGGTCGCAGGCCCTCGGACGGAGCGAGCTTGAGTATCGGGCTCGTTATGGATCCTGGGCGATCGGGGAGACATTAACCGGTCCCTCGTCGACCACCTCCACGCGCCCACCTCGGCGGCCACGGTAGCGGCTCCTCCACGATCCTTCCCCGGTTGCGGGGCCGGTGCTCTCCCTGCCCAGCGCTTTGATGCGTGCAGGATGAGACCCGGGGAGCAGCGTCCTCGTCTCCGCGGGATTTGGAGGCCTGGCGTCTTGACATGCGGGCCGATCCTGGCCAATCAGGCCCTCGTTCTTCGGCCCGGTCTATGCGAGCAGAAGCTCGCCCCGACTCACGGCTCTCGCCCAGCCTCCACCACCTCCTGCGCGGTGATCTTGGGAGTCCCCTTACTCTCTATTGTTTCTATCTTACCAGTGCGGACACTGGATATTTTGTTGGGGGATGTGGTGTCGAGTGCACTATGTTTTTTTGTGTTTGTTTATTGTTGTTTTGGTTTTAGTAGTATGTAGTCTTTTTAGTGTGTTCCGCATATTAGTTGTGTTTCGTTTTAGTATTTCATGCAGTTATTGGTGGTGTTTAGGTTTAGTTTTAGTTTATTTTGCATCGCACTTTCATGTTGATGAGTCATGTGTTAGTTGTTTGCGTGTGTTTAGGACATTCTTGCATGTAATAATTGCGTATATGTGTGCCATGTTGAATATTGAGGATCAATTTTGGATTGAATTCACTATAGACTTGTTCAAATGCATACATTTTCTTGATGCTTTCGATAATTAGGTTGAATAGGTGAAAAGGGCTAGTGAACCAATCCGGGTAGTCGAAACAGTTCTCAAAGACCACTATCACTCGCTGCTTCAGTGACTTCAGTATGCATAGGTGCGAACCTGACTACTAAAGTTCGGTGGCTTTAGGGAGATTCGAACCATTTGAGTGATGGGACACCTAATCAAGAGGATTGCCATCGAGCTGACCAAAAAAGAAAAAAAATACAAAAACAATAGAAAAGAGAAAAGAAAAGAAATATGACAAAAATAGGTATATACATAGGAATAAGCGGGATCATCAATCGGAATCGAGGCACGGAGTCGAAGGGCACATCAAAGCCTAATGCCACTGAGCAGTAGTAGTCATTGACTTCAACGCAGCTACATGGAGACCAGAGAAGATGGATCATTCAGCAACCTAGGGCCTTTGATTTTGGTTGAGTGTTCGGGGTGAAGTTTGAAGGAAATTGAATGCCTGGTGCCCTTAACCAGGCGGGTGAAGTCACCCGATGGATCCTTCTGAGAACCTCAACTAAAACTTCTTGGCACTAGATATTCTCCATTTTGTTTTAGGTATGTAGGACGTTTCTAAGTAGTTGGACATGAATAAAATGGGTGCGTTCCTATCCTTTTCTAGTTGGCTTCTTCCAAATAGGTGAGTTGAACTTAAGTTTGGGGGTATCGGAACCTAGGCATATACTGGAGGTCACTTATTATAAGCACATAGGGATTTTGGGAAAGGCTATTGAACACCATGGGATTTGATGCACTAGTCACTTCCACCTATCTCAATCGAATTTCTAGAAGTCAAATGCACCGCATGCATTTAAAGCGTCGAGGCAAAGCAGGTGGGAGTGTGGAGTCGGTTCAAATTGATCCTCTGCTTTTCGTGTGTGCATTACTACGTTGTGTGAGTCTGTGTCGTCCATGAGAGGTAGTTCTGTTTAGAGTCAGTTCTTGCGTGAGGACAATGAGAAACTAAGTTTGGGGAGTGTGATGAATTTTCAAACACTCATCTTACACTGCGTCCGAGTTCTTCATTTTCACATTTATTTTATAGTAATTTTATAGTTTTTGTGGCTAGATCCACGATTTGGTGTGCGGTGGTTGCGGGTTCATTGGAGGCGTAAAGGCGACTTTTGGAAGCGGAGTTTTGGAACAATGAGGGGCTGAGGCGAGTGGTAATCACGTCGCGGCGTCCCCGTCGCGGCGTCCGCGCGCTAGCGGCGTCCGCGGCGTCGAGTCGACAGCGAAGTCAGCGAATGGGAGCGTCGCCCGGCGTCTGCGTCGCGGCGTCATTCAATCTGCACTTCATCATTTAAAGTGCGAATGGCTCGAGGAATTAGGGTATCGGGAGGCGGAGCGACGGAGGCCACGGGTTTCGAAGTGAGTGACAGCCGAGGAAGTGCGGGGGTCTAAAGCTTTTCATTTTTTGGATATTTTCGGATATTAGAACAATGTTTTCTTTTTATTAACATTTGTAACTGTTTAATTATGTTTCTATGAATCTTTCTAAAGTTATATTAATTTTATCCTTTCATTTATGGATTAAGGATTTGGAAACTTTATATTATTAGATTATTTTCTCACGTATATTTATGCTCTATTAATATTACCTATAGACAATATTGATCATGATATTTGACATGATACAGTGAGATAAAAGTTAGAGGAATTAGAGGTATTAGGAGGATCAGATAAGAAACAGACTTAAAATTAGATTGATTAAATCAGAATCATTAAGACTTTGAGGTGGCATGATTAGAGTTGAGGACATTAAACCGTTTGAATCTTTGGGTGGGACAGAGAATATAAGATTCTATTGGCGAAACCAGTGGATATACATGGGGAGAGTTCTTGTAGAAAGATACTTTGTAAGTGACATAGTGTAAAAACATCTTTGAACTAATATAACTACCTCATATAAATATATTAATAACAATATCTTTAGAAAAACAATCATCGAGCGTGGGGGAGATATAACCCTAGGCTCAAAACCCGATACTTTAATTGAATCGATAGTTTAGGTAATCTTTGCATATTTGAATTCCCTCCACAGAGTCATCTTTTTCGGATATTATCTAAAGCGGAACCTTTGTAGTCAATATACACATCCACTGTGGATCGATATCGCTGCGAGTACACTATATTACTTGGGGCGACGCGTGCACTTGCGCATATAGGCGTATATTTTATACACCGCGTTTTCGGCCTGTCACAAAGCAAGCTCCTGTCTCTCTATAACATGGTATGTTCTCATGCCTCTTACCACGAGTAGGACAAACAATATATGAGTTCTGCGCTACCTTCCCTTTGCTTTGATTTCTATTTGGATTAGACTTTTTATGTACACGATTACCATGGGCACCATCCTCTATTCCTCTTGTTTTGTTGCTCTCTATGCGATAAAGCTCTTGAACCCCTCTCTATGATAAGAGCTCTATCCGCCCTGCTCTAAATACACACGACTTCAAAATGGATATCTTATTCTTCAAGTAGGGCTTCAACCCATCTTGAAACTTCATTGCCTTATCCACCTCTATAGCAATCAAATGTGGGGCAAAACGAGATAACTCCATAAATTTGGCCTCATACTGAGCCACGGTCATATTTCCCTCGAATGAAAATACTTCATGTAGAAAGCATCCCTGAATCTTCTCCAAGTAATGAGCTCCTAAGCCTCCAATAGTCTCCTGGTCATACACCACCAATGGCCAGCCTCCTTATCTAACATGAATGCTGCATAAGAGGCCTTCTGCTCATCAGAACAATCAATGACATAAAAAAATTTCTCTATTTTTGTTATCTAAGCCTCCACCTCTGTTGGGTCCAATGTACCAGAAAAATAAGGAGGTCTCGACCTCTTAAAATCATCGAAGGAGCTACCTGTGTGCTTGATTGCCACTTGCCCATTAGTCGCAGCACCTCGGAGCCTAGCGCTCGACCATCTCATCAATAGTCCCCCGAATATCTATAAAGCCCTTTAAGCTCCATAGGACACGTTCTCAAATTGAGGAGGTACATTGTCATTAGCCTAACTAGTTTGCGAAGATAAATTCCTCCTTGATGGCATTATGCCCTATACAACAAAAGGTATAACTAAATCAATAACAAATAAGCCAAAGCAGTGAAACAAGTTTATCATAAAACAAAATAATCCAACTTGAGACTTAATTAAAGTCACTCATCTATTTCCAAGGTAAACTAAGCGAGTTCAGTCAGATCATGACTGGTACCTTTGATGCCACTCTGTCACGCCCTTAGAAACTGATCCAAGACATGTAGATTATTTCGCACCTTAAGTCTAAAGACTCGAAACATGAAACGACACAAAACTCGCCGCTATTGAGTGAGCTTGGTTCCACTTATTGAAAACATTCGAGTAAAAGCATGATAATCTACTATCTCAAATCTCAAATCCATACTAACAAAATTTTCCAAATCGACATCTAAGTACGAACTAACATAAAAGTCAAAATAAGGAATTCATGTTCTAGTAAAATAAACATAAACTAAATAGTCTATATTAAATTAAATCCATCCATTAAACAAGTCCAAAGCTAACTCAAGGTTAAATCTTAAAATACGGTTCTCAACCTATTCATCACTCCTCGCTAGAACTAGGGGCACCTAAAAAGATGATCGACAACGAGTGTGAGCTTGAAGCTTAATAAGGTAGGAGTTAATGATTACTGGGATCAAGTATTGATTTTCTTGCAAAAATAGGAGATATCATATTTAAAATATTCAATCTTCAAATAGCAAGTTCATTTTAAATCCAAACATTTCATATTGAAATCAAACATTCAAATCAAAGGTTTTTCTTTCTCTGGCAAGAATAACAAATGGCGCCCTACCATGCGGGACATTCGAATGAGTGGCTAATCTCAAACGTTCCTTTTAAGGTGGATGGAACCAAACACTACTAGTACTAGTAACCTCTAACCGAAACCTAGAGAAACCTTTATAAGAAAAGACCTATCTTAATGATTTACTAAGCGTGTCATCATTATGTGTTATATGTCATCACTTAACTTCTAGTCATATATGTCATCTATTGCGATGTCAAGGTAGGTGTATCAGCAACCTTGACATATATAAAATGTTAATGAATGTATTTTTCTATTAATCAATATAACTTCTATCTACCACTCATAATATGTCAAGGTTTGTGTTCAAATAAATCATGGTTTATTTAAAAATATGTCTAGGTAAGGATCTTCTACCATAGATTATAAATTGGAATTAGAAGCATATGTCATGATAGCCTTTGAAAATTTTAAAAATAAGCTTTTAATGTTGCAATGAAAAGTATGATGTAAAATAACTTGTTGGCATGTGAAAATTGTTATTTAATTTAAACACTTATTACAAAATATACCTTGTTTTCATAACTAAGACTTTATCTTATTAACCACAATGCGCCATATAAATATGTAGCTATTAAAACACATGTACATATCTGTGTGTAATTTGAATTAAGTTGTCCTCCCTTTCAATATACAAACAAAATAATATATTCAAAGAGAAGCTAAAGCAACTTTACTTAGAATAAAAGATACCAAAATATAATGTAAATCAAGGATTCTATTTATAATACATACATCAAGAAATAAAAACTCATAGAACGATAGATAAATTATACAGCAAAATATTAATAACTCATGTATGTATATACATCTTTAAATGTCTCTATGCAAAAAACCACTTGAGTCTTTCACTAACGACATGTAGAAAAAATAAATAACGAATGACACTAATTAATTATTAGTTGAAGATGAAATCCATGTAATAAAATCTTAGTAACTACACAAACTTTAATCTTACCAAAATAACAATTGTACAACCAAAAAATACTAGTAACACATTCGTATATAAATCTTGAAATACGTAAAAATGTGTCTTGAGTCTTCATTAATGATACCTATACCAAATAAAATAAGGAAATAAAAATGATATTAAGTAATTATTGGTATAAGATGAAACCCATGTAATGAAACTTTAAGAACTACACAAACTTTAATCTTACCAAAATAACAATTATACAACCAAAATATTAATAAACCAGATGTATATACATCTTCAATTCTCTCTTTGCAAAAAACCATATGAAGTCTTTCACTAGTTGAAACCTATACCAAATAATACAAAGAAATAATACTAACTAATTATCAATTCAAGATGAAGTTCATCTAATTATTCCTCAATAACTATATAAACTTTCATCTTACCAAAACAACAACTATATGATAAAATATTAATATTCAAGATATACGGAATCTTGAAATCTCTCGTGCAAACCATGCTGAGTATTTCACCATCCTGAAACTTGTACAAAATAAAATAAGTAAATATTAACTAATTATTGGTTCAAGATGAAATCCATCTAATGAAACCTTGTAGTAAGTACACAAACTTTATCTTGCAAAATAACTACACAACCAAAATATTAATAACTCAATGCATATACATGTTGAAATGTCACCATGGAAAAAGTTCTTGAGCCTTTTACTATCCACGAAGAAGAGCACATAGCAAAATACATAAATAAATGATATTAATTATATATTGGTTGAAGAAATCTAGTAACTACAAAAACTTTCATCATGCCAAAAATAAAACTTATACAAACAAAAAGAAATACATCAAACCCATTTAGCTTTATATAAATTTTGGAAGTATATGAAATAGAAACAATGCAAAATTAGTACATTTACATTGAAGCAAGAGAGTGTTGACCAAAATCTACCCACTCTGATCTTAATACATTTTATTTCATCTTTGAGTATAGATCTTTTTCCATTAATGACATTATTAATAAAAAAAAATGTTAACATAACAACATATTCATATATAAAACTTCATAGTACTTAAGAAATATTATAGTTGAGTTCATACCTTCAACTTGAGTAGGCTCAAATCAAAAATTATCTCATTCATATACTTCATCACATAATAACCACAATGAACCCCTCCATGTTGTCTAGGACTCTACATGGAGCTCATGTATAATTAGAAAATGTATACATATATAATGTGATAAAACTTCCATGAACCTAAATATTTGCAATAAAACCAAAGGTAAAAATATGATATTTATTCAACTAAAGTAATTCCAAATTTAATAGAAAAAATAAAATATAGCATGAATTTAAAACACACGCAAGTAGATTTATTAAGGAGATATTGAAGAAAATGGTCATATTTATCTTACCTCAACACATATCCAATTAAGGTCTTTCTTGTAAGCTTTCTTTCTTTGAGAAGAATAAATTCGAAATGCCCTACCAATAAATTTAAGAAAATTAAAATACATTTCAACCATGAATACTTAATCTAAGCCAATATAAAGAAGATACATACATGTTAATTACTTCTTGAAAGTCTTTAGTTGGCTTATCTTGCAAAAGTCGAGAAGTAAAACACGGTCGTTGTTTCAATTTTATAACTGACACCGATAAAACTAAGTACCAACAAACCTGAATTAAAAGATCGTGAGAGTATTTGATAATAAGAGCATAGATAATGAAAATCTTATGTCATTATCTAGACAATTACGGGTTGTATGGGACAAAAATATACTTAGCTTTCTTGAATTTGTATCAATCTCTATTGATATATGTCGAGCTCTATTTTCCAACTTTGGTTTTGTTTGTTCAGAAGCTTTAGAAACTGTAACAGTTCACAAATATCAACTTCCTCCTCATTGTATCTCTCATCTCTTGATACAAGTACTTAAGAAAATTGAAATATATAAAAGTGTTATTACCATAAAATATAGCAGACTCGATGCACGTAAGAAATCCACCATATGTAGAAACAAATACGGTTGATAGAAACCTCTACCTCGCGATATGATATACTCATATCTTCCACCAAAAAGAATGTGAAAAATTCCATTACCAAACAGATCAATTAGAATTGTACTTTTGGGGATAATTACATCTTTCAAAGTCTTTGAAAGCTTTGTTTTGAAAACAGGTTGAATATCCCTTTGGATTTTCTTTCTTTTCGTTGTTCAATAAGGTTTCTACGGTATCTTTGTTGCTTTCTTCTTCTTCTCATTTTCTTGACACATAGTCAATAATTGAACATTATTGCATTAGTAAGAAACAAAACACTATAAAGTATACGTAGAAAATTACAAGATATACCTCCTTACACTCCTTCATAAGGCATCACAAGCTCGATCAGGCCGCAATACCTCGTGTCAACTCCATCCCTCATTTTTAGATACATTTGGAAATTGGAAAGCGGTAGAAAGACATCAGGTTGAACAGGATGAAGGATGGTAGACTTTGCTAGTTGGACCATCATTTACTTGGAACATATGTTGCATATGCGACAATGTTTTCTCTGAACATCTCTTAAAGTGCATTTTAACCTTATAAAAATTAAAAAATATGTCACTACATTTGGTATACAAATATGAATATCCACAAAAAAAAACTATACATTAATGCTAGTAATGGAACTAAGTCAAACATATATATACCTTGTCAATTGGATGTTGGAGTGGTTGTGTAACAGCCGTCTCAACTCCATGTCATTCAATGAACTTCTCATAAATATAATTGTTTCATCGATATTTGTGCCTCACCTTGGAATGGGGTGTGGGAGAGATTGTTGACCCCTTGATGGAGTGGTAATTAATATCCCACGTTGCTTACTTATTTAGCACTAAGCTTATCTTCATCATTGACTAAGCATTTTCCACTCCTCGTAATTCTTTCTCCTTTCCTTGCAATATCATTTCTCTTTCATCCATTTCAACAACTTTTGATGACTTGGAACATCAAAATATGGCATTACGTTTCTTGGTCCCTTTGCGTACTCCCTCTTAGGATGCTCGGGTGTTCATAAAGCTTGTGTAAGTATATCATTTGGACCCTTTAGTAGGAATACCAAGCTTCTTGGCATTCTTGATCCAACCTCATCCTACAAAACAACATAACAAATTAGCTTGAATATCATATTTATAAACACAGAACCTTAATATACATCATTTAAAAGTTTTGATAACTAACAATTTTATGAACAACATGTTAGGTTTCAACATCATATTTGTCTTCCCTTACTCTCTCGCCAAACCACGAATTCCCATCTAGGCGAGCTTCTAGAGACCACGTTTTTCATCACATTTGCATAATATAATGATTTCAATAAGTGTAATTGTTGTGAATATAATAATAAAGCAAATCATTTCTATTGTAAAGATTATATAATATCAATCAAATATAAATGATATTTGTTTTAATTATAAAACATAATTGATATATTTTTATTTGTATACTTGCTTTAATTTTTTTTTCATTAAACAACTACATCCATTTTACCAGCAATTTTACAAAGCATATCCATTAACCCAACAAAAAAATTCTCTATCACATCACACAATCATTATATATTATAACTACAATATTAAATTTTCTCCTACTTAACCAAGCATAAAAATAAAAATAAATGTATAAATGAACCTACCACTTCTTGCTCAAAGTTTGCATAACCTTTTCTACTAAGTCGATGGGAATATGTGTTCAAAGACCTCTTTTGTTTCTGGTTTTCTGACTTCTTTTGAAATTGCTTTGAGAGCCTATCCATAACCAATTTTCTCCATATTTGAGTCTCAATATAGTTGTAACAAGGTGGGGGCTCTTTAAGGTGTTCAGGGTCATCCTTATAAGGCATGATATAGTCTTTTATGAGATGGTGCTTGAATGACCTAAACTTTCTGCCTATTGATGCAATAGTATTATTCTTGCTATCTTCATCAACCTTGAACGCGATGCAAATTCAAATAGTTATTGAGTACGAATGCATGTAATGAATTGCACAGATGTAGGAAAGATAATTTAAAATAATTATTTCATACTTGAACAATATCCCTTAACCTTTCTTTAGCTCATTTTGGCACTAGCCTTAATCAAAGATAGTCTCACTGGAACCATGGTCCTTCTGAGGACACCTAAGTAGAAACTAATTGTATAGATCCATCACCAATTTCTATGCCAATATCATTATAATCAACATTAATCTTGACCCCTTTACTTTTATTCTTTGTGATGTTTGGTTTCATGGTTGATCCTCTAAACTTTTTTTGGTTTTCTTCTTTTTGTATCGCACCCTCCTACATGAAAAAGTAAAGAAAGAATTTTGAACCACCCTTTATAAGTTAATTGTAAAAATTAAACTAGGATATTGTAACAATCACCTTTGCTTTGTTTTTCCTTCGTGCTCCCATTTGTCACAATTGTAGACGCTTTTCATGTACTGAATGGCTAAAAAGGTATGCTAAGACAACAACATTTTAACATTGATAAATAATGATAATTTTGAAGTAATGAAAATATGCAAAAAAAAATACATTATAATACATAAATAAGTACAATTGCAAAGGTTGAATATTTTACAAAACTTGCATTCTCTACTTTGTCGCCATGTTCAAATTATCACACACTAATACAATAATTTAAGAATATTCAATCAATTGTGAGGTTAGATTTGTGTCAACGCGGTGTTATTTCTAACTTCTATGTCATTATTATATCAATGTTTTATTTTGAAATTGTAAGCCAAGTACATAGTTTTACCACCAAGTCTAATAAATATTGACTTGTCTTATGTTTGTCATTATTTTTCATTATATTATAAATTCAATCAACTTATAGACATCGACATTTTATTTTATTTTATAAGTAACTTATAAACATTGAATATGATAATGATCAAGCATAATCATGCAATATTGGTCAGATGAAGTGGCTAACCTTTAGATTACCTTTTGCACCATTTTAATTCAGCTATGTAGAAACTTATCCAAATAACTTAAATGGAAGTGTTGTTTATTATCCTTCCACCTTATATCGATGATTTACCTTTCACTACAAGGAGGATTGTTCAAAAAAAAAAATTAAGTCATTAAGTTGATTGCTTCATTCTTTACAATGCATAATCTAAAACTAAAGTTATGATGTCAATGTATAAGCAACACTTATTTAACTATATCAATTAAGCTATAAAAGAAGTTTAATTAAAGAGGCATCAATACATAAGTAGTTATTTGTTACAAATGCAATGCATGTAATAGAAAAATAAAGCTAACAAGAATAAAATAATAAACCATAATATCAATTACCATGTCATTATATGTTAACGATAATTTAGCAATATAATACACTTAGTAATCACTTAGTAGTAACTAAAGGTAGTACAAAAAAATAAAACATGCCTAATATGATTAATGTTCAATCCAAATCCCCTCACAATCAGTTCTCATACAAATTTCATTTGAGTCTTCAACTTCATCGGAGGACTCAATATTAGGCATTGCATTCACAAATGGGTGATGTTCTATACAATTGTTTGTGAAGTTGTCATCACCCTCTATGTCAAAAGAGTCCTTTCTTGGCCTTGAAAGAACAACAAACCATCTGATCAACTCGTCTTCTACATAAAATACTTGTTGAGCTTGAGATGCCAAAATAAAAGGATCTGATTTATGTCCTATCTTCTGTAGATCAACTAATGTGAAACCAAGCTCATCAACTTTGACACCGCTCTTATTATCAACCCAATCACACTTAAAAACACAAATCTTGAACATATTATAATCAAGGTCCCATATCTCTTTTACAACCCCATAAAAACACATCTCACCAAGCACGGGATTCTTATCTTTGGCACTTGCAATTTGCATAGTTGATGCCACAATACTAACACCACTATTTTGGTTAACTCGTGTCTCATCACGATCCTTGGTATGGTAACGACAACCATTAATGATATAATCAGGATAAGTAAGAACTTGTTGTCTTGGTCCTTATGCAAGCCACTTAAGATCCTCTTCAATAGGTTCTCCTTTGCTTATTTCATCAGCAAGCAACCTACAAGGTTCATCCATAATATATAAAATGAATGTAGAACGAGTGAAAAGTATTTGAGTCTACAGGTGATGCACTTGAGTTTCCATACCTTTTCAAGCCAATAGCTAAATGTGCTACATGTTCATCCTTAGCCACTTCACCCTTGGGGATCGACGAGGATGGTTTTGCCTTCAAATACTTTATGTGATCACTATCAAGTAGTCATAGGCAAGTCATGATCAGGACCATAAAAGGTAGAGTAACAAAGTCACATGTTCAAGAGGCACGACACTTACTTTGATATAAGGTTGCATAATGGTTGTATTTTGCGTAACATAATGATGTGCTTCAAGCTCCACCAAGTTATACTCATTAATAAATATCACACGCTCCGTGTAAAGGTTTCATATTTCCATTCATATCTTTCATACTGTAAGGAACTCCAATTGCATCTATACCCGACAAATAATTGCATAAAACTCTAAAGCTTCTTTCTCTCGCAATATAACACTCAAAGAATGCACCCTTCCGGATGATTTCTCACGACAACATGTCCCTTTAGAACTTTCATATATCTTTCAAATGGGTACATCCATCTCATGTACACCGCATCCACATAGTCTTACCTCTCTTACTAAATGCACCATTAAATGAAGCATAATATCAAAATGGAAGCGTGGGTGCCACTCAAGTAAGCACAAAGTGACTACTATGTCTTGCTGCAAATCATTCAATCTGACATCCACTACCTGGCACAGCGCATTAAAGCATAGAAGCATAACTCGTAATGGGCATATTCCCGACATGCTTAGTAACACCGATCTAATTGCATCAAGTAATAGTCAAGCCGTGATAAGTGCATGATAATCACGGGACTTAAGACCATGGAGCGTTAGCTCTTCCACCTACACAAAGTTCCCAAAGTTTAACAATAACCTTCGTGGAACCTTCAAATTAGCTAAACTTTGCAATAATGCCTTTTTTTTCCATTCTACTTAGTATAACATGCAGGGGAGATAAGTTCGTCAAATCTAACTTTTTGGTGCTAATTCCGCCTTAAGCCCATTTCAATAAGATCAAGTCGAGAATTGAGTCCATCCTTTTGTTTTACCCGAATGTTAAAGCAAGTTCCAAACAATGCTCTCACATACATTCTTTTCAATATGCATGACATCCAAGTTGTGACTAACATAAAAATATTTCCCAAAGATTCAAGCTAAAAAGATGTACTTCTTTCCAAAGAATCTCATAGGATTAACAATTGATTTCCGCTATTCTTTTTCTTTCCCATGAGTTATGAATCATCAACCTTCAAGATTTCTTCTCCAAGTAAGTTGTGCCGAGGTAAGTTAAACTCTTGTTCACTATTAAAGGCCTTTGCTTTCTAAATGGATGGTTGAATGGAAGAAAATCTCTGATGGCTCGCATACGTGTTTTTATTCCCATGCTTTAGCCTATGTGAATATGTTTCTTTTCGACCGCATATCGACAAGCATAATATCCCTTAATAGTGCATCCGCATAAGTTGCCATAAGCAGGAAATCACACTGTCCATAACAAAATAGCCTTTAATGTGAAAACTCGCTTAGTGTGCATCATATGTTTCACCCCCTATCTCCCATAAAGTTTTCAAATCATCTACTAATCGCTGCCAAGTATGTCAATGTCATTACTTCAGTTGTCGTGGTCCCGATATTAACAAAGATAACATCATAAATTTCCCCTTTCATGCATAGCCAAGGAGGAAGGTTATACATGATAAGGATGATAGGCCAACAACTATACCTACTAGTCATGTAGAGCTGGCGAGGATTGATACCATCTACCTAAATGGCAAGTCTAAGGTTTTCTTAATCAAGCAAATTGTGGCCACATTTAATAATTAATTGCCAAGTAGGAGAGTCAACTGGTGTCGAAGTTGACCATCATTTTCTCTTTCAGGCATGCCATTTTAGGGTCATTAGCTGTTTTCGGGAGATTGAAACATCCTCCTAAACCTGCGACTAAAATACCACAATACCTTGCGTGCACTCCCTGTTTCTCACCCTGCCTTGTTTACCTTCCAATCTTGACATTCCACAAGTGGACATGAAGATGCATCCTCAACCCTGTCTTTATAAAGCATGCAATCATTTGGACATGCATGTATCTTCTCATATTCCATTCCTAATGCATTCAAGGTTTTTTTAGCCTCATACATGGATAAGGGCATCTCATTGTTCACGAGCAACATATCCCCTAACAATTGGAGTAAATTTGAAAAGCTTTTATCTGACCACCCATATTTTGCTTTCAAGTTGTACAATTCTAACTAAATATGCAAAGTTTGTCAGACTTTAAATAATTAGGTACAAAGGTTTTTCAAGATCTTCAACCAATTTTAAATGACATTGATCATTCATGCACTCATCTTGCGCGGCGTGGAACTATTTCTAATGTACTAGCAACATCACCACAATCTAAATGTATCATAACCTTGTGCCATTACAGTTGATTGTCCACTAGTAGGACCTGCTTCTCCATGCCAATACCATGTACGATAACTCTGATCAATACCATTGAAAAACATGTGTTCTCGAATCTTGTTAAGCGTATGATGCATTAAGTTTCCACATCTCATACATGGACAACTGATGACACTTGATTTTGACACGTTGTAATGCAAAAATTAATGAAGTATTCAACTCCTTCATAATCTCCCTTGACCTTCTATCTTTAACATCCAACCTCGATCCATACTATCATTAAAAAAAAAAAAAATTCTTAAATATGAGAAAGTTTTATGTCTCAAAAGGTGTTATTTTAATAGTGATTTGAAGTGTTAATGCTTAGGTTGTAGGCCACAGTTGATCCATCATGCAAAATAGCTTCGTGTTCTCACTAGGTTAAATATCACAATAGAATACTTTATTTCTAAACTATAAATACAATAATTAATCTACTGATCATGCACTTATAATACTATTGTGAGGTTGTTATATGACTCATGGTTAATATACACTAAGATTGGACAACAAGGTGCAGAATTTAATAGTTTATAGACTATCCTAATTAATCAAGAAAATCAAAATATATCATTAAGATGAAACCTGTGTATAGGATTAATTAACTAATACTATAAGTGACTTATTTTAATACTTGTGTCGTTGACTATTTATTTTAGTGAGATTTTGTAGGTGAACTAGAAACTGTTTATTAAAATAAACTTAATATACAAATTAAATGGCTATTGTTGATTTGGGAAATTGTCAGAAAGTTATTTTTGAAAATTTGAATTTTAAAGATTTTTTTTTTTTTGATATAAGGAAAATAAATTTGAAACTTTTGAAATTGAAGAAAATAATTTTTAAAATTTTAAATTAGAAAAAGATGATTTGTTTTTAGAAATTAAAGAAAAATGATTTTTGCATTTTTAAAAGTTAAAGAAGACGATTTTAGAAATTTGTAAAGAAAATATTTTCTGATTTTTTTTAGGAATGAAAGAAAATGATTGTAGGTAGAATTTTTTTTTTCCATAATTTAAAGAAACTATTTTTTTTTTTTTATAAAATTAAGGAAAAAAATTTTGTAGTAAAATTTAGAAAGTACATTTATGTTGAGATACTCGAGAAATTAAATTAAAAATTATTATTATTTCATAACTACTATGTATTTACTTATGTAAGAAAAAACTTAATAAGTCGGATTTTTGTTTTTATTACACTTCAAAAATATAAAACAAAGAAGAAATATGGAAAACATGATTTTAAATGAATTTAATAAATTGGGAGGTAGAATAATAGTAAAGATAATAACAATAATAAAACTAAAATAATAATAGTTGACTCAAGATAAAACATTAAAAAAATGAGTTGGACATACTGGTTAAGACCGCTAAGCCACAAGATACACAATTTGGTACCGTGTGTGATAGTACCAAGAACTAATCACATGAGCCAGGCTTGAAATTTGGGATCTCTTGTAAACATATCCCACCCACTTCCACTTGAGCCAGGCCTCAAGAACTAATCACATGCCTTTCTAAAAAGCTTAATTTAAGTAAATCATTTTTCTCAAAATGTACTGGCCAACTTTTATTAAATAATGATAAGAATAATTTACCTCGCCATAATAATAATCTGAGGAAGAGGATCGATCTCAAGAGCTAGCTCCTAAGAAGTCCGGGGCCTTAACCACAAGCGTAGTCCGGTACCAAGGAAAGTTGTCAGACGGCCTAGTGGAAGGGAACTAAATCTAATAAGCCCAAATGACAATAGGCTTAGGCTTGTCTTGTGGGCTGTTGGGTGAATGAGCAAAAATGAAATACTAGAGCAAATGATATGACTATGAGTGGGCCTGGCCTGGGTAATTTAAGCACTTTTTGGCAGTGGGATAAGTGTGCGTGGGAAACCATGGGGAGGGGGAGTGAGGTTGTATTATTGAAAGAGTGCATTTTACTTTTGACGTTGCTTCCAAATGAGGAAGCTCGGTCGGGCTCTCTTTCTTTCTAGGCTTCCATATTATCATTAAAAAATGATTGTTTTTATGTACCAACAATCATACAATTTTAAGAAAGTGTAACATGAGTGTGCTATGTGATAATTGGAAAATCAAGGAAATGAAAGAAACAAAATTTATATGCATTAAATATTATGTTTGGAAAAAATATATACATGGAAAGCAAATATACATGTGAGGAAGGAATGACTAAAAGGAAAGAAGGAATTTTCCAAATACATAGGTATACAATGAGGTACTCTGAAATTCGCACGTGCATATCTAAAAACTCGACATGAAAAACATTCATATATAAGGCCGACCAAAATGGAGAGTTGAACTGGGGAGGCAAGAGCATTAATCGTTGTCTCAATGAACAGACCAGGAGTTGTCTTCATCTAAAAATGCTCGAGAGCTATGGTACCAAAACATCCGTTAAACACCACTAATCTCTCTTCTACTAGCTTCTACCCTCTCGATCTCCCCTGGACATCTAATCTTCACTATCTATCTCTCCCCGCAATCGACCCAAAAAATATACCCATAAATAACAAATATGAAAGAGAGGAGAGAATAGAAAAAACAGTAAAACTCAATCGAACTGGATTCAGTCCCCTAAACATAAACAAGCAAGAAATCATACCTACCATTTTCCTGCATGGCAGATGGATTGGATAACCTCTACTCAAGATCTTTGAGAATCCAAAACCCCACATAAGTTGAAGCATCAAGAACACAAACTGAGGGTTTCTTGTTACCCATTTTAGGGGTTGGTCGCTTTAGTTCATTTCCTCGAACAGAATCTCGAGATGGGTACCGATAAAGAAAACATGGGTGTGAATTATTTTTACTCGCTTTTATCTATTTGACCCTTTGTGCTTGAATGATCATTTTCACCGTATATACGTTGAAACAAAAGAATGCAGTATATCAACCCATAATTTGTACCTGAATATAGTAAAGTTTCGAGAAGGGAGATGATCCATGGGTGGAAAAAGATTGTTTGGAAATTGATGACTAGGTGGGTAGAGATGAAGGTGGGAAACAAATGCATGCGTGTGGACTCCTTCAATAGACTAAAACATGAGTTAAATGGTGTTGTTCTCAAGTTATGAGTTTTATGGTTATGTGTAAAAAAAGCAATCATCATAGTAGGTGTTCTTCAATGTCATTGATGGATGTATGAGGATGACTAGTGTTGTTCTCTAGGTGGTGGACTTTGACACCGATGGGGCAATTTGAATTAGTAATATAAATTAAAATCAATTTATCAATATTTGAATTCTTCTTTTGTCACTAATAGCTATTTTTTAATTTCAAAAATGTCTAAAGAAAAGTTATTTTTAGCAAATACACAAGTATTCATAAACTGAGATAATATTTCTATATGAATAATTCATAAATTTCTTATTAAATTGTAAAATTTTTCCTCAATATAGTATTATGATTTTCATTGATTTATATAATCATGGTATCTCTAAAAATCCGTGTACCTTCCTGGCTGGGCGATAAAATAGTAATTTCGTTGAAAATCCGAATTTTCTAGATTTTCGGATGACGAAACGGATTCTCGTTGAAATCGCCGCAAAATTTAGCTACCACGTCGAATTCGTTGGGGGATTCCGAGGGCGGCCTGGATTTCACTTGCTGAGGCGTGTGCCTGGATGACATATATGTTGGTGATGCCACTAGCACCAGAAGCGACACTTTGGCATAAAAAGGAGAGTGCTCACAATTAAGCCACGTAGAGAAGGATTTCACGGCCCATACGAGCGCCATGCTACGCATGACGCCATAAAGTAAAAGCATTAAATAAAAGAAAAGAATGGAAAATCGGCGGCCACCACCGGAGCTGAGGGAAGTTGAGAGGAGGAATTTCCTCCCATCGACCAAAGGATGAATTCTCCAAAAGGGTGAGAAAAATGACCAATAAGGAGAAGAGAAAACGGAAAGAAAATGGAGGAGAAAATGAAAGGAAATGGTACAGTAGTTAAAAAAAAAAAGAAAAGAAAAGCAAGTAGTTAATAAAGAAAAGCGAAGGAAACGTGGCAGGAAGAAAGGTTGGATGCGTATGCTTGTTTTTCATTTTTGTATATGAACGCTCTTCCTTCTCTCTAGATTTGTAGCGATCCGACCGTCTGATTCCTTCAAGACAAGAAGGGAAGCTGTTCTACACCTGAGAGGACAACGCGTGACTCCTGGGCTGGGAGTTTCTTCAACTTCCAAGAGGCAGATATTTTCCTACTTCTGATTTACTCTTACCTCCCAAATGGCCATAAATTCGCAGTGTTGCTTATGAGGCCACAGAGGCCATGTGAATTAGTTCCAAGCCTCGACTACGGGGTATGGATTCCATGACCTATTGTAATGACCGTAGAGTTGGTATTTACTGTAAACCCAAAGCTTCTGACGTCACGATTCGTCGATGAGAGGACACGATTTGGAACCAATATACTCCACGCTAGCGGCGGGCCGCACGCACTCGTAAAGTCGAGACCTTGTCAGGTAAGTTATGGCTGCCAATAACATGCTAAGTTTGGAAATATGATTGTCGATGCACGCTACTGCATCGATTCAATACGATTCGCGACTTTGAGCGTAGATTATACGATAAATTATAATTTTCCCACGATTGTAAATGTTTCATGTAAAGGCTCATTCATGACATGTAACATGAGGAAAAAATGCATTGGCATCATGCATTTCATATGCACGGTCACATCGAAGGCCGCGGCCAAAGGTGGGTGCAAGGTAAAGTTTATTCATCAAGCAGGAGCGGGTCGTGGAGCTCTGAAAATGGGACAAAGTCCAAGGTAGAGATTCACGAGTGTGTAAATGATCAAAATGATAAATTACATGTTTTCATGAAAGCAAGTTGCAGTAAGATCCCCCCCCGTGTGGTGAAAGTCCCACAAAGTTACTCACTGCTAGACATGAATTACCGACGATGCAAGTTCGTGAAAATGTTGAAAGGCGCATGGCGTCCTACTAAGTGTAAACCCTAAACTGCTGTCTAATAAAATAAAGGAAAAGAATCAAAACTGTGTTTCGATAAATAAAATCGAGGGTGTCCACAGTTTAGTCACACAGTATGACAGTTTAGTCACGCTGGCATTCCAAGTGAGGAGCTCATGACTGGTCATGAGCATGAGGTTGTATCTCATGGCTACATGTGACATTTTACATGTGAGAATAATCGTGATGGAATGTGATTGATTGTTTATATATACCATCGTGATACATTTTAAAGGGGGAGAACCCTTGTAGGAGAATACCTTTCACTCGCCACACTTCGTCGTGGACCCTTCGTGCACAGACTATCCAGGAGATGACGTTAGCAGAGGTATATCTTTGAGAAGAAAGCCGAAATGTGGCTTTAAATGAATATTTTTGTAAATATGTATAAAGTGTTTTGTAGAACAAGCATGAAAACTATCAGAATATAGTTGATTAATATTATTTTGGGTATTGGCTTATGGGCCCAAGAGGCCATTGTTATCGTGTATGCCTCGCGGATACGAGATGTATAGATTTCCACAAGTTGATTTGGTAGTCAACCCGACACCCTGATTAGCGTCACAATAATGTAGCATAGTTATCCATCAACATGCCTCAATATTAATATCTTCCACCCTTATTGTTAATATTACCATCATCATCATCATTATCACCATCACCATCATCATTATTATCCATAAAAATTAAATAACATTATGGAAACCTTACTAAATTAGGCTACATTTTCATTACCATATAAGTGGTAGTGATAACTATCTCCCATGCCCGCAGACGCATGAAATCAAGTAATTAAGTCATAATAGTTACAAATGTTGAAAGTCTTACACATTTTTCCTTCAAATATTGGATTCCTGTTAATCAGCTTAACACACTAAAAGATGCTATAAAGGAACTAAAATAAATTAAAGAATAGGCCATGATAGTCACCAACTAACCACATAATTGCACCTAACACCTATTTAAAGAATGTGAAATAACTAAATATCATAAATATTTAGAGAGATAGAGCATTAGCATTTGTTTCATCAAACTCTACGAATTTAGACCACGGTTTGAAATACCGGAAAATCTGTGGTAGAAGTCATTCTTTCTTCTAAAACCAATCACTTTTCACTCACGCCTCGTTTTTCCGCTTACTGGGAGAAGAAGATGACTTATTCATTTTCTTTTCTTTAATAATTCCCATTGTTACCTTAAAATGGTTTAAGATAATAAGAAAAATAATTTCATTTAAGTAAACATGCAAGAATAGTTAGAACAATGGTAAATTTAAATTTCAATAATTTAATTAATGAATTTGAAGGTTTTAAAAAGGTTAAAACTTTTTAAAAAGAAAGACTATTTTTTTTTACATATATTTTTTTTTAAAGAAAATTTATTTTTTACAATATAACATAGTAATTTATTTTTTCACAAATTAGTTTATCGGGTACTCAAACCTCGAACCCTTTCCCTCTTATACCCGCCCGAACTATTAATCACTGAAAGCAAGTCCCTATTGGTGAAAAAGAAAACTATTAAAAATAATATTAGCATTAGCAAAAGTGATTCACAAATAAGTTATTAATATTTGTGGTGATCAATGCACTAGTTATAAACATTTAGGTAGCTTACGTGGTGGGTCAATAATAAAGTTTTGGTAGGGTAATGAGATGGAATTGAAAGTGGTCTTGGTAATGGATTTATTTTTTGTGAGAACATGAAGAGTTTAAAGTCAAAATGGTTTATTTTTTTATAAAAACACATGAATAGATTGGTTTTGGAAAATATTTATCACTATAGTCTTCGTCCGCATAAGTAGTCATCCACTCTGTAAAATCGCAGTTGATTAACGTATTTTAAGGTAAATTTTAAAACCATATTCATCAAATGCGGTTTTAGAGTAAATTTTCAAAATCGCAATTGGTGAATACGGCTTTAAGATAAATTTAAAATAGTATTCACCACTCAGTTTTAAAATTTACTTTAAAACCATATTTTACTCTTTAAATTAAGAAGTTGATAAGTGTGGTTTTAAAAATTTATTTTAAAACCATATTAACTAACTGTGATTTTAAAATTTTACCCTAAAAACATATTTGGTTAATGTGGTTTTAAAATTTACCTTAAAACCATATTCAACAAATACATTTTTAGACTTGAAAATCTAGCTGTAAGAAAAGAAGACTCATTTAATAATAATTTTTTGAAGAAATTTATTCATTTTTGTTTAAAATATAATCTTTTGGCACAAAACTCAATGATAGATGTATTGTCATGGCTGAACAGGTGAATGATGTGTCTTGGATAGGGATGGCATAGATGTCCTCCTTCCCATGTAATTACATGTACTCCGGCTGAAACATTTTTATCAAAAATTTTACGCTTTGTAAATAAAAAGACTTAACATTGCTCTCACTTAATTCAAGATTAACTTTTGCCCCTGAATCAAAATTCGGACCCACCTCCGCCGTGTGCACCTCGGGTTTGACTAGTAGTTTTTATTTATTTTTTAAAGGTTAACATGCACATATGAAGATTTTTTTATACGTAAATACCTTTATTAAAGATAATGGTTTAAATAGTATTTTAAAGGCTCAGGAGGGTAAACAGACATTTTTTTTCCTCAGATCTTCGAATTTAGCCCTAATCTCCTTAGTCACCCTTCATCTTCTCTGCAGGTGTTCCGCAACACAATCACTCCACCACTCAGATGCGAAAAGGAGGATCCTGCTTTTTTCCTTTCAAATCTCCAAAGAATCCTGAAGAAGGGACCCGCTTCTTAAGCCCCTTCTCCTGTCCAAAAGTGCTTTATGGCCTCAAGATATGCTCGCTGTCCCGACCACGTAGTTCATCAATGCAACCACCTACCACCGCCTTATTCCAACTTGGCTCTCCACCCAACCCCGCCGTCTACCCCAAACAATGATCAAGCCTCCAAAGGATAATGCGTTTATACTCTCTTCCAACTTTATTCCTGATCCCTACTTCTCCAAAAAGGTAACACTAGTTCTTGGTGTTGTTATCACCCACAACCCAATCACCCAAACTGAAACCGCCTCACAAATAGAGTTGTGCAAGCTGTAAGGATGTAATATGTTAATCAATATGGTAGATGTTTCTTTTGGATTGATTATTTGTTAAGGTTCAGGATACGATTAAAATATAAAACCAAATTATAAACAAAGCGCCAAATTATTTTATTTAATGAAGGGATACTTTAGATGTCAGGCCCCTCGCCATGGGTCGTTTATTTAGCACGTGAGTCAACTCCATACGTTTCCATTTTATTGGTCTATAGAGTAACCGTGCTTTTGGAATTTTTGAAATCAAGTTGATAAAGGTAATTTTGGAAAACGAAATATGATTTAAGTTTAGGTTCAAAAAATAAGAATGTCACTTTGGAGAAGAATGAACTTGAAATTCTAAATATTTGAAAAAGAATACTGATTTGGGAAATTATCATAAAGTTATTTTTTGAAAATTTGAATTTTAAAGAATTTTTTTATAAGGAAAATAAATTGAAACTTTGAAATTGAAGAAAATAATTTATTAAAATTTTAAATTAGAAAAAGATGATTTGTTTTTAGAAATTAAAGAAAAAATGATTTTTGTATTTTAAAAGTTAAAGAAAACGACAGAAATTTGTAAAGAAAATATTTTATGATTTTTTTTTAGGAATGAAAGAAAATGATTTTAGGTAGATTCTTTTTTTCCAGAATTTAAAGAAACTATTTTTTTTTTATATAAAATTGAGGAAAAAAATTTTGTAGTAAAATTTAGAAAGTAAGATAATCCGGGCAGTGGTAGTGACAGCGGCCCCACCAAATGTATCATAGATAATCCGGCCCACGTGAATCGAAGGTAAGACGTGTCAAACGGTGCCGTATAAGCATGTAGACAAGGCGTTGAAGGAAAAAGCGCCACTGCTGACCTCGTAAGAGCCGTGAGCGCCAAGTGAGAGGAGGGAGGGAAGGAAGCACGATTTCATATGAACTCGCTCGCTAGACTGCCGAAAAGGCCGAGGGGGGCGGTCGAGGTCCGACATCACACACTTTAATCTCTGTTTTCTGATTTCTCGCTCTCGAAACGACTACTATGATTTGATTTGAGGTGTTTTTTGTTTTTTTGCTTTTCAAAACACTTTTGGAAAACACTTTCTCCGTAGCAATAGCGCTACATTTTCTCTTTGGCTCACTTCTCTCTTATTTAGCCCCTCCTCTCTCTTCTCTCATGGTTTCAGACTGCTTTTGTCGCTTCGCAAATGAAACAAGATACTATCTTTCTATAAAATGACAATAGCTTTGGTTTATAGCCCGTCTCCGTAGAGACCCATGATGGAGGCGTAACCGGCTCTGTATTGGTTTCCGGGACTCGCCCTCTCTCTTGGGCTCTCCTGCGGGTCTTGGATTTTGTTTGTGGATATTCCTCGCTTGTTTGATTTGATTTTTGTTTTTCTTGGCGGATTGCGTGGAAGAGTCGACACGCTGTCATCGATTGCTTGGTCTCGGGATCGGGTGGTGGTCCGCGCAGCCGCAGCATCGTGATCATCAAGCATGGGAAGTCTAGGCTCACGCCCGCACACTGCGTGAGCTTGAGCAGCAATCTCTTATTTTGAAGTATATGGTAGCCGGGCCTCCCCGCCTCTGCTCAAATTTGTTCTTTCAATTTGGAAGAGTGTGTGGCTAGCTCTTTCAACCACTAACGGTGGGATTTATAAGCACACTCAAGTCAGAAGTCAAATCTGAGGTTCTTGCAAGTCTTACGGATCATTCCTTTCTAAAAATGATTGTAGTTGGATTCCCCAGAACTTAGAACCAACTGTTGTTTAGGGCTTTGAAAAGTGATATGTTTTCATGTTCATTAGATTGAGTAAGAATTTTTTTTTTTTAACGCGAATTTGCACGGCCATGATACCTAACTTTATGTTTTGAGATGATGTTGTGTTAATTGAACTTGAAATTTGAACGAGTTTATACTAATTATTTTTATTTGTACGGGTTTTAATGGACTTGTTTGAAAACAAATGATGCAGTTTTTGTATTTTGAAAAATGGGTTATTATGTTCATGACTTTTGGGTTTGATGAGTTTACTTTGTTACCTGCAAGTTTCTTGATATTCTTTTTGGGGATCATATTACGTTTGTAGGTTTTTTGGGTGAGATTATTTATTTTATTAAGTTTATGATTCTAGTTTGAATTGGTGAGGTGATTTGCCCTTCCTTTTGTATCGATTATAGGTTCCAGATCCTCGGGGATTTGACTATAGGAACGTCATGGATCCCGAACTAGGAAGGTGTGGAGCGATGGGAAGAAATGGAGGTGCAGTAAGGATGTGGTTCCCCATTCGGAAGTACTATGAGCGGCATATCTGCAAGTAGCCGCCGAGAAGGCGTTTAGAGCACAGCGTAGAGCTCCGGCCAATTGCTTCTCGTGTTACAAGACCTACCTTGATTCGGTATGGAGTGCGAGAGATTGGCGAGCCAATCTGCATTGCAGCCCCTGAGTCTTCAACTCATGTCCCCTCTTAATAATACCAACACGCAATGACAACGCCACCACCACCACCCAACGACAATGATAATCAAGGAAAAGAACGATTTCGATGGAAATGAAGACGGACCCTGCCGTAGTGACAAAGGAACTACTTTAATGGCGACAAAGATTTCAACAATACTTCATTGGCTTTCTCGTGATTATCAAGAAGAATGAAATCGTTGACAATTGTGGTGACAACAAAGACGCCGAGGGTACGTGTAAAGTTAGCGGAAGGGAGAGCCTTTTTTAGAGAAGGGAGAGAGTTACTTGAGTGTGGGAGTTTAAAGAGAGGGGCGGGTTGGCGAGAGAGGGCGAGAGGGGAGTGGAGGCGGAATGGGGGAAAGCAAAGTGCAGGAGAGAGAAAGAATCAAGAGTCCAGAGAATGAGGCTTTCAGGTATGGCTGTGATGGTTCCCGTTCATTTCAATTGTCATCACTTTGTTTCTCTTTTTATGCTGATTCTTGGAATTGTAGCTTGTTGTGGTGTGAACGACAAGGGCCATAAGATTATTTAACTGAATCTAGTTATTTGCATGCTTTCCATGTTTTAGTCTCTTTGGTTTCGTTTGGGAATAAATGATGTATAATTCACTCGAACTTGATGCTTAAGAAGCATACTTGATGCCTACGAACTTGATTTTACCCTTATGGGAGTACCGAGTTAGAGGTGCTTTAAATTTGTCGGAGCTCGGTTTATTGTTTTTGATAAAGTTGGTCAGATGCTTACTGTGGGCATTGAGGAATGTGGACTACCTATCAGATTGATGCATTAGTGAAGCATTGCAATGGTTTCAGATGAGAATTCTTGTCGCGCATTGTTGAAGGAGCACTTACGGGTGCCCTTGCTGAAGCTATTCAAGTGCAATTTTATATGATGAGCCCCTATGTTTTGAAGGCCACGTACAGTTGGATGCCATTGGACAAGGCCAAGAGATCACCATAACCACATGCAGTTGGGGAGTTGTTGTAAAACCCCAACCTTATTGAATGTTATAATAGTAGTTATTGAGCGGTTGAGTGCAATGATGAGACGGGTGGATTAAATTTAGAGCAGCTCACGGACATCATTTGGGCATGAAGTGAAAATTTTCGAAAATTATGCTTAGGGTGCCTAATGAATAGTGATTTTTCTTATTTTATGTCGGATGGAGGGTTGCAAAGGGATTTTTAAGAAAATTTCGGGTTCCTATGACTTTGAGCGTATTTAGAAGATAATGGGAGATTTAAGTGAATAGTGATTTCGGTGGGAATTTGGAGCTGTATTTGAAATTTTTGGAAATTGAGCCGAAAATGCGAAAGGTGCGGAATAAATCATAAAGACTAACGAAGCTGAAATAAGAGTGAAACGAGTCCGTTTGGATAGTTTCGGGTGATTCGAGCGTGGTCGGGTAATAATACCCATTAATCAGGGATTACCGATTTTAATGATTTTAAATAGTTGGGGTGATTTCGAACTGAATTCCTTTGTGAAGGATTTAGTTAAAATATTTATGTTCAAATTTAAATATAGGCGACCATAGAGATATTTTTGACATATAATTGATATAAGCGATGGCGGCGAGATAAAATGCGCTATAATGGAGATATTTAATTGTACTAGCCAATCAAAATCTTTCTTAATGACTAAGTTATGATTTAAATAATGGGTAAATGACTTGGTCTCATAGGAATGGACCAATGAGAAGCTTGGATAAAGGTAATTCACTTTAAACCAACCAATGATATTTTTACTTAAGGGCACTTTTGGAATAATATTTTAAAGTCTAAAATTTGAGGATTTAAGTGCTCAAAAGAGAGGATCACGTAGGAGAGGAAAGAAAGGAGAAAGAGAAAGAAAGGGGAAGAAAGGAGAAAGAGGAGGAGAAAGGGTGGGGCAAAGTGGTAGAGGTGAATTTTTATTCTCTTTCCAAGCTTCCAAGTGAGCTCCAAGTGAATCAAGGAAGAAGACAAGGGAAACCCAAGAAACAAGTAAGTTTTCATGGTGGGAAAGTTGGATTTTATGTTTTTCATGCCTAATGATTTGATTTTCTTGTATGGATGTTAAATTAGTGGCATTTAGGGTTGAATGATGATGATTTGAGATAAATTAGAAAGCCATGGATTAGATTAGGGTTTTGACAAATCAAGTGAATGAATGGTTAGGGTTTGATGTAGACTTTTGTGTGATATGTTGAAATGGGTATAATGCATCAGATTTAAGTGTTTTAGAGTGAAAGAAAAATGGAAGAAACACAATTTGGTAAAATTTTTTGGGCAGCAGTCTCGGTACAGGAAATGTCCTGTTTTCTGTTTTGACCAGTTTTGGTATTTTGGCCATAACTTGCTCATTTCAGATCGGAATTGAGTGATTCAAAATTCTGGGTAAAATAGACTTCTAGGGGAAAAATTTATCTGAAGTAAGTTCTTGAAAGTTGTAAACTTAAAGTGCCCATAAAATGGTTCAAAGTGGAGCTATGTGCAGATTCTGTTCTGCCAAACTGAGTTATTTGTTGTGCAGATAGTGTTATATGGTTAAGGGCTTTAGAGACGGAATTTTAAATTGAAAATTTAAAGTGATGTTATTTGATATATCAAGAACTGATCTGGAGAGTTTCGCAAATTTTGAAGACCGTTTGAATAATTTTTTGGAGTCATAAAGTCTATAGGGTATGGTTGGAAAAAGGTTGGCCAAAATATGAATGAGTTTTAGTGCTTAGGTAATTTGTTCATTTTTGGAGATAAATGAATGTGTATGGTGGATTGAAATGGAAGTTATGATTAATGTATAGTTGTGGTTTCTTGAAAAGGTGAAAAGGACGTATCGGACGGGAAAGCAGGAGGTCGACGGGAAGCAAAGCGGGATTGAGCGGGGTGAGCGTAGTGAAAATGATATTTTGAGAATTTAGTTTTTAAAGTGAATGGTTTTTAATGTTAAAGCGAAAAGTTTAATGTAAATTTTATGTAAATGTTAGGCATATGGAAATGTTTTATATTGCATTGTTTTATCTTGCATCAATGCATATATATTTATATGTGTATTAAATATGTATGCATATGTTAAGGTATTATGAAAGTTCAAAATGTTTAAAGTATGCATATGTGTTTTAATGATAAAGTAAAGGATTTAAATGTATTTATAAATGTATTTTGGAGAAATGTTTTCTTGATGGTTACCCTAAACCCCCTATGACTGTTATGACTGATATCGGCCGAAGTACTTTAAGCGTGTAAGGATTAAGAGGGTAAAGTTATAGGTTACTAAGCGGGGAGGAAATAGGTGTCACAGAAGTAATATCTGCACACGTGATAAAGTACTATGGCCCGGAACCCTATGCAAGCGTGGAAGGTTTCTCCGCGACGTAGTTGTTATGGCCCAGATATTGGCCCTGTCCCTCACCGTCGGTACCGGAAAGCGTTCGGTGTGTTTTATTTGGGTTCCATCGGAAAAGAATGAAAAGAAAGAAATAAAGAAAGAAGTTTAAGGCATAAATGCTTAAGCATAAATGGATTTAAATGCATAAGTATTTATGGAAAGAAAGTTTAAGGCATAAATTCTTAAGGCATAAATGGATTTTAAATGCATAGTATTTATGGAAAGAAAGTTTAAGGCATAAATTCTTAAAGCATAAATGGATTTTTAAATGCATAAGTATTTATTGAAAAGAAAGTTTAAGAGTATAAATGTTTTAAAGCATAAAGTATTTTATTAATTTATAAGTATTTATGGAAAGAAAGTTTAAGGCATAAATATTTTAATGTATAAATGGATTTAATTGTAAAGTATGTATTATTTTGATATATGCGAAAATGTTATATAAATGAAAATGTATACCTCACGAGCTCGTTTAGCTCACTTTTTTTCCCATATGTTTCAACAAATATTTTCGGGACTGGGACGGGTGCATCGGTAGAGTACCCTCACGTGCGGTGGTCGAGGCTATCGAGGGAGACGACCGCATGTGACTACATTGAAAATAATTTGCATATTGTATATGTGAATATTTTGTCATGTTTTGATAAAATTATGCATGGAATTGAAGAAGGTTTAAATGTTTTGATGATTTGAAAGAAATAAATGTATATATATGTATATTGTGTTTGATTGGGTTGTGGACGGGGAGTCTAATATGGAAGTTGATGAATTGAAGTTTAGAAGTGTTTTTTAAATGTTTCATCGGGTTTGTAAATTTGGGAAAGTCCAAGCAGAGGAAACTGCCAGTTTCTGAAAAATCTAAGTGTTGAAAAGAAGAAAAGAAATTTTTTTTAGCCGCTTCCGCATTATTTTAAAGATATCATGAAGAATTGTAAAGGGGTTCGCTTCACGGATTTTAATTTATGGTTTTAAGGAAAGTTTCTATATCGGATTGGAGTCTTGAGTCCCCTCGGGTTCATGAGGTTGTCGGTCGGGATCCTTCAACATGGTATCGGAGCGAAGTTTTGAAAATGTTATAAAGATTTGAAAATTTTATTTTTATATGATTGTTTTAATGTTTTCTTTTAAGATTTCAAAAAACAAATAAAACAAAAATTTATGTGATTTAAAATCATATATATGCATTACATGACATATTAAAATTTTGAATTCGAAAAATGCGTCGTCGAGCCCGACCACCCACCGGGGAGAGCTCTGAGCGATGGTACACCACCACCACGAGGAACATGTTGATGAGCTGCGTATGTTCCTCCACCGCGATACGGCTAGGGCGCCAGCCTCCCGGTCGTAGGAGGGACGGATGCCTTTAGAGCGGATATGGCTCGGATGTTAGCCACAACATTTAATCGGTAGTGAGCGACGGTGTCCATTGAGAGGATAAGGAAATTAGAGGCAGGAAATTATGATGGTATAGGAGATCTGAGAAAGGCATGAGTCGTAGCTAGAGGGTAATGAGATGGATTAATTGAAAATGCATGGAGTTTAATTTAGCTTAAGTGAATCAATGACATTAAGTGAATTGTTAATTGTAATTGTTGAAAGAAAATTGAAGAAATTGAAGACATAATGATGAATGTGCAATTGGGATTTTGCCACCCTAGGAAGAGTATGGAAAGTTGATTGTTACAACAGAGTGATTATTGGAGGCTAGGAGTTTCTGGCAGACTTGATATTATTAGATATCCATGACTTTGATGTTATATTAGGCATGGATTTACTATCCCCTAGACATCATGCTACAAAGGATTGTTATAGGGAAAGAGGTTAGGTTCTATAAGCGAGGAAGGCCAGAGGTTGTTTTATGTGGGTTACGGAAAATACTACCTACAATAATATGACAGGTTATGTGGGCTGAAGTAAAATACTTGAAAGTTATATAAAAGGTACCTGGCTTATGCTATTGAGGTGTGGGATAATGGTAGTCGAATGGAAGATATTACGATAGTCAAATAATTTCGGATGTATTTCAGAGGATCTTCTAGTATATATAAAAAAAAAAAAAAAAAAAAAAATATATATATATATATATATATATATATATATATATATATATATATATATATATATATATATATACTCAGTAATTTTAGATTGAAATGACCCTAGGACAGAACCAATTGCTAAGAGCACCTTATATGATGGCTCCTTAAAAGTTGAAAGAATTAGAAAGAATTGAAGTATAAATGGATGAGCTTGTGAAGTAAGGGTTTTGTTAAGTAAGTACTTCGCCTTGGGGAGTGCCAGGTTCACATTTATAAAATGATGATGAAAGTTTAAGATTGTATATTGGTTCTGAGAGAGTTGAATAAAGTGAAAATACGCAATCAACACTTACATTTAGTTGATGATCTTTTGATCAATTACGAGAGCGAGGGTATTTTGAGAAAATGGATATAAGCTCGGGTTACCATCGATTAAAGATTAGGTCGGAGGATGTTCCTATGACAACTTTAGAAAAACATGGTATAGGCATTATGAGTTTTATTCATGCTAGTTGGACTAACTTATATTCGGTAGCTTTTATGGATCTTGAATAGGATCTTTCGACCTTATTTAGATCGAGTTTGTTATAGTATTCATTGATGACATTTTAATCTATTTAAGCGATAATGAAGATCATGAGGGGCATCTAAGTAAATTCTATTTACTTAGTATGCCAAGCAAGTAAATTCTAAGTTACGGTTAGGCAGTGTTGCCTTTCTAAGGCATGTGATTTGATGAAGGGGTTTTGTTGATCCTCCAAGATTGAGAAAATTATGAGGCGGGAAACCACCTACGGAATGTGTGAGAGATACAAAGTTTTCTAGGTTTAGCGAGGGTATTATCGGAAGGTTGTTAGGGATTTTCAAAGTTAGCGGATCCTTTGGCCCCAAATTGACAAGGAAAGATGAAAAGTTTGTATGGTAGAGACATGTCGAAAGATTCGATGAACTAAAGGGTGACAGCCACTAGTTCTTACAATTCAGTCGGGGCAAGGAAAAGGATATACGATTATATTGTGATGCTTCTGAGCGAGCTTAGGGGTGTGTTAATGCAACATGAAATGTGATAGCATATGATTTAAGGCAATTGAAAAAAGCATGAAGCGAAATTATACGAGACATAACCTAAGAGTTGGTTGTTGTAGTCTTTGCTCTACCGTATATGGAGCATTGCGTATGGAGTTGCATGTAAGATTTTTGAGATCCACAAGAACATGTAATATTTATTCACATAGAAAAGTTAAATATGAGAATAGAGGAGATGGGAACTCATTAAGGATTATGAGTGCACTATTGAGTACCATCGGGAAATGTTAATGTAGTGGCGAGTACTCTTAGTAGGGAAGCCTACGGGTTCCATATCTCACTAAGGTTGTGTACCTCCCTAGATTTATGGAATTGAGGTCTTTAGGTGCGAAACTAAAGTTGAAGGATATTGGAGCCTTACTAGCTACATTTATGTTAGTCTGTGCCTAATAGACAAAGAGATAAAGGGAGCTATAGACTCAAGATACAATCATGATTAAGGTGATGGGAAGGCTGAGTGCAGAAGGCGGGTTAAGAGAGGATTTTTAGTACGGGCATATGGTATAGTGATGATAGGTCACGGGTTATGTGTACTAGATATTGGAGAAGATTAAAGAAATAAATTATGGGGAGAGGCTCACTCTTACGCATATACGATGCATCGAGGAAACACTAAAATATATCATGCCCTAAGGGAATACACTAAGGTGGAGGGGTATAAAGAAAGATGTTGCGGGAATTTATTTCTAAATGTCTCATTTGTCAAAAGTTAAGGTTGAGGCATCAAAGATTTGCGGGGTTCTTATGGTCTACTTCCGATCCCTCGGTGGGCGGGAGAGAATCATGATGGATATTTTTTTTTCTTTTTTTCCACTTTGCGGAGTGGTTATGATGTGATATGGGTGATTGTGGATAGATTGGCCAATCGGTCAATTTCCTACCTATGGAAAAATAGTGACTTAGTTGAGAAGTTGGCTGAGTTGTATATAAAAGAGATTGTACGACTTCACGGATGACCAATCTGAAAGAGCCATACAGACATTGGAAGTTATGCTCAAGGCTTGTGTGTTAGAGTTTAAGGAGGTTAGGAAAGACATTTACCATTAATGGAGTTTTCCCTCTGATAGTTATCATGCAAGCATTGAAATGAAAAGCTATATGAGGCTATATGGAAGAGTGTAGGACTCCATTATGTTGGGATGAAAGGAAAGGGGAGAAAATTTTAGAGTTCATAAATTGTTCGAGCTACAACGGATAATGTTAAAGTTATCAGTGATAGATTAAGATAGCTCGAATTGATAGAAAAGTTATGTTGATAACCCGAGGAGAGATTTGGAATTTTAGGTGGGGATCGGTATTTATGAGGATATCACACCACAGGAAGGGTGTTTATATTCGGAAAGAAAGAGGAGTTAAGTCCTCTCTATATGGGACTTTATGGGGAGTATGAAAATAATTGGAGGTAAGCGTCTTGGTTGAGGTTGCCACACGAATTGGCGAGAATACATGACATATTTTACATTTCTATGCTTTGAAGAGTATATGACGGATTCTTCACACGTGTTAAAGAGATCAACGGTTGAATTGAAGAAGATTTGGCGATATGAAGAAGGCCGGTTCAAATTGTTGATGAAATGATTAGGTTCTTTGAAACAAGTGATTCCTTTAGTAAGGTGTTGTGGATGAATCACGGTAGAGAGGAAGCAACATGAATTTAAATTCGGGGCGAAATTTTTATAGGGAAGAAATTGATTGTAAAACCCCAACCTTATTAGATGTTATAATAGTAGTTATTGAAGGCCCGGTTGAGGTCTAATGATAGAAGCGGGGTGGATTAAATTTAGAAGCGCTACGGACATCATTGGGCATGAAGTGAAAATTTTAGTGTATGGGTGCCTAATGAATAGTGATTTTTTCTTATTTTATCCGGATGGAGGGGTTGCAAAGGGATTTTGAAAATTTCAGTTCACATGACTTTGGGCGATATTTAGAAGATAATGGGAGATTTAAGTGAATAGTGATTCCGGATTTGGGAATTTGGAGCTATGAAATTTTTTGGAGAATTGGGCGAAAATACGAAAGGTGCGGAATAAATCGTAAAGACTAACGAGCGGGAAATAAAGTGAAAGCGGAGTCGTTTGGATAGTTTCGAGGTGATTGATGGTCGGATAATAATCGCTATTGTCGGGTTCTGGAATTTTAATGATTTTAAATGGGTTGGTGATTTGAGCACGAAATTCAGCATGAAGGATTTAGTTAAAATATTTTATGTTCAAATTTAAATATAGGCGACCATAGAATATTTTTGACATATAATTGATATAAAAGCGGTAAGGCGAAGCGAGATAAAATCTGGCTATAATAGAGATATTTAATTGTACTGGCCAATCAAATCTTTCTTATTGGCTAAGTTACATGATTTAAATAATGGGTAAATGACTTGGTCTCATGGGAATGGACCAATGAGAAGCTTGGATAAAGAGTAATTCACTTTAAACCAACCAATGATATTTTTTTACTTAAGGGCACTTTTGGAATAATATTTTAAAGTCTAAAATTTGGGGATTTAAGTGCTCAAGAGGATCACGTAAGAGGAGAGGAAAGAAGAAAGGAGAAAGGAGAAAAGAAAGGGAAGAAAGGAGAAAGAGGAGGAGAAAGGGTAGGGCAAAGTGGTAGAGGTGAATTTTTATTCTCTTTCAAGCTTCAGTAAGCTCAGTGAATCAAGGAAGAAGACAAGAAACCAAGAAATAAGTAAAGTTTTTTCATGGTGGAAAGTTGGATTTTTATGTTTTTCATGCCTAATGATTTGATTTTCTTGTATGGATGTTAAATTAGTGGCATTTAGGGTTGAATGATGATGATTTTGAGATAAATTGAGAAAGCGTGGATTAGATTAGGGTTTTGACAAATCAAGTGAATGAATGGTTAGGGTTTGATGTAGACTTTTTGTGTGATATGTTGAAATGGGTATAATGCATCAGATTTAAGTGTTTAGAGTGAAAAATGGAAGAGAAAGCACAATTTGGTAAATTTTGGGCAGCAGTCTCGGTACAGGAAATGTCCTGTTTTCTGTTTTGACCAGTTTTGGTATTATTTTGTATAACTTGCTCATTCCAGATCGATTGAGTGATTCAAATTCTGGAGTAAAATAGACTTCTAGGGGAAAAAATTTATCAGTAAGATTCATGAAAATTGTAACCCAAAGTGCCCAGAAAATGGTTCAAAGTGGAGCTATGTGCAGATTCTGTTTGCCAAACTGAGTTATTTGTTGTGGGTGTGTTATATGGTTGAGGGCTTTAGAGACGGAATTTTAGAATTGAAAATTTAAAGTGATGTTATTTGATATATCAAGAACTGATCTGGAGAGTTTCATAATTTTGAAGACCGTTTGAATAATTTTGGAAGTCATAAAGTCTACTTATAGGGTATGGTTGGAAAAAGGTTGGCCAAAATGAATGAGTTTTTAGTGCTTAAGGTAATTTGTTCATTTGGCTTTAAATGAATGTGTATGGTGGATTAGATGGAAGTTATGATTAATGTATAGTTGTGGTTTCTTGAAAAGGTGAAAAGGACTGTCGGATGAGAGCGGGGAATTCGACGGGAAGCAGCGGGATTGAGCGGTGGCGTGAGTGAAAATGATATTTTGAGAATTTAGTTTTTAAAAGTGAATGGTTTAATGTTATTGAAGTTTAATGTAAATTTTATGTAAATGTTAAGGCATATGGAAATGTTTTATATTTGCATTGTTTTTTATCTTGCATCAATGCATATATTTATATGTGTATTAAATATGTATGCATATGTTAGGTATTATGAAAGTTTAAAAATGTTAAAGTATGCATATGTGTTTTAATGATAAAGTAAAGGATTTAAATGTATTTATAAATGTATTTTGAAGAAATGTTTGCGTGGTTACCCTAAACCCCCTATGAGCCATTATGGTGATATCGGCCGGGAATGCTTTTGCGTGTGAGTTAAGGGTGGGATTATAGGTTGCCCAGCGGGGAGGGAAATAGGTGTCCCAGAGTAATGTCCTTCTGCAGCGTGATAAAGTACTATATTGGAACCCTATGCAAGCGTGAGTTTCTCAGCGACGTAGTTGTTATATGTTGGAATGTGGCCATCCCTCACCGTCGTGCCGAGGAAGCCTTCGGTGTGTTTATTCACCAGGTTCAGTCGAAAGAATGAAGAAAGAAATAAAGAAAGAAAGTTTAAGGCATAAATGCTTAAAGCATAAAATGGATTTTAAATGCGTAAGTATTTATGGAAAGAAAGTTTAAGGCATAAATTCTTAAGGCATAAATGGATTTTAAATGCATAAGTATTTATGAAGAAAATTTAAGGCATAAATTATTAGCGTAAATGGATTTTAAATGCATAGTATTTATTGAAAGAGAAAGTTTAAGGTATAAATGTTTAAAGCATAAAGCGAGTTTTAATGGTATAAGTATTTATGGAAGAAAGTTTAAGGCATAAATATTTAATGTATATAAATGGATTTTAATTGTATAAGTATGTATTATTTTGATATGTGCGAAAATGTTATATAAATGAAATGTACGCTCATTTGGTACCGTTTGGCTAGCTCTTTTTATAGCCAACAAATATTTTTCGGGACTGAGACGGGTGCATAGGTAGAGTACCCTCTGTGCGGTGAGTCGAGCTATCGAGGAGACGACGCATGTATTTGCGTGAAAATAATTTGCATATTGTATAGATATTTGTCATGTTTTGATAAAATTATGCATGGAATTGAAGAGAAAGGTTTAAATGTTTGATGATTTGAAAGAAATAAATGTATATATATGTATATTGTGTTTGATTGGGTTGTGGACGAGAGGTCTAATATGGAAGTTGATGAATTGAAGTTTAGAAGTGTTTTAAATGTTTTCATCGGGTTTGTAAATTTTGGGAAAGTCAAGCGAGAGGAAGCTGTGGATTTTCTGAAAAATCTAAGTGTTGAAAAGAAGAGAAAAAGAAATTTTTTTTTTAGCACTTCGCTTCCGCATTATTTTTAAAGATATGTGAAGAATTGTAGGGTTATTTCCGCAGTTTTAATTTATGGTTTTAAGGAAAAGTTTCTATATCCGTTAGAGTGCCGGGAGGTCCCCTCGGGTTCATGAGGTTAATCCGGGTCGGGATCCTTCAGTTGTTGTTTCCTATTTTTGGTGTCTCTTGTATACCCGATGTACATATGTTGTGACTCCTTTTTAGTTAGAGTATTTGTTTGCCTATCCAAAAAAGGCTCATATAAAAGCTCTACCAATGTCAATAGACTTGCATGTTGATAAATCTAATTTCTATGGCCATGTTTTCTATGAAAAAATCATGCTATCATGACTGCTGGATCTCCCTTTGCCACACACAATACTGTTGAAGCCCAACAAGTTTATAGTGCATAAGCCTTCAGAAATCAAGTTTCATCTGATGGCCAATAACACACTTCGGATGCCCAATAACACTTCAAACAAATCATAATTGAAAAGCATGGATACCATACCATATCATCACAATCTGCGTCTTCATCATGAAGTGGGTCCTATTTTAGGATCAACGACGCGCTATGACAGTATCATCTTTCCGTACAGTTAGCTCATGATAAAAAATATGGACTTATTACGAATCGGTAGGAAGATGGGTTCCCATGGTTTCCTAAAACAAACACTATTTATTATAAGGGCTTCAGCAATCCTTTTAAAATTTGAATAATGATTCCCTATTTTTGTACGAATGGCTTTCCCAGACAATAAGCTGTCGTTATAAGGGCACAAAAGCAAAGTTGTAAAATATCTGATCATCTTAAAGGTCACAATTCTATATATAGATGTGAAGTTTTCATATTTTTGTAATTTTTTTCGTTTTTAAAAATGATCTTAGAAGTCTTAATTCAGAATTCCATGTTAAAAATAAAAATTGAAGCCCTTGAAAGATATATATATATATATATATATATATATATAATATCATGTGAACATGCATTTAAGCGATTTAATATTTAATCTTATAAATTAAGTAAAAAGTGAAAATGCTCTTTAAGATTATTTTAGTAATTTTTTAAAATGACAATAGATTCTATTAATATTATTCTGTAAAAATGATTTTATAAAGAAATTATTAAATTTTAATAAAAAGTAAAATAAATAAGTATTTTTAATGGTCTTTTTGAGAAGATAATCAATTTCACTATAATTCATAGTAACATTTTTCCCAAATATTAATCTTGTGTATGCCTAATTGTAAGAAGCACTAAAATTATTTGTAATAAGTACAATTTTTTTAAGAACCAAAGTTTTTTTTAAATATTATAAAGACATTTTTGGGAGTAATAAAATTGTAAAAAGTAAATAGAACTCTTAAAAAGGTGAAACAATATATCCTTTTAATAAAACCTCAATTCATGTTGATATTATATTCTTTAATAAAACCTTAAGTGATATTAACATTAATATAAATGATTAATATATAATCCAATAAGCTTTCATAAACAATTAATTAACCTCCTATTCACAAAATTTTCAAGGGCGAGTGTTGAAAAAAATGAAAAGGAAAATTTTCAATATATATACTAAAATCAATCTTTATAGACTTTAAAACAATAGCTTGCTAAATTCACATATGAACATATTAACTAGATATAGACACAAATTTATAAATGTTGTATAATTATAAATCACATAAACATTTAGTAAATTCATGTGTTATTATTTTTTTTACGTGCGTTGACGTATATAAATATTAATGGTGTGATATAAATTTTTGTCAAGGTTCCATCGTCCCGAATCATTAGACAATATAACAACTTTATGTATGTCATTATTGCTTTAAGAAGTAAGTTGTATATGTCATAATTGCTAATTAAATCTGTGATATTGACATATATTGTCGTAGAAAGTGAATAATATATGTCAAGAATTGCATTTTTTCTTATAGTGGAGGCTGAGGTTTAAATCATTTACATTCAGCCTTTGAGGAATCTGGTCCTTGATTATGTAAGGATTGTGGTGATAGCAATAGTAAAATATACTTAAGTTATATTCGCAAATAAAAAATCTCCTTGGGTATATCATACACAAAACATTAAATCAACATGTTCTTTTTTTTCTAAACATATTCAATCCATATTTTCAGCAAATGGTAATGCAAACATTTTTGGATTGTGCAAAAAATAGCCCAAAACAAATGCATTAATAACATTTGCTTACCTCAAAGCAAATTCGAGATCACGATCGATGGCTTGAAAAATTAATTAACCACTATTCTACCTAAAACAAATAATAAAAGGAATTTATTAACAAACAAGCCATTTTTTCAAGATTATTTTATTTATTTATTAGTATTTTCTAAGAATTTATCTCAAATAATTATTTTACTTTCTAAAAAACTTTTTTCAAATCCATTTATATTCACACAAAACACCACACAAAACACCATACAACTTCTCTTTTTTCTATTCTTTTGATTTCCAATTTCAAGTCACAGTTACTATTCTTTCTTTTCTTTTCTTTTTATTTCTTTTATTCATTTCTCCAAGTGAAGTGGTCTCCTACTCTCTCTTCTTATACACATATTTATTTTTGTTTTTTTCTTTTTTCTTTTTTTTCTCATCTCCATTCCCAAGGTAATTCGGCACAATTCCATTAACTTTTTTTTTTTAAGAAAAATCATCTAGATCTAATCAAACCCTAAAAATATTTCATGATCTATAATGAAAAAAAAATTTATAATTTTTAGGAAGGATGTTCTGTATAGTCGACTACCGACCTAGATGACGTTATAAGACTTAACTTTGAAATATTCTAGGAGCAGAAAAGACTGTATTCGAAAACGAAATCATCGATAACTAATTACTTCCACAATATCATTTGTCGAAAGAGATTGAAAAGGCTAAAGCGTTGTGATAGCCTTACCAACTGCAAGATGTGGAAGTGCATGAATTACGACGATTATACGTGAAATAAACTAAAATAATGGTTTTATTATTATTATTTCCTATTTATATTAGGGCTTTATAAAAGAAATTACTAATTTACCCTTTATTAGAAAAGATATAAATATTTAATTTTTTTTTTTTTACCGAGTGTTACAATTTTTTGCCTCTGCGTTTTTCAACAAACTTTTCGAGAACCCAACATGATGGTTAACAAATGCTTTCGGACCTACAAACATACTTTTCAAAGATCCATATGTATTAGTAACGTGTAGTACTTCATGTATATATACATGCATGAGGACAATATGTGGTCCAGTAGATGAAACCATGCATGTTACTATCTGACCATGACCGGCTTCATATATAGACATGCATCTGTTGTAAACCTTGTCTTCTTTTGTGCATACATATCTTGAATGGAAAATTAGATGGTGTAATTTTTATTTTTTGAAAAAAGTATATACAAATGTATCGATTTGAAAATAAGGTAAATAAGATATAAGAATGAGAAATATGGTTTAGAATAAAGTTAGAAAAAATAATTAGGCTTTTGGGTAGGATCTGCAGTGTATAAGTACGATCTTGCAATTGGTTAAGGTAGTGCGCCGAGTGATTAAGATAGATATGACTTTTTATGAAGGTAATTATTTTTGCACCTGGCTTATCTATTTTATTCGTGTATTTACCAAATTCTTACAAATCGGTCTTTATCAATAACTTGATACATATATTTCTCTTTTTTTTATAGATCAAAACTATCTAATGAAAATTATATGGTTTTTTGATTCCTGCAGTTGATCAATAGATTTGAAATGGTGATCGGGGCATGACAGCATAGCGCTAGTCTAGCTTGCCTTCTAACTACATGTTATAGGTTTGAATCTTAATAAAAGCATATTATATTTTCAAAATCTCGGGGCAAATGTTTGAAATTTGTCCCTTAAGCCTTATCTAGCTACGCCAATGAACACTTCTAAGTAATGAATTCAACGTTGATTTTTGGGAAGTCATATTCTAATGAAGGACATTCTATATCAATTCCCACCTTTTTTTTTTCCTTGTTAAAAAAATTAAAAATTGTAAAATAATTTTCTTGATATTTCTAGTGAACATTTTTTTAATAATTCTTTCTTCTTTTTTTTTCTTTTCTTTTTTGAAGCTGAAATTCGTAAGCCTTCTTGTGATTTGGTACCTTCCAAGTCAAAGTATTTCAAGTACTTTTAATTATACATATGTGTACTTTTCACTTGAATGACCAACATTACATTATTATAATAATAATTTTAGCATTTGTTTTAATGTCCAATTAAAACTAAATATTTATTCTAAGTTTTGTTTGGATTGAGTCGATTCATACATGATATAGTATTTGGACAATGAGATTGTCCCATTTATATGGCATAGGAGGGGGTAAAATAATCCGAACGTTTGAAGATTAAAAAGCATGGGCTGTTTTCATCTTGGGCCGGGCTTCCGCCTTGCTTAGAATTGAAAATTTGAGCCGGCCCAGTACAAAGTGAACCCAGTACAAGCCCAGATGCAGATCCAAAAGTATCTCCAGCAAAAACTTGCTGGTTTTTTTAGATCCAATCCCAAATTTTAGGAAGTTTTTGTCTTTGGAGGTTGGGCTTTGAGATTTTAGATTGTTTTTTTTTTTTTTTCATAACTTATTTCTAAGTTTTTAAAATTCTCTTCTCAATAAAAAAAGGTCAATGTATTTGAAATTTTCTATTTAAAAAAAAGAAGTCATATTTTAGAATATACACAAAATATTTTAAAATCCACATAAAACATTTCGAAATATTTTTAAATCATTTTTTTGATAACCATTCACTTGGAATTACAACAATGTAATAATATGCTCTCAAGAAGTTTCAAACCGTCCCTCCCCATCCCTATCTATGGCCTAGCGTTTTAAACCAATTGAGTTAAGACTTATTGGCTAATTTTAGTTTCATCAATCCATTATTTTTGAAATTATTAATTTTATATATTCCATTTTAGTTTTATAAAATAAATAAATATAGTAATTATTTCTTTGTAAAAAATGATAATAATAAATTTTTTTATCATAATAATTTTATCATTTTAATTTTTTATAAATATGTTAATATGTTATAATATATTATACAAATAATTTTCATCTATCATAATAATAAAGTTATATCATCATTACTCAAACAAATACTGATTTAAATTACTTTTCTTAATATATGTAAGGTGTTGATTTTAAAAATATAAGAAAACAAAAACAAAAAACTTAATAGTTAATAGAAATACAATATTAAAAAACTAACAATTTGATACTTAATACTTTTAAGTCTTATTCAGCATTCAACTAATGTCTTAAGTAAAAAACCAAACCCCCTAGTCTATAATGTTTCAAGTACTGGTAAAATGGCTTTTCTATTCCAAGTTATTTTGTAAAATTAGTATATCTCAAACTAACTTAAGTTTAATTAAAAAAAAATTATTTACCTAATACTAAAAAGAAGCAATGAGGGGTGATTTTTTTGTTATTCTTGGCCTGAAATCATTCCTCCATATTTCTTTTTATCATTTTTCTTTCTCAATAAAGTGGTTATTCCACAAAAATCTAAATTTTTAATTTGTTTTTTTCGTGTTTTTGTTGTCGTCTTTTGCGGCATATGGTTTGTATTGTTTTAATACTACGGTTTGGTTTTCATCTTTTTGTTGCGGTGCTTCCTTATGTGTAAGTGATTTGAATGTAAAAACATATTAGATCAAGCAGAAACATCAAATCAAATTATGGTTGCCAACAAACCATAGAATTGAAGTCATATGTATTCTACTATTCATCATAGAATTATCATATGTGTAGACTTTAAGTTGATTCATTATACTATTAACCAAGATGATGCGTCATTTTTTAGAGTTTTTAGCCAATTTGATTATGTGTTTCTATTGAATATGATAGGGTTTGAAAAATGGGCTCATGGCCACACATCGGGTGAAAGAGGCCGGCCCGTGAAGCCACGAAGGCCGCTAGTTGAACCCCGAAAGGAGAACGCCAAATGAGGCGCTCGGGGCCTTTCCCCAAACCAATAATTCAGGCACGGGGCGGGGCGGGAAAGAGGTAAACCGTGATGTGGTAGTACGGTAAGTTTCGGGATGGGGAAGCAGAATAGCCGATAATATATTATTACGAAAATCCCACCAAATCTCATCAATAGGAAGGAAGACTATCTCAAGTAAATTACTCTTTCTATATCTGTACCAAATCGGAGTATGAATTTATAATAGAAATACCTCATCCAGTAGGAAGGAGCTCCCTGTCACCATCCGGTTGAGCATCCTACTTATCATCATGCATGCTTGCGTGATGAAAGGTACACACATTCTTAGAGGCATACTCATATGCAACACATTCGCCCTCTAAGCAGTCTCTGTTTTTTTCTTCTCTTAGAAAGAAACTGACTTAGGCATCAGAGCGGCCACGGGCACGGCCCTCGCCGACCCCCCTTCTTCCTTGTTTTTTGCGAGGGTGTTACGTCCGGGCTGCGGATCAACGGTGCGCGATCCTACCTCGGCCCAGACGATCAGGCGCACGCATCCCGGCCCACAAACGTCGGGTCGGCCCGCGACCGCGCAGCTCGGCCCGATTCGGTTGGTTGAAAAAGGCATCATCGATTAAGCGCGGAATGCGTAGGAGCAGCGGAGTTCCTTTATAAATATAGCGATTTCTCGATTCTTTGATGGTATTGGCCAGGAGTTTCTGGCGGGAGTGCGCCAATCCGCCAAGGATGCAAGATCCACCGGGAGATGCGGGTGTGTGAGGCCTCTGGGGCAGTAGAAGCAATGCAAGCCAATACGAGCAGAGTGGGCTCTCGCCTCGTCAATCAGCGCTCGATAGAAGAGTTAGAACAACTTACCGGACATATCTGACATCCACGGGGATCTGTGGACTAGGAAGGTCATAGCAGCATTCCCCCCATGAGGAGCAACACGGTCACGACATTCTCAAGATGTGGCTTGAAGCGAGTCAAGCAGGAGCAGGAGTAGAGTCAATGAGGCCGGGGCACATGGACCTGGTGGCCCCCTCTGAAGAGAAGAAGGAAAAGGAGCGTGCTTGGAGGACATGCTTGAGCAGAAGAATTGCATCACCCTCGGCGGGGAGGCGGGAGAAGCGATCATGGGAGGCCAGAGGGTTTGAGTCTTCAACCAAGAGCTCGATCGTGTGAAGAGGAGGTGGTTAAAAGGGCGCCCCGGACACTATGGACACCTTGAGTACGACCAATTTGAATCACCCTTCACCATGAGGTGCTCGCTACCCTTCCAGTGAAATTGGAATGCCATAAGTGGAAAACATTCAATGAATCAAAGATCGTCGACCACCTCAATGCCCCAAAATCAAATCTAGATTTACATAGATGTCGGGACCATGTACGATCTGGGGCTTTCGCTACCATACTAAAAGGTGACCTTGGCTTGGTTTCAATAGAATTCCACCTTCATCAATCACCTCATTGGAGAACCCTCCATTGCGTTCGTCTCCCACTTCATCGGGGCTGAGATCTGAAAACCGAGTTTACCATCCTATTGGCCAGTCAAGCAAGGCTCACGAGGAAAGTGTCCCGAAGTCCCTACGTGCAAAGATTCCATGGCGAAAGTCCTTGAAAATAGACATACATTCTGAAAAGTCGCAATCTTTGCTTTCATTCTTTGATTGAGTGCGTCGAAGGATACGATGTTTCCATCTCAAAGAACCCTCAAGCAAGCATGGCGAGTGCTGTAAACGAAGAAGTATATAAGCGAAGAAGCCCTCCATATCCAGAAGGAGAGCTCCTCCACCCATAAAGAAGAGTAGTACGGATAAACGACGAGGAATGAAGCCCCGAAGACAAAGCGCTGAAACATCCCGAAGAAAGATGAGAAGCGATCCCCCAGGCGTGGAAACCTCGTCTGGGTCCACATGGTGAAGACGGCGTTATTCGCGCCGCAGTTCCTCCCATGACCTCATTATCTGAGGTCCCATGAAGTCTGAAACAAGGTTCCTGAGGTGGCCAACTCAAATGAAATCGAATCCCGCCACGAAAGGACAACTCGAAGTATGCAAGGTCATAGGGACTATGGACTCATACGAGACAAGTAGTATACATCTAAAGATAGAAATAGAGTGCTTAATACGGCGCGGATACCTCATTGTTTCATATCTCGGAAAGTCAGGCCAGAATCAAACCCATAACTAGGCTTTGACTCCATGACCACTCGGCAAGCGGCGACTCGGCCTGGCAGCCTTGGAAATCCATGATCTCGGGAGACGCGGGAGGGAGGAAGTATAGTTCGACTCGGAAGGCCATCTGCGCGACGCCGAGGACAGCGGAAATAGGGGAAGCCACGGCGGTGTCAAAGCGCATGACTTCGACCACGTCCATCACATTCTCGACTGGATCTGGAGGGATGCGACACCCCATAGCGACCGCTGGTAGTTCGCTTGGTGCGACCAGCGGTTCATCGGGTTCTAATTGACCTTGGCGGTTCCAGCGACATCATCTTAGCGTCCGACCTTTGATAAAATGGGCATTGGGAGAAAAAGCTGGGCCGTCAACACACATCTGCTGGGGGATTTTTAAGGAAAAGGTGTTACCTTTGTGGTCTCAATCCTTGGTGCTCACCACCAGGAAGGCCCCCCTTGCGGTGAAGCGACAACGACAAGATTTTCTCATTGTAGGCGCCCCATCAGACCTGCATAACATGTTTGTTGGAGGGCTCTTATGATAAAGCCATCCCTCCGCATGCCACATGATGAAATCAAATTCCCGACCTTCCCATGCGAATTAGGGATGGTCAGAATCAGCGGGTGGCGGGAATGCATGACCTCAATGACAAAAGCGGTAAACCAGCGTGGATGTGGTTTGGGCTTGACATGCGTGACGGGTGCTCACCAGGCAGAGCCCTCGAGAGGCTTCTAGAACACTGTATCATTTGGATGAGCGAACATCTAGCCTATATGGCTCCAGTAAGCGGAGAGACCTCAAAGCCCCTTACCGATTTTGGGGCGACGAGCGTCTTCGCATGGAAGCGGCGAGATATATGAGTCGACCTCTGATGTTAATCACTCATAGAATTTGAACACGGCCCGTCTTTTAAACCGATCAAGCAAAGCAAAGGCCGGCGCGGAAGAGCCAAGGCCCATCAACGAGGGGTGACGGCTCCTCCGAGGCGGGGGCAATCGGGAGGTCGAGATATCTGAGTGGTTTGGCTAGCGTGTGCGCCGTCAAAAGCAAATGGCAGTGGCGACTCTTGTATCGAAGCACGAGACATAAATAGCGTGCGAGGGACGACCGCTAGCAAAGGATCAGCTCATCGTGGGCGCTCGATGGCCGCCAGACTTCTCGGTTCATGGAGCGCCTTCTTGGTGTTCTAATGGATCGGCGCATGGACCCGGAAGACCGAAAGGGCCTCATTCATCAGCCTGAGGCGCATTTATTGCTCCAGCGTGATCTGTTAGGACTCAGAATCCCGGGGCCACCTCGGAGGTTAGTGAATCAGATGTCAGAGGCGAATCATTTACAACAATCACTCTGTCAAAACTTCAGTATAGCGTTTTTGTTCCTTGGCGTTCGAGAAATGTCATTGATACATTGTAATTAGGCGTGTAAATGACATTTTTAAAACGTCATTATTTGGTACACATGTTTTACATTTTTATGGCACCTAGAGTGTCATTGTTAAGACTAATAGAAATCATTTCTTAACTCCTTAAAAAATGCCAAGGAATAAAGGCTGAAGTGAAAACCTTGTCACTTTTATAAGTGTCATTGATATGAAAATATTAATTTTGAATTTGTGTTTGGAACTAATTAGTTTGTATTTTTATTTTGTAAAATAAGTAATAATATTTTAAATTTTACTCTAGATTAATAAAAAAAAAAAAATTATCAATTTTAGTTGAAAATTATTTGTAAAAATAAAAGAAACATGATCAAATTAAAATTTTAAATATTTTTACATTCAAATTTAATTTTGTTTACTGGATAAATAATAACATTGTTTTAAAATTAATCATATTAAGATATGTTGTACTCTCATCAGAGAAATAATAATAAAATGAAAATTTAAGGTCATTTAATAAAATGATGTGATGAATATAATAAAATAAATAAATATATCCTTCAATTTGTAAATCTTTATAAGAAAATAAAGATATATTTTTATGAATGACCCGGAATGACCTGGAAAATGATGTGATGAATATAATAAGGATTCTATTTTTATTTATAATAAGAACAAAGAAAGTCAAAACTTATGGGATTTTAGTCAAGGAATGACCTAGGGGCTAGGGCACCCATCTTTCTCCCTCTCTCTACTGTTTCTTTTCCTTTCTTTCTCGTTCTTTCTTGCCTCCTTTCTATCTCTTTGTTTCTTTCTCGCAATCTTGCTCCAGTTCGATCATAGAAGAAGTTAAAAAAAAAAAAGGAGAGGGGAAAGAGAGGCAGTCCATTCTTCATCTAGGTCGTCTCTGGTAAGATCCATGGTCATTTTTTGTTTTTGGGTTTTGTTGATTTAAAGATGAGGTTAAAGATGGAGTTGATTCTTTATTTTCACTTTTTTTGTATTCAGTTTTTGGGTATTTGTGGTTTGTGAGTTATATTTTGAATTTTTGCTATTTTTGTATTCTGATTTCTGGGTTTTTGGGGTTTTGTTGGGGTTCGATTCTGATTTTTTCCAGTTCTATAAACTCCTTGAAAGGATGGTGCCATTTTCATATTTTCATCTCGATTTTCCAGGCCTATTCTTTGGTGTTGCGTGAGGTCTCGTTCTCCATAAAATAGCGAGTCCTTTTTTGGTTTGTTTCCGAGGAAGACTCCATCGCCTCTGTTTGAGAGGCCTTTCGGCTTGGCATCAACTTTTTCAACACCTTTTTGTGAGTAAATTTTTAGACTCAATTTCTGTTTGGTTTCCCGAAAATTTGGAAATAGGAATGGAATGGATGAGGAAGGAGACACATGATGTTTCATTTTATGTTCTTGATGTGAATTACCTGGGAAAATGTCTTTAGTTTGCTGATGAATTGTAGGAAGAAGAATTAGAATATTTAGATTTTAGGTTTTTCCTATTGTTTGGACACGGAGAATGTGTAAAATCTCCACTCACCTGAACTTAATGTAAATTGTTTGGATCAGGTGAGGTGGGGTTCTGTTTTCTTATGATGAAGGGTGAAATCTTATGATAAGCTTTTGTTTTCCCATTCCAAGGAAATCAGAATTAAGACCTAGTACCACGAGAAGTATTGTCTGCTCCGAAGAATAGGGGAAAATCAAAATCAAATCAAAAAAATGAAACATTTTTTTAGCATAATAAATCTTCTTGCCTTAGTTTTCAGGCTTAGTACAAGGATGCTATATTTAAGTATTCTAAATGATCATATATATATATTTTTCCTAAGTTTTGTGTTTGTTTGCTAATTTTATTTATTTATGGGAGGCGGTTAAACCGGGAAAAAGTTGATTTTCTAATTTGTTTTGATGGTTTCAAGCTGCTTGGGGTGTGATTTTGATTCACGATATTACCGTTTCGGTGTGGTCGCGTAGATATAGTTTGGTCTGAATATTTTTCGGTGTTTTTGCAAGAAAGGCTTATCGGGCTAGAAGGGAAGGGAAGAGGGAGAAACATTGAAGTGGGAGGTTCTTTTGGATGGATTCTTCCATAGAGTCAATTCACCTCAGAGCTCCACATTTGACTTCAGTAAGTATATATTTCTCCACTAATTGTCTTATATTTCTATATGTAGTGAGGAAACATTTAATATGTTTTTCATATATATGCTTCACCTTATTTATGGTGTAGTTTTCCATTATGATCATAACTTGGAGAGTTGTAATTAATTTTAATTGCATTAAAATATTAATTTTTTGAATGTTGTGTGAAATTAAATTAGGTACTTGCATAAAGATAGTTAATATAAAGAGGCAAGAAGATTTATTTATAAATCAACATTGGTTTCAAAAATTTGGAATGGGAAACGAGCAAAGAAAATAGGTCATGGGTTATTATATTCGATTGATAAGCATGAAATAATCGATTTTTATTTTATTCCATGCAACCAGTAAGTTTATTAAACATAACTTAGCATATAAGTATGTAATTTATCAATCCTAAAATGTATATAATTATACCCATATTTAAATTTTTTGTGATTATCATTGGGTTTGGTAGTATGACACAAGGAATTTGATGTCTATTACATGATTCATTGCAAAGATCAACCTTTAGATGATCTTAGGACATTGTCAATATATAAGTTTTCCCAATGCTGCAAGAGGGTATAGTTGGTAATAAAATTATTTTTCTTGTAGGGCTCTTAAATTCATCCACCTCAAAGCGTCAAGTCATCAAAGGGAGCCTACTTGGATTTATAGTGGAATTAAGTAACTCACTTCTAAATTAAGTAATAAAATTTTTAGTTTGTTTTGTAATTTGTAATCAAACTACAATACTTGTTTTGTCTTTAAAATATGTAAGTATAATGATTTATTTTTCATGCATATAATTGTCAATACAACTTGGGCGGCGGGTGAATGTGGATACTATGTGATGAGATATATAGAGATATCATTCTTTGAGTAAAGAATGTTTGCATCTGCGAACATATAGTGGTTGTGATTATCAATATATAATTTTACCTTATTTTCAATGTAATTGTTGAAACTTTTAATTTACTTTTTAATAGTTTCTTGGAAGAAAAAATCTACAACAAATGGAGTTGGTGGAAATGCGATATAGATGATTAATTAACAAATCACTTAACTCATCTTTTTCTTCAATTTGATAAGCTTTGGGGACACATTTTTGCATGGGCGCATGAACAAATTTTGGTATATAGACTATCTTATGATAAGGTTCATATTTTATCTTTCTTCTTTTTTAACTATAATTTGAAGGTAAATTATTTGGATAGAATCCTTTAAAAATTCCATAGTTTTTTCTTCACTATCATGATGTTGCTCAATTTCCCAATAAATTTGAACTAAGTTATTGATTGAATGCATGACTCTTAGGTATCAGGGAGCTTTCTTTTGCTAAAATTGCGAATGTTGCTTTGCAACAATTCTACTTGAACTATTGTGATACTAAAGGTATTTTCCATAAAGATATCAAGCTTCATTATTTTTTCATTTCCTATTAAATATTTTAAAGAGAGATATGTAGTTGGAATTTTATTATTTTCATATAAATCTTTTGTTTTGTTTTCAACTATAGAGTTTTAATGAGTGAGTAGAGGAAAACATAAGAGAGTTGTACTTTTAGTCTGATAATATTATATGACAACATTATAGATTACACTATCACCCTTATTAAACTTATAAATTTTTTCTCAATTGTAATTAATTATAGTTAATATCTTTTGCATGTAAGGTTGCATTTTTTGGAAGTGCTTGTGTAGCACAATCAAGCTACCAAGGAAACATTTGATGAAATCAAGACACCATTAGTTGGATGCAAAAAAAAAAAAAAGAATAGAGGTTAAGGAGTGAATATTAAAGCTACTTATTTTTATTATTATATATGTGTTTTTTTATGACATGTGGTTTGGTTGAAATACCAGTTCTCATTACGAATAAAAACTACAAAATTTTGGAACATCTTTGTTTTATCATGTTGATGCATTATAATCAACAATGGCGGTGAAAATTTATATGAAAAATAATAAATAGATATTTAAATTAAATTGTTATCTTCACTTGACTTTACGAATGTCATGAAATCAAATAATGTGAGATGACTAAACAATGTCACTTATGGAAAATGTCATGATTGATCTACTATCAGCGTCAAGATTTCATTTAATGACACTTTTAAAAGCGTCATTTGTAGGATGTGCTAAACAATGTCACTTACTCTAAAAATGTCAAGGTCATGCACTAAACAGTAGCGTTTATTATAAAAGCGTTAAGGTTTTCTTCAATGATGTTTCTAATAAAAGCCATTAAAGGCAAATTACTTATTATGTCGGGCTAGGATGACACTTTATTAAGTGACATGAAATTATTATTCTTGACATTTTTCGTGTCGTTTGTTAAATTGTTTTTCTTATAGTGAATGGGGTATCATGTGGAATGACATCTTTGGTAAAATCCCTTGTAGGCCTTCATAGCCCATCTCAAGGCGTTTCAAGTCTAAAGTTACAACATGAAGCCTAAATCCGGTAAGTGTACTTGTCGGTCGAAAAATTATGGGTTTCGCAGTTTAACCACTTGGAATTAGAGGCAAACCAACAAGATAAAGTGGTGCTTTCGACATCGTCATATACAGTATAAAGGAAGTCACATTGTGGGGAAGGATTCTTGGCTTTAGGCTGATTCATTATCAGGAGCAAGTGTTAAGTGCATTGCTATTTAAAGTCACGAAGAGGCGCCTTCAGTAGGATGCAAAGTGAAGAAGCATTCACGACCATTAAAAACATGCACAAGTTCTCACCCATTCTAGTAGAAGTCATTGAAGGAACTCCTCACTCTATCTTGTAGTATCAGAACTCTCCAGCAGTAGCGATCTCTTTAAGTGGAGACAAGCGGGTACAACGCCGGTTTTACTATTGTAGCTAGCTCACGAGGAGGAGACGGAGGAGAGAGTGCCGGGATGGAAGCTGTCTGGCGAGTAGCGCGGCTCAGGCTCAGCCCTGAGCTCATACCATAGAGTCGACAGATATCCGATGAGCAAGTATTGCACAAACCGAAATCTGGGAGGGCGTGGAGTGGGGCCATAGATTTGGCGAAGTTCATCCCGGATACAAGCCCCAGCTGACAAAGGCGGGATCTGTGACAAGTGTTAGATTCACCACGAAGCGGGCAGCTCGGACCACTCTGAAAGGACGACCTCCCGATTTGGAAACTCTCTGTAGATGGAGCCTCAAATGCCTGAGGCGGACGAGGTCTTATCTAACTTCCCGAAGGAATGGGCATTGTTGCACTCAGAATTTGGTTTCTCCTTTAACAAATGGAAGCTGAGTATGGCGATCATAGCGGGCCTCAACCTGCCCATTCATTCAGGCGTCGACCTGACTAGAGTCTCGATGACTCTGTTGTTGATGGACAAGCGAGAGAATCTCCCCAGGCCAAAAGTGAAAGGATGATTTTATACCTCAAGAAAGGTTATTGTATATTAAAAATTAAGTGTTGGTTCGGGTGAAGCATGTCCCCGGAGTAGAGAACTCGGTGATGCCTTGCAAAGGCCCAGACCACTGACCTCATGGAGGAACTGGCGAGGTCAGGCCTGTCGAATACAGTGGAGACCTAAATCAGATCTATGGCGGGAGTGGTTGCCCCGAATTGTTTTCACTAATGAAACTTGGATGGAGCCCATATGGGATTATATTATAGGCGGAAGCCTACGGGCTGACGAAGGCGGCTAAAATAAAGTAGAATCTGCAGTTCTAATCATAAAGGAAGCCTCTACCAAGCGAGGGATTCTTCACTCATAAATGCATCTCGGAGAAATATGATACGTCTTGAGAAAGTACGAACTATCAGCCAGAATCATGCTGGGCTCGAGCATTATGAAGGAAAGTCTGAGGCGAGAGACCACTCTGCGGCCTGCAATACTCAAGATCGTGACTGGTCGAGAAATGCGAATCTGCCCGGGGCACGCAGAATCGCGCCTCGTGGAACCATAGCGTCGATCCACCGGCCCTGGCAACTGTGATGGGGTTTGGACATCGCGGGACACTGCCAGCTGGTAAGAGGTCAATGAAATTCATAATCGTCGCGATGGATTACTTAACAAGTGGGGCGGGCCAGGCCCATAGCCCTGATTCTGAGAGCGGGAGAATACGCAGTTTTGTGTGGCGAGCCATCATATGCGGGTTGGTATTCAGAGCTGACCTTGGAACAGCGGAGAAGCAGGTTAAACCGCCTTGAGTCGAGTTTACGTGCCGAGTTAGGAATAAAAAATTATTACTCATCGGCCAGGTCAGCGGACGGTAAGTCAACCCATCAGGAACCATGCGCCTTGAAGACCAGGTGGAAGACCTTAAAGGCGGGCAGAATGCCTCCAGAGTGCTATGGGCCCTCTGGACGACCACAGGAAGTCGACAACAAGAGCCCATTTGCCACTGGCTTTTGGCATGACGTATTTGTTGAGGTCAGATAAGTCTCCTAGAATCGGAGTTAGCATCAATGGAACACAATGGCGAAGCCCTTAGTCCTAAACTTAGATCTCTTAAGATGAAAGCGCGAGCAAGTCTCGCGCCCACGGAGGACTATCAAAGGAAGACGCGGTACTACAGTAAAATTGAAACCTAGGAAGTCACGTAAAATTGATTTAGTCTTAAAGAAAGCTCACGCGGCAAGAGGAGGACCGGCGCATGGAAGCTGGGCCCCTGTTGGGAAGGTCCTTACATCGTATCCTCGGAGTCGACCGGGGCGGGCAATTATGAGCTCCAGTGGGAGGAAGGAAAAATCTGACGCGTGGAATGCCAGAAGGCATAAGCGTTTCTACCGGTGACATGGTTTGTAATGTAAATAAAGCCTCGATTCTTATGTGACAAGTTGAGGCGTTAGATTTGATTATTTAGTTAGACATACCAGCTTGAGTTCGAGATATCTGAATCACAGAAAGACATAATGAGAAAGTTCATATAAAGTCACTCTTTGTTCAATCGGATTACATTGAGTTCTGATAGGTGATGTCTTCAATTACAATCGATCTGAAACGGTTCCTGAGTAAAAAAAAAGGAAAGGGCGAAGGAAGACGAATGAAAGAATAGGAGAAGAGGAAAAGGAGAGAAAGAAAGGAAGAAAGATTAGAAAGAAGGAAGGAAAGAAGAGAAGAAAAAGGCGGCAGAGAGGCGGCGCAGAATTACGCTGCCCTCTCAGGCCAGCCTATGCGAAGCTGGGAGCCATGACTCCATAAAAGGGAGGCTGAGAAAGGCACAGCTCACTGGCGGAGAGACGGGCGAGGGTAAGCCGGGATCTCGAGGTAGATCTCGAGTGAGAGACCACGGACTTGATGCTTGTGCTCCACACGGACTCCAGGTCACGTATGCAAAAGCCAGTATTTAAAATCATAAAACTCTTTAGCTATAAGCCACATTTATGAAAGTCAAAGCACTTGGAAACCATGACGCTCCAAATTCTCCATCATCCCTAAATTAAAGAGCGTTGCCTTTTCAAGAAAATTCAGTCGAATAGCCGCCCGCGAGCTCTGCCCGTGATTCGCATGGATGGCTCTCACATTTGTCTGCGATAGCGACTCGCCCCTGCGCGCGAGCCCGCGGCGCCTCGAAATTGGACCGGCTCAGGCTACATTGCCGCCGTTTGGAACGCCCTCATTTGAACGCCACCGATGGCGAGCTCATCTACTCTGCACCAAGCCCACGTTGCGCAGTGGAGAGCATTTCGGGCTACGTGCATCATTTGGAACGCCACCATTGGCGAGCTCATACCGCGCGCGCCCACCTTTGCCTCAAAGATTGTACCGGCAGAGCCGGCCTTAACAAATTTCGTGTATTTCGTTTGAAAGCCACAGGCCCTGGCGGGCTCGATGCTCACTCGGCGGGCTGCGTCTTCCTCTTGCACAGTGGCGGCTGCAGTCGGACCAGCTCGAGGAACTGCATTACCACTCGGTGGGCATACCATTAATGACTCATCTCATCTGTGGCCACGGCGCCTCGGGTCGGACCATTTCGGACCACATTCCTGCTCGGTTGGGAACGCCACTGTTTGGAGCGCCACCGTGTGAGCTCATCTACTCTCTGATAGCCATGACTGCGCCGAGTGGGCCAAGAATTTCCGAATTTCTGTTCGCGAAAATGACTCGAGCGCTATCGGTGCAGGGCGCCACCGTGTGACTCATCCTGCGCAGGCGCGCGCACGAGTGAGACCAGCTAGCTTCGCTACCGCGCTCAAGCGACGCCGCCGGCGACGCCCGCCGTGACTCATCTATTACGCACGAGCCCGCAGCGCACCGAGAGTAAGACCAGCGCTCGGGCTTCCCGCCGCCCGCTCGGCACAGGCATACGAAGGCTGGCGCGAAGCGTGCGCTCCTCACGGTAAAACCGCTTCTACTCACCTGAAATCCGCGCAGCCCTAGGAAACCATCTCGGTGAACCTTTCTGAACCGCGGAGCCCAATATTTCACGCGGGCGAAGCTTTGCCCAGCCCAGTTGCTGGCGAGCTCTCACTTGGTCGCCGACCAGGCTCTGCCCAGCCCCATTCGCATTGGCAAGCTCCTCCAGCTGATACATGCGGGCGAGCTCTCACGCATTGCGTTGGCGAAGCTCTTATGATTCACATGGGCCCGAATACGCCCGATTGTTCGCATTGACGAGCTCTCGGCATTTCGCCGAATGACTCTGCGCCCGTTCGCGTGTGAGCTCTTCCTAGCGGGTTCGCCAGGCAGTTCATGGGCGAGCTCCACCCATTCTAGGCGAGACAACTCAAAAGTAGGCTCATTTCGGTAACTCGGCGGCTGATGTGGCTCTCAAATTGGCGAGCTCAACTGTTGGCGCTGCGTTGACTGAAAACATTCCAACTCATGCAAGTCTGACCCGATGGTGGCGCGGTAGCAAACTCTGCGAAATCAGTGTCTTGGCCCTAAGGGAATCGTCGGCTCAGACTGAAGGCAAATCCAACAAGAGCGAAACACTACGGTGAGAACATAGACGACAAATATTGAATGTTATTAAAGAGGCTGTATGTACCGTTTGAGGCTAAACCACAAAGGAAACAAGTATACATAGAAAATACCAAAGAAAGTCGATGTCAGTAGGCGAGAAATGAATCAGAAGCCTGGCGTCGGCGGGACGAGCGACGAAGAATGGGCTTAGGCGGGAATTATCAGGTTCGTGAGAATAGTGCGAGGAAAGACTCCTCTGCATCCTCGTCCTTTAGGTCAGAGAGTTGGGTCAAATGGGAGTAGATGTGTGCGGCCTTCCGGCTGGCTTGAGCCACTAGAGCCAGGCCTTTGGCTTGGTCCCTCGTCTGCTGTCTTATCCTCACGAGCAACCAAGGATGTTGCGGTGAAGATCCCCGCGCAATCACGACACTCTTCGTCGGCCGCTCATGAATTCTGACCTCGGAAGCCTCATGACGAGGCTAGTGCGGCGCTGCAACTCTCGGGGCCTCGCTGCGAGCCACGGCTGAGTGCGCTAGCATCACACGAGATCGCCATTGCTTTACGCAGCTCCTCTTGAGACTCCGGCTCGCCGGGATGTGATGAGCTCATCCCTAGCAGTTTGGGGCTCGTCTTTGGGAGGATGCGGCCCATCCGGGTCTCGTCGGATCATTTAAGCCATGACATGTGGGGCTCACCGGACCTTACGAAGCTCGCTGGCTGTAGCCGTTGCCGAACTTCGTCACCTCTACTTTCCGCCCGAGAGCCCGAGCGGCGCGTGTGCTTCATCGATTTAAGTCTCACCTCTTGGTCATCTGTTTGTCACTTTGCCGTTCTTACATTTCGGTGCTTCAGAGAAGAAGAGAGGCCGCCTTAAGCCTACTCATCAAGGCGATTTTTGTACTTTTCATTTAGTTGCGGCCTTATCGAGACCCTTCAAATAAAATTAGCTACTGCATCAAACGCGAAGTTAACATCCAACAGGATCATCCAAAGCGAAGCTATCGGAGGAAAGCGGGGGACTTAAGAGCGGCCACAGGAAGGATAGATGAGGCGCCATCCAGCGAAGCGTGACTTTCGGCCTCCCGAGTGAGTGCCAAACGGGCGAATTCTCTTATGAGATTCGGCGTGAAACAAAGATATCATCTTAAATAACTTTTGATTAAATTTATGCCAGTTCACCCTTGAGTGGCTGCACTCTCGAAGCGGATTCGCGGTAATAAACATCTTGCCTTGCTGATTGCTCGGCTCCATCAGAGACTCACACGCTACCAAGGCTTAGAAAGCGAGAAGCTCGCCAATCGGGAACCTCAGCCGCCGTATTCGTCCCTTCGGGCTTTGACGAAGTCGGAAACGCCCGAATTCTGAACCTTGGCGGCAGCGGTCTTGCCTCGGTGGAGCACGATTTTCCATTTGCACTCAAGGGCTTAAGACGGTGCTTTATTTGGACGAAAATTTCTCCTGGTAAGTGTTGCTAGTAAAGCTAATGGGAGGACTCCCACCGTGCGGGGAAGGAGGCAAGGGCCTCGGCGGTAGAAGCTTGCTGCGTGAAAACTGTGGGAGGGACTCCATGGTGGAAAGAGGCAAGGGCCTTGAGAGCGATGGACGTGCGGGACCTTAATTTCGTGGGCGAAGGTGCCCGATTTGCTCGACTCCGCATGGGACGAGCGGGTTTCCGCGGCGCCGGAGATACAAGCATTATCTCTCAGCACTAAAGGTCAAGGCGAGGCACCTGGGAAGCATGAGAATCTTGAGGTGAAATGTTCGACCTTAACACAGAGGTTATAAAATGGGTGCTCCGAAGATGGGTGGGTGACATGACCAGTTATAGGTCCTTAGGGTCAGTATTCCTTGTTCAATAAGTGGGTCATGTTCTGGGGGGGACCGATGAGTCACTGGGCTCAATGATCAAGGAAGCCTGTTAGTCTCAGCACTGGTTTCTAAGATGGGAGCGAGCCACTAAGGACATGAGACCCCCTGTCCTAAAGGGGCCAGGCCCACCAAAGCACTGACAGATTAGGAGGGCAAGTTGCAGGAAGAACAGCGTAATTAATCTTGCGGAACCTCTTTCATAAAGGGATCACGTTGACGAAGACCATTATCAATGACCTCGAAAATGTCTATTGAGACACGGGCTACATAAAAAGTGGGACGTCAAGTCCATACTCGGACGCGGTCGATAACTTTGATAAAGGTAACCCCATCTGGACCGACCTTGCTAGGTCCACGATCACGGCATGTTGACGAGCGGTTGGTAGCCATTTGGGGATAACTAATTAGGTTTATTTTCCTTTATCCTTATCGAGGGAAGAGGAGCGATCGGGAACATTGCGTGGGGACAGCCCACGTCGACGGCGGAAGCATCCCTAACGTCCGGAAACCCAGGCAACAAGCTGAAGAGTCACATCGCGCCAATCATGTAAGAAGAAGAGCGTGACCGGACCCATAATCAAAGCGACAGTAAGCGAAACCAATCAATTCACAACCCTAAGCGCCTCGTCATTGCCAATGGAAGAAAAAACGAAAAGGTAGAGCTAGCGGTGATCGGGAATAAGGCGGAAGAAGCTACCTTATGAAGAATGCCAGAAAAAGACTCTACACAAAAAGGGTTAGCGGAGAACTGCAGGCAAATAAAAACCGAGATGTGAGGAAGAGGTTGGAGGGGACAGAGAAGCATAGGGACCAGTGAAAGAATTGAAATAAACTAGAAGAGGTAAGAAACAAATGCGAAAACGAGAATCATGTTATCTACGCAAGACAAATAGCGGCAACCCAGGCCTAACTAATCCATTAAATGAACCGTGGAACCGTCGAGAAGCATTCTGACCCTTGCCCACGTGCACGTACAAGAATTTTGAGGGAGCATGCTTGATAGGGTTGAAAAATAAGGCTGTGGCGCACATTAGGCGAGAGGCGGCCAGTGAAGCCACGAAATTGCATGGGTTGAACCCAAAGGAGGAACGCAATTAGGCACTCAGGCCTTTCTAAAACCAACCTCGGCCTTTTGGGACCCGACCAGGAAGAAATGTCAACACACGTGGGCCCGAAGGCCGATGGTAGAATCTCCGAAAGAGGATGGGAAACAGAATAAACTGACCAATAATAAAATCCACCAAATCTAAGTGATGGGAAGCGCTTCAGAAAGTAAGTACTCTTTACCATATCACCAGTACCAAATAGATATAATTTATGGCAGAAATATCTCATCAAATGGGAAGGAATTTCTATCCTGTTAAAGCTGATTTGAGCATCTCTTATAAATACATGGCCACAGTAGTGAAAGATCACAACGCATTCTTAGAGGCATACTCGTAGCCTAATACATTAGCCCTCTAAAGCGGTCTTTTTCTTCTCCTTAGAAAGAGCGGCTTAGGCATCGGAATGCGGCAGGCACAGCCTATGACCCCATACGTGCATAGGAGTGTTACGTCGAGCACACGAGATCAACGTTGTGATCTTACCTCTTAAACGTCAGGGCCTTTGCATCCAGCCATGACAATCAAGGGTCCAACCGGCCCCCACGCTCGTGAGTTCGATTGAAAAGAGCGTATTGAATCATCATTAATTTGAACCAATAAAATTCTCTTCAAAAAAACATGCAAAATTTATTTTTTTCCAATTTTGTGATAAATAACCCTTCTCTATTTTCTTAAATATATTCCTTTTTTTGTTCTTGAAATTATCAGCTAAAATGGTAAATAAATGAGAAAGGGTTATATGAGATATCAACTCGTAAGAAAATAGTAATATGCAAATTAATTAATAGATGTAAAAAAAATATTCTTTATTTTAAAAAATATATTAAGAAATAAGAACAACATAAATATTTTAAAACAATTTTTTTTTATGTGGGTGGATGCCCCAGTATTGGTTGAGGTCTATATTATGGCGTAGGAATCACATGAAAATATCTTTTTCTTCTTTCAAACGAAAAAATAAAAAATAAAACAGTCGTGGGACTAAACTAATGGCCCTTATTTCCATGCTAAGCATTATCTTTTTTTTTTTTTTTTTTTTGAAAGATTCTGCATTATCCTTTTAAAGTTTTGTTTGGGGATCTTGAACATTATTATCATTCTTTCCTACTTTTTTTATTCTTTTCTTTTTGTCCTATTCTTATTTTATTCTGGTTCTTTTCTTCTCTTATGTCCATCTTAAAGCAATCTTATTCCAAAGATTTGGTATTGCATAAGAAAATAAAACATTAATTGTCACATGCATGATGGAAGGACCGTCCCAAGAAGGAGCTAGTAGCATCTAAAAGGAAATCAATGTTACAGCAAGTTTATATGTATGTATATATTATTTAAGAAGTGAACAAAACGGAAAGAACTTTTGTTTCGATAAAATTTTCTCGAAGAACATATAAAAACTACAAAAATTAGTGAACTCTTAGATGTCATAAGAATTGTGGTATTTTAATTGAAGGTATGTCGAAATAATTTATACTCGAGAGAATAATGATTCTCTGGATTCTTGATGATTCACTAAATTAAAATAAAAAAACATGCATTAAAAATTCTAGATCGTATGATAAATTGAAAGAGTAAGAAAGCAATGTTGGCTTGAAAAATACTTATTATTTCATTATGAAATTGGCTTGAAAATCAAATATTGTAATAAGAAAACTTTGAAATAACAAGGCTTATAAAGAAAAAATCTAAAACTAAGCAAAAAATCTAGAAAATACGGTTGATGAATTTGTAGAAACATAGGAGAAATGTTTAAATACTTTGTTTTGATTGTTGGTTGATGATCTCTCATTTGCTCTGATGCTTTGATTCCCTATTATAGGCATTCTGAATAATATCTCAGCCGCATTTTATTGGTCGTTATATCCATATCACTATTAGAATGTATTCGCAGTAACTTTCCTACAGCTGTGTATTACTCATGTATTGTCATGTCATGACTAGGAGAAAAAGTCTCATTTACTTTTACCTTTTAAATAAATCTCCAATGATAGTTAATGATTTAATAATTACTAAAAATTATAAATATCATATTTTAATAAATTTGATTACTCATGGGTTTGGGAAGACAAGTTTGAGAGGCAGTATAATTAGGTCCAATTCTCTTATCATTTTGGCTCGAAAACTTATTTAAATATCATTTTGACCAAAAAAATTATTTTTAGTATAAAAATTTTTATTAAAAATTCCTATTTTTAAGAATATAATATTAAAACTATAATAAAATATTCCCTTCCTCTTGACCAAGTATATCTTATTTATCTTTACTTTTAAAATTTAAAAAAAAGAAACTTTATATAAATTGTGAAGGAAGTGATTGTAATTGCCCTTTATGATATAAACGTAGAGCATTAATTATGAAGTCTGATCAACTTTGTACTGTTTTATTAAATTTAAGGATCAAAATCCCAAGTAAAGATGCAAACATCGAGTTAGAATTATGCATTAATATTGAACCATGTTAAATTTTATTTGTTTATATTTATTTATATATACGTTGATACTTGTTGTTTTCTTTTCTTCTTTTCTATGTCTTATGTTACAAACTTACAATTATGAATTATCAGATATATTAGACTAAAAGTGCTAAGAGTCTTCTTCAAATTGAATGTAAAAGTGATTAATCAAACTAGTAAAGACTGAGATCGAGCTTAAGAAAGGTGGAAAGTTCTGAATACTTATAAAAACAAAATATTAAAACGCCATATGTCTTAAAAAAAAAAAAACTAGTAAAGGCTCAATTTGTCCAAGTGAGGCAAATGGAAGATAAGGTCATAGGAGGTGGAAAATAAGTCGATGAAGAAGCCAGTCAAACCACTTCCAATTTCCTGTAGTCAAATTTGGGGTCTCATTTTTTCTTTTTTGACTCATTTGGGGTCCACTTTAAATTTGGAATCTTAGAAATTGGCACACCGACCTGCTCTTTCACACCTATAAAAACGAAAAGAGCTCTCTTATAGCCTCACCTTCAACAGTATATATGAACTCATTTATGACCCCCCAAAGAGAACGAAAAAAACTATATTATATACTTGATAATTTAATGGGCTATACTAAAGAAGAAGACAGTTAGGAGTGACATAAGTAGTATGTGCATTAATTCATCATTTATTGATTCAAGCTTATAATCATTCTCCCACATGAGACATCATACACATATTGATCATGGTGGAACCCACAATAAGTGAACCTTATAAGACCGTCACCCAAACCTTAGTTAAAGGGGGAGAAAAAAAGCCTTAACCTATTTTTTTTTTACTATAACCTCTAGTTAAAATTCTTCGAGAAGAAGAAAGAAAAGGAGTTTATTTTGAGTTAATAAATCGTTTAAAAAAAATAATACTCAATGTAATGTCAATAAAAATTATCTCTTATCTTGATCAAAATCTGTTACCTTGTTCTATTAAAATAATTACAAGATCCGAAGCTGAGGGTTGTGTGTTGAAATTAGTACTTGGCGGAGTCATTAAAATAATTATATGAAATTAATCAACCCTAGAAGCCATATTTACCAGATCCACAGAGAATATGAAGAGATGCTTAAAGATCAACAACAAATCTTTTTTTTTTTCCCTACTTCACGTATGGGAAGCTGTCTCCTTGCAACTACGAATATCTGAAACTTGAAGCACTAATTTTCTGTATGAAGATTTAGTTGTTTTTCCCCCTTTCTCGTAGCTTCCGAGTAAAATATTCTGAAGGGCCATGAAAGTTAGAGGAAACTCCACAAGTTTCTTTCCATCTAGAAGAACAGAACACCAAATCTGCCTTCAACCTCTTGCATATTACATCCTTCAGAGTCAATTTGTCAACTAGGAATAAGGGGTTTGTTGATTATAATAATAAATCGAGCATTACCAGTTGGATCTCGAACAATATTTTAAAAATCAGATTGGTTGGTGATTGTACAATAACCTTTGAATCTAATTATTATCAAATTTAATAATTGATTTGATCTTGAACCGTAAGTGTGTTTCCAATTCAATATCCTTTGCACAAACTCCTTTTGAAACCTCCAACGCTTAATAGCTTGCACCACAACAAGAGAGCTTCTCACTAAAATAGGTCACGGGATGACCTTGTTGACTTAGAACTGCACCAATTCCAACTTTGAAGGCATCGTAATGCAACTCAAAAGGGAGAGAGAAATCGGGGAGTACAAGAATAGGTGTGGTAGTAACCTTTTGTTTGATGAGCTCAAAAGCTTGATATGTTATATTAATTTATTAATTATGGATTAAGTATAATCATATTATAATTTTAATTATATAATTATACATATTAATTATGAGTTATTTATAAGATAATTTAATATTAACTAGCTCTAAGCTCATAGTTCTATCTTCTCTCTTATCTTGATAAGCTCATTAGATCAAAACTTAATTGTTTTCTTATGTTTTATATTTATAAGTAAATAGGGGCTTAGAATTCTATAAGGGTTTGATAAAATTTAAGACAATAAAATAAATGCTTGATGTTAAAACTTCTTTTTTGATTCATTCTTTATAAATTTGGGAGGCAGATGTAAATGTTTAATATAAGTATCATTGTATGTTTCTATCGTTTATGAATTAAATATTATGTTTTGTTTGATCAATAAAATTATTATTTTGTAATATATTTATTAGGTCTTTTAATTATTGATCAATTATTTTTTTTTCAACAAATACTCTCAATTTTATAAAATAATATATCATGATCAACATCAGAAGACCATAAAAACTTTTTTCCTTTAATACAATCGAGGACGAGAGAACCTAAGGCTACTAAAATGAGGAAAGAAGCGACGATAAAAAGATGTCAACCCATAAATCTATACTTCCGTAGAGGTACGTAGGCCATGATCGGATTGACTCTACTTTTGTTTTGATCCAACATCGACGGCCTTCTAGAAGGAATTCTAGAAGGGAACTAGAAGAACCTCTCGAAGATGTTGGAGATGAAGCTCTTCATTAGCATTATAAATAAGAATATCATCAAAATAAACTACTGTAAATTTATCCAAAAAAGGTTGTAAGGTTTGATTTATAACTCTTATAAAAGTGTTAGGCGCATTAGATAGATTGAATGGTATAACCAATCACTCAAAGAGACCTTCTTTTGTTTGAAAGTTGTTTTCCATTCGTCTCCTGTTCGAATCCAAACTTGATCAATATCTACACCAAAGATCAATTTAGAAAAAATATTAGTTTCATTTTAGATTGATCCAAAGAGATCATCAGGCATGGAATGAAACCAGTACCGAATTATGAAAGAAAAAAAAGACTTGATTTCCTTGATTTGGGTAAATACCAAAATCAAATAAACTTGTCAGAAAATATCTCTCAAATTTTATTAATTCATCAAAAATTCTAAACAACCTAATTTTATTAATTAATTCATTGATTTGTAATTGAGGCATCTCAGCATTTCATTTTCAACCTTACGATGAAACGATTTAATCACATTTTGAATGATTATGTTAAGATATTATAAAAATTGAAGGATAGTATTTTATAATTTTTTCTTTTTTTTTTTATTATAGAAAAAATTGTGAATAATATCTTAGTATTCATATCTCCAATGAAGCACGATTGGAGATGGTTTTCGGGTTGAAAATATCAATTTATGGAATGGAGTTAAAATGAATCACGGTTCGAATTACTTGGAAGGAAACCAAATATATATATATATATATATATATATATAAACAACCTTTCTTATCAGTAACTATTTGATTTTTCTTTTAAAGAAAAAAAAAAGGGGAAAACAATCAGTTATCACCAAAGCATTAGGATAAGAGTTGAAATTTAAAATAATCTAAAATATATTGGATTCAGAAAAGTCACATATCTACGCTGCTCGCTATATAAGTCAAAGCTGGCCTGCATATCACCCCCAATCCATTTCTTCCAAGGTTCTCTCCTCTTCAGATCCAGTCCTCAAACTCAACCAGAAAATAAAAGGAAAGTGGAAGAAAATAATCAGACCACATGACATTAAACGACACTTGGCTCCGATCGCCGGAGGAAAAGCCATAAGGTATCTAGCATTGGATTTGCTAAATTGTTCAAACAGGCATCATACTGCTCTTCGTTCTACTAGTCCTCAAGATCAGAGATCCTAAAGTCCACATCACCTCCCCCATGGTGGAAAATCAGAATTTCTCTATATCTTCCTTCAGCATGGACCTCAAAGCTCGAATTACAGTCAAGAACACGAATTTCGGTCATTTCAAATTAGAGACCGCGCGCAGTAACTATATCATATCTGGGCTGAGAGATGGGGGAACGACCTTCGCTCTTCGGCGGGGCTGGAGCAAAGATCTGAGAAGGTTTGTTTTCGATGTTATCTTTAACCAGTATGATCAGATGGAGGTGTCAGTGATTGGTTCTAGTTTTGGAAGCTGACCTTTTCATGGATTGAATGGAAGTATTATATCATTTCAAGTTTTGAAGAAATCAGAGCAGATTTGTGGAGTTCTTTGAGTTATTTAGTGAGGAGCAGATTTGAAATAAAATTTTTCTGCCTTTATTTACATTTTGGGTTAACAGACTTAGACCATGTGACTGTAAAATTGGTTTTTCTATCTGTGGGAGGCTGGAGTACTATGCTGTTAAGTGGCTTTTTTGGTGTTTGCATTACCGGAGTTGTATATATTATACGGAAGAGCATCTCCTGTTATGCGGTCTTTCGCTGGTTCTGTTGCCGATGATGTTTTTAATGAAGTCGATGATATATGGTTCTTTCGATCTTTCATGTTAATTTTTATTTATGGAAAGAAATTGATGAATCTTTTAATAATGGTTCTGTAGTTCAGAGGCTTTGATGTATTAAATAAATGTTATTAGACGTTATTTTCTAACGTAAGAAGTCTTCATTGACTAATATGTGGTTGATTTTAGTCCGTGGTTTCTTCTATAATAACTAAAAATGTGAGTCAAAGATCATATATGATAGTGATCGCGGAGGCATTATTGGTTTGAGATCTGGACATTTTATATCTTCTTATTGACAACATGGTATTATTGTCTTTATATATATAAGTTTATAAAGATACCAAGTATGATTCAATATATTCCTCATAAAAAACTAATTATATTGAAACTCTGTTTTTGACTATTTAGTTGTTATGCAGATATTGTTAAAATTGAGATCTGATATGAATCATTATCTTCTGGTTTTGGGTGATAGAAGGAAGAACTTCAAACATGGAGTACAATGTTTTGAACAGTAAATTTTCTTGTTAGGCCATAAATTGGAAAAATGCTGTTTTAGTGGAAGGAAATAGTGGAGTCATGACACAGTCAGAAGTGGAGGAAGATTAAATCGGACAGTTTTATACCATGTGTTTTTGTTTATTTTTAGGTAAGCTATCATTAAGGATGATGATCTCATCTACCTAGCGCCAAAGGTCACACTTCTTCTTGTAACAAAGACAAAGACATATGCATACATTTGATAATAAAAAATCGTCTTTATCAGCCAAAAGTATTGTTAAGAAATACGATATTTATATAGAACCAAAATATTATAAGATTGAGCTTCTAAGAAAATCATTAATTTAAAAATACACTATAAAAAAAATGGTCAATAATAACATTTTTTAGGTGTCAAGAAATGTATAACATGATACTTTCTCAATGTGTCATATTTGACCCTATCAAGAAATTTCTCAATGTGTCATATTTGACCCTATCAAGAAATTGATAAGAGCAACTATGACACTTTTACAAGTATCATTTTCAATTAATTTTGGTCTTATTTATGTATCATCTTTTCAAAATATGACATTCTTTGAGTGTCATTAATTTTAAAAAGATAATACATTGATATGGCAGCATTTATCAATGACACTTTCAAAATGCATTGTTTATATAACTATATGACACTTCAAAAGTGTCATTTTTTTATATATTATTTATGATGACATTTGCAAAGTGTCAAAAAAACTCAAAAATCATTTATTTATTTTTTACACTTATTTAAAAATATCATATTATGTATTTAATAATATAGAAAATATGTTTTGTATGATCTTTTATATATAATTTTCATTTGGTCTTTTATATAATTCAAAATAATTACTTACCAATTTAAAATGGAATTCAATACTAATAATTACATCTTTGGAAAGAAATTGAATAACTTTGCTAATAACTTTCTCAAAAAATATATATTTTTCAACTCCAATAAAAGAACAAGTATACATGTACTTAAAAAACAGATATATAAGATTCCTTATGATAAGATTACAAGTAAGATAAAAAAACAAGGCAAAACTATATATTTTGTAGTTTCCTCTTAACCTTATAATCTTTTTCACATGCATATATTATAAAATAAAATAGAGAAGGTAAACTTAACAATCTTTCTAAAATTTATCCTCCCATTTTAACAACCTTTCTCAATTCAATAAAGAACAAGTATACATGTACCAAAAAAACAAGATATATAAATTCCTTAATAAAAGTAAGATTACAAGTGAGATAAAAAAAAAAAAACAAGGTAAAACTATATTTATTGGTTCACTCTTGACCTTTGAATCTTTCACCTGCATATATTACAAGATATAAAATGAAAAAAGTGAAAATTAACAATCTTTTTAAAATTTGCCCTCATTTTTTATATTACAAATTTAAATTGTTAATTGCATTTACTTGAAATGCTAAAGTGCATAAGTATAAAAAGAAAATTGTTTACCAATTATAGCAATTATAACTAGAATAGAAAATTAATGCTCACGCCTTTTATGTGTGGTTCCATTTTCTGGGCAGTCGTCATCAACTTTGTAGTTGGTTTCTCACAACTTCTGGTAAAAAGAGCATACCACTTTTGATTTCATGTTGAAACTCTCATCATATTGTTGTGTTGGAACTCCTATATGAAAAAGCTTTGTTAACACATTAGCCTCAAACTTAGTTTGTTGTTCTTGGGTGACTTTTAGAATATCCCTCACAACATGATCTGAGACACTATTGAAATATTATTGAGGCGTATAGTAATTCCCTTTACATCGTACACGACGAGTGTACTCTAAAATTCCTAATGCTTGAGTAAGTATGTCATTGTTCCCACTAAAACTTATTTTACTCTCTTGAGACTGTTTCATCAACTCATCCTAAACCAGATAAAGTTATGAAGTTAATATTGAAGCATGTCAAACCAAATAAAGTGTTTAAAAATACTACTTTGGGTTCAAATTATTACTTACTATCTTTTCTACTATTGGTATAACAACATCATCATAATTGTCATCTTTTTTTTGCATCGCTCTCTTCCAAAATAAACTCCTATCAATGTTATCTATGAAACCAACTTTGTATCTAATAGAAATGACAATTAAACAATTAAGAAATTTTAAATTATTCATTCGATCATAATAAAAATAATATAAAATAAAACTAAAGAATAAAACAAACTTAAAACTTACCATTCCTTCAAGTCTAAGCTTATCCTTTTAGAAACCCAGATGATGATTGTATATATGCTTCTTTCTCCTTTGTTTTAGACTACCTATATTTCTATAAATTAAAATAGATGATTAAAGTAATATATGAATAAATTCTTATATGTTCATTACAAATGTATGTGAAATTCATTTGACAAAAAGATTTTCACAAAGCTCTTTTAATGTATTCTAATAATAAATGTACTGTTGTTTTAAAACTGGGTTTTATTTTGAAATAAATAATATATTTCACCAAATCGACATGTTTTTTAAGGCCCGAAAACAGTTCTCATTGTAAGCATACAATTTCTTCTACCTCTTTTGTTTAAATGTAAAAAGAAGTCTAGATTATAAACAAAGTCATTAATACCTTCAATGTACATAAATATAGAAGCCAAAATGTAGAATCTTTTGCATATTTATATAAAAATTCATTCCTCATTTGTCTCTGTTTATCCTTCAGTGTATCGGACTACAAGAAAATACACTTTTGGCAACGAAAATTTAGAGACGAATTAAATTTTTGTCCCAAAAAATAACATTTTATGACAAAATTATAAATATCGTCACTAACACCAATTTTCCAAATGAATTGTGAGTTTGAAATATTTGTTAGTATGTGGCGGGAAGATTTAGCGCCATTTATCTTGGTGCAAACACATTTGTGACGAAAATAGACTATTTATCCACAAAAATATTTATAACTAAATTTGATTTTTAGCGATGAAAATTATTTCCTTACTAAAAGATATTTTTATATATATATATTTTCTAATTAAGTTTGTGTTAATAAATAATGCGATTTCTAATTAATGGAATCATTTGAATTCCCTAAGTATTATTTTAATAATATTAATAAGTTACTATAATATTTATTTAAGTATTAAGTGATATTTTATCAATTTCTTTATAATAGTGATACTACATATATATATATATATATATATATATATATATATATATATATATATATATATATATATATATATATATATAAATATATTATTGAACTATTAATCTTTATAGTATAATAAGTTATTTATATTATTTTATGTAAGTACAATAATAAATAATTAAAGATATATAATGCATCCCATCCTATAATATAACTATTTCAAAATTTTCTTTCTTTTTTTTAAATGTCAAAATTTTCTTGTTATAAAGTCTTATTAAAATAAATAATATTATATAAATTTATATTACTTGAAGTGTAAAGTTGTCTTTAGAAGTTTAAACATATGTAACATTAAATTTATGTTAATTGGGGGCAAGTTACAATCTTTTAATTTAATCATCATTTAAATTAAATTGGATCTCATTGCTACAATGGGTGTCAACAGCACCTAAAAAACCTTATAAGTCCCTTTGATTTAAAGAAAAATTAGCTACAACCTCAAATCCCGACCAGCATGTGACTAACTTATGAATTATGCACTTTTTTTCTTGTATAATATTAGTCTATTATAATGTTGACATTCCAAATATAAAATCATGTATATGACCTTAATTCAAGTAGAAGTTATTTTAATTAAATTTATCTAGTATCATATATCTTAAAATCATTGTTTGGTTCACTACTAAAAACAACGAGATTCTGAGCCAAGTGCAGACCTAAAAAATTGGTGGTAATTCTTACAAATAAATACGACCATTTAGAGACCAAGAAAGTTTGAGTCAAAAGAGAGATACTAAGACCAAAATTTCAAGACCAAGACCGCCATGTTACCGACCAAATAATTTTGAGTGAGAAATTGAAATGCATAAATTAAGCGGGAATTGGCGCAAAAAATTACCGACCAATTAGCGACCAAAAATAAATTAACGCGAAAAATGGTGATGTGGCGGCCCAAAATTTTTACTGGTAATTGACCAATCTTTGGTGATGTGGGAGATCGATAATTTCGAGCCAATTCCGACCAATTACTGACCAAAATAAATTAACATGAAAATGGTGATGCGTAAAATTTTAATTACCGACCAAATATTTGATGATAAATGGCGTGGTAGTTTCTCATAAATCTTTGCATTTATGCGTAAGTTTCGATCTTGTCCATCCATTTACTTTCGGTAATCATGAAATAGGGCTTGAGTTATATTTATTTTTGCTAACTTCAGACCTATATCTTCATATTGGTAAGTCTTCTACCCTTTCGTTTGTTCCACCATTTCGGTTCTTTATTGGGTATCTTGTTTTGGATTTTATGTTTGGTTGATTATTTAGCCAAAGCTTTGAACAGTTATCCCTTGTTTTGTAGTTTATTTGGTTTTCCTTGATTAGATGTTGGTAACTGCTTGTAACCGGGGCTAATGTGTTTTTCCAACTTGGCCGATTTGGATGTATCAACTAGTTTTGTATTATTGGGCCATTAGGACAGTTTTATTATACCTATCTTCTGGTTTTTAGTTTGATTGTTGTTTTTTTGGGTTTATTCTTTGGAAAACTATTTTTTTTCTAGTTAGTCCAAGTCTTTGCTTTCTTATTAAGCTGAATTTTGGCTCGATTTAAAAAATTTCTTAGGTATTGGATTTGAAATGCCCTCTAGTTTGTGGGAGGAATTGTATTTGGGTATATACCCTATATCTCTTTGCTATGTTGTCTTAGGATTGCCCCTTTTACTGCAAATTCTTTGGGTATTAACTCTTGGGTTTGGCTCATTCGCCCTTTGATGGTTTCCATTTCAAATATTGTTCTTAGGTAGTAGTTATAAACCGGTTTGGGTCCGAGATTCTATATATTGTTACGAGCCTCTATTGTGGGGGTGGGTGCTTTAGGACATCCTTGTGCTATTTTATGATTAAAGTGTTTGGGTCATGCCTATTTTGAAAATCTTGTATTTTATTTTTTTATTTTTATTTTTTGGATTCCATTTGCAGTCTTGTATTGGTTCACATTGTTTGTTCAATGTCAGTTCATATATAAAGTTTGGATGCGCTCTTCAGGTCTCCTCTTAAGGTCCTCTTAGAATTATCTCTTAGAACCTTCATGTGTTTCTCCTTTATCGGTCGATGACCTAGAACTTATTCTTTCATATTATCTCGTTCTAGCACCCAGAAAGAACATGAATCACGCATACACTTGAGACGGTAAACATCCATGGTGCGGAGGCTGAGACTGACCCTGCTAACATGAATATTTTATCTCTTTGGTTTCTCGATTTTTACTTGTTTTACTTTGATTTATTTTATTTATTTTTATTTGAAGACCATGCTTTGTTAGCAAATTTTTATTTGGTTTTGGGCTAGTAAGATAATGTAAAGATCTATGTTATATCGGATTCATATATGGTGGATTTGGGTTAGATTGCTGGCCCCAATTCCTATTATTCACCACCTCAATAATACACTACCAGAATTCGATCCGTAATTGTATGATGGAAAGAGCTGAAATGATGAAGCTGCGAGGCTGCACACTCTCTTACTCTCCTTCTTTGCAAGTTACTCCTCATTTTCTTCGAGGATTACAACTTATAACTCCTTCGTTAGGACTGTTATAGGTGTTCTTAGACTCTAGAAAGCCCTTTGAGTCTAGAATCACCCATATGGCTTGATAAAAGGTGGTCATATCCTATCCAAAAATGAAGAAAATCAATTAGCCTACTTATGCAATTACTGCAGTGTGCTGATTTTCTTCATGATTTGAACATGCATAACTCTTCATTAGAGCTTGGATTTGGAGTGTTCTGTAGACTCTATGGAAGCCCTTTGAGTCTAGAATCCACCCATATAGCTTGATAAAAATTGAGGTTATATCTATCCGAAAATGAAAATCAGTGGCCCTGCTGCTGCAATTACTGCATTGTGCTGATTTCTTCATGATTTGAAAACATGCATAATTCCTTCATTAGAACTTGGGTTTAGGTGTTCTTAGACTCTATGGAAAGCCCTTCCAGTCTAGAATCCACCCATATATAATGATAAAAAATTGAGGTCATATCCTATCGAAAATAGAAGAAATTCAAAGTGGCCCTGCTGCTCACGATTTTGCAGTGTGCTGATTTTCTTCATGATTTGAAACATGCATAACTCCTTCATTAGGGCTTTGGGTTTGGAGTGTTTCTTAGACTCCTATGAAAGCCCCTTGAGTCTAGAATCCACCCATATAGCTTGATAAAGAGTGAGGTCATATCCTATCCGAAAATGAAGAAAATCAGTGCCCTGCTGCTGCAATTACATAGTGTACTGATTTTCTTCGCAGTTCGAAAACATACATAACTCCTTCATTAGAACTTGGATTTGGGTGTTATTAGACTCATGGAAAGCCCTTTGAGTCACGAATCAGCCCATTGAGTTAAGAATCTGACCATATGCTATTAATAGCATTGGGTACCCATTTATTTATGAAATTTAGATTAGAGTACCAAGTATACTAATCAGCAGGTGATGAAATTATAGGAATATATGAGTTGATAACATGATATAGTAACCAAGATTTATGAATGATATGGATATAAACATGTGATAGGATTAGATTGAAGGAAATCGTTTAACATATATAAACTAAAATTTTTTAATTATCACAATGAAATCGTTTGCATTCTGCTGCTTGATTTGAAAGTATCATGTCAGCGATTAAAAGTTATCGTTTTGGATGATATATAGTTAGCGTAGAATACATACATCCTGATGTATTACATACGAGTTTGTGAATACCTTTGGATTGTCGAGTAGACATTGATTCTGAAGGGCGTTAATTAAATGATCATGATTTAATTTAAATTGCATATATTATGTGTCATTTTGGTATACGCTTCGTTTATTCTCAAGATTGCACATTAGGATATATAAATAGTAATGCAATTTGCTAAATCAAGCGAGATTATGCATTATTATTTATATATCTGTGAATGTACTTGGAGAACCAGCCAAGGAGAATTTGCCCGAAATGCATACATAATGAACATACAATCGTGATCTTTTTAACGTAACTTTTATCAAATGGATTAGGACAAACCTATTGAAGAGAAGAAAAGAAGTTGTTGGGCTGGGTGGAAGTAGAGGTGGAGGTGGAAATTGGAGGTGGATGTGTAGTAAGGTTGCATATCACACGTAAAAAATAACTTCTCGGAACCACAATAAATGGTTAATGAACATAAGGAAATAATTGAGGACAATGGCGTTTGCTTACTAAATTGATTTTTTTGTGGCCTTTAGTTACTTATGGAAGGCGATCGTGATGGATATACGAGGAATTCGAATAGTGAATGGAATCTCCTAATGAGGATAAAGTTGATGAATTTGTTCACGTTCGCTCTGAGACATCACGAGTGTGTGAATGAGTAGCCTGACTATAAAATCACTTGCACTTTAGTTAAATGAGAATAAGTTTTGAATGTTGGGCTGCAGAAGGAGCTGCATTTGTATAGAAATGGTTTGTCTTGGGATTACTATGTTTGGATGCCATGGTGAGAAGCCGATCACGAGGAGGTGTTCAAGTTCAATCTGGGTGTCGGTAAGTGAAAGCGTCGGATAGTCTCGGATAATATGAATCACACACTACATACCATAGAATGGTTTTGTGATCTGCAGTCTGAATTCAACCGGATGAGGAACCCAATGCGAGGCAAGGAATTTCTATGACATGATTCGGTGGAGATGAAACGTATATAGGGGGATTCTAAGCGCCTCAACTTCTCGGCCGTGGGGATGGCCCAGAAATAAAGTCACGATTACAGTGTTCGCAGGCATGATTTTGATGATATATCTAATTTCATTCAAGAACTATTGCACAAGATAATATGATGCCATTGGATTTCTGTGCGAAAGTTAGTTAGAGGGTTTGGGTTACCGTGCGGAGTCATTCATTGTTGTGAACAGGCGCTATGATATCTTTGAGGTGATGGCTGAGTGACATTACTTGAGTTGTAAAAAATGTGGGCATGCTCGGTACAAGCAAAGGTTGGGGTTCTAGAAATAGATTATACTCACGAAGTGCAAGAGTCTTGAAGTATAAGAAGTGCACTATTTTCCAATAACACCTAGATTGCGGGATTGTATGCATCAACCGCAGGCTAATGGGAAATGAGGTGGCATTGAGCTATCATATGGGGATGGTAAGATGTATCATATAATTACTACTTGGAAACATTTTGATGGGTGTTTTCTGATTTTTCATCACGAAGTTGAAATGTTAGAAATTTGCGGTTTTATTATTCTTGATGGTTTTAATTGGTTGGTCAATACGGAATGACAATATTCTTCATGGCTGTGGTAGTGGCGCCTTATAACTTGCCTCGGACTTATGTATGAAGGAGGAATTTATGTTTTTAGTATGTTAATCAGGGGGCCTCTGATCAAAGGGAAGATAGATGTTTTTCTTGCAGCCATTGATAGCGGAGTTACTTGAAAAGTCGCCAGGGCTTGGGGTTCAAACTTATGATATTTCAAGCGGCAAAATTTTGGAGCGTGGCGCCCTCATGTGGACCATGACTTTCCGGTAGTATTCCTATGATGTAGGGTGGAATCTACTGTGGTATGTTGGCATGTCGCATTGTATGGAAGACTACCGATGCTTTTAGACAATTAGGCGGGAAGCAGGTTGTGGTTCGACAACCGCCCGGAGGATTTGCCCATAGTCATCAGTATCGTAACACCAAGGAGACTTCATTGGAATAGAAAGGTTACTAAACAATTCAGGGGGTTAGATGCGGGGATGAAATTACGAGGATTTGAATAACTGAGAGGGTTGGGGGAGAGAGTGATGATCTTGAGGTTGTGAATGCGGCTACTCATCCTAAGACATTAGATTGGAATAAAGTATTTTCTGGGATTTTCCTGCGTGAACACTTGCTCGAGGCACAATCTTGATCATTATGCATGTCGAGAAGAATGTGTTTGACAATATTTTCAATACCGATTTTAACATTCCAAGGAAAACTTGGGACACATTACAAGTCAAGAGATGAGTTGAATAAATATTGTAATCTCAATTTGCAAAATCTTGTCACAGTAAATACCTGATGTACCATTTTATTCTGCGAATAAATCAGAAGAAGGATGTATTGGAGTGGAGTAAAAAAGCGAGATTTCCGGATGGTTATGCTTCCTAATACAGGGGAGATGTGGATCACGAACAAACTTAAGATGTTTGGCATGAAGAGTCATGATTATCATGTATTCATGCAAGGTTGTCACCAATTGCTCTTCGAATTCTGTAAATAGAATATAGAACCCGATAAGCGAAATTTCTTTATTCTTCAAACATTGGCTTACAGTGATGAGGAATTGAGGAATCTGGATGAACAAATTCCTGTTATCTTATGCAATCTTGAGAAGATCTTCCTCCAAGTTTTTGACTCAATGGAACATCTTCAGGTGCACTTAACCTGAAGCTAGGATTACTGGTCCGATCCATTATCGTTGGATGTATCCTCCGGAAAGGTAATATTAATTCCACTCGACCAATTCTTTTTCTATATATATATATATATATATATATATATATATATATATATATATGCTCTCTCTCTCTCTATATATATATATACACACATACATGACTTAAATGACTCACATTGTCTTCTTATGAATAATACTTGAGGAAAATAAAGCATAAAATCGCATAGATAAGGCTCAGGTAGAGGTTACATATCAATTGGGTATATTATGGATGAAGTGCAAATTCGCATATTCTTCAAGAAGGAATCCAACTCTCTTCATAAGGAAAAGCGAGATAAAGGTTTATCTTGATGACACATTATGGATGATGATATGTTTGAAATTTTCAAGCCTCAGGGCCAAAAGCAATGATTGCGAAGAAGCGGTATCTAGCGAGACAATGAATATCTGCGGCTCATTAATATCTAATGAATTATCAAGGTTCCTTAAATTATAAAGTAAATGAACTCTTAAAAGTCAAATAGAGATCTATTTAGCATGTTAATTTACTATTTCCTCTCGATGTATCATTTTCTAATTTCTTGTTTCTATTTTTAGTGTATTAATTCTGGAAAAATAACTTGTTTCCAAACTTGAATAACAATTTATGATGCCTTGTGAGCAAGAATTTCCATCATAGTTTGAAAATCACATTATGTTTACTAAACAGCATAATCACAAAATAATTCTTAAATATTCTTATACAAATTTGTAAATTATATTCTCAGCAATACTGATTTTTGATTCACAGTTTCATAATGATCTAAATAAAATTTCAATCATTATCTTGAACTATATACGAGGTCCACGAAGTTAGAACTTACAACGTTCTTGTGAATGGTTTTAAATTTCACACTAGATACGTATATGGAGTCAAGACATGGAGACAATACGAGGGTATGCATTAAAGGATCCGTATACAATGAAACTTAGAATTTGACTATTACGGGACTCTGGTAGTAGTGATTAAATTTAAGCCCTCGGGTTAAAAACATGTTATTCAAATGTGAATGGTTGGAAGCCAAACTTCATGTCGACATGGTTGTCCATCCTCGATATAAACTTATCGATGTACGATGAGCAGTTTAATAGTACTGAACCTTTTGTCTTAAGCGTACAAGCATCACGAGGGTTTTATTATTGTGAATATCCGGTGGGACCGGTCCTAGAAAGGATTGGAAGAAAACAACCTTGCAAGATCAAAGCTGGGGCTCGAATTGACATCGCATGCCAAATGTGTCATGACGGTACTTTCAGGCATTATTAATGATCTTATAGCATTAGAAGGCTTTATGGTGGGGACGAAGCGTCGCTTTACGGTTGTCCTGAGGATGGACTAAGACAGTGGGGATGTGGATGTTGATGAACATTTAATTGATAAATATGAGGAGCTTGGGTGAGTGAAGGAGTTTAGTAGTATTTTTACATGGAAGAAGGCAGACAGTTGGATGATTAGTGAGAATGAGTGGATTAGTGGGTTTAGTTATTTCAATTGTTAATCATGTTTGTTTATTTTCATTGCCTTATGTATTTGCCAGTACTTACTAATCAATAGTAACTGTTGTTTGTGTTTTGAGGATATGGCACGTGGGCGAGGTAGAGGCGACACGTTGCCAGGTGTTCACAGTTAGCGAGGCAACAAGGCCTTAGGTATGCCAGATCTGATAAGAGATGAAGTGGATGAGACCAGCAGACGGAGGAGGTTGTGAATGTGCGGCATCGGCATGTTGATGATCCATGTGATCACGAAGTTGTGATGGATAGTGAGGAGCATGGAGGGAGAGGGATGGGATGTTGGAGGAGTCCCTCGGGCACCCTACGAGGCGAGACTCCCTGCCAGCTCAGGTTTGTTAGACAATTGATAATCATTAGATATAGAAACAACTAATAGTTATCCATTTCTTGTTATTTCTTACTTGCTATGGAATTTGGGTTATGGACAGTTCTGGCGTGGTTCAATTTCTGGGAGTTCTTGAGGACAATTTTAAAAGGAAGTCCTTTAAACCTCATGGACATAATTGGAAATCAGCCAGATGAGGTGTGGTGGTAAGTTTGGAGAAGAATTTGGTATATATTACTACTTAACATTTTCATCTTTTATTCTTTTTGTTCTTGATGAAATATATTAGGCAAATTATAATTGCGAAAATTTATAGGTGGACCTGATCCAGTAGTGAAAGGGTGTTCTACAGGCTTATCTTTTATGGTCGGTGCATAAAGATATGTAATAATAAGGAGTCAAAGATAAATGGTTGAAGAAGAAGAGCAAGATTTGAGTGTCCAGATCATGCTTTCAGGTGTTTGGAGAAGATGGGAAGATCTGATTATAGGAAGGTGTAGAAGCAGAGCGGCTGTGTCACTCATGCTTAAGTAATTGGAAGTAATGCATGTCTACACACTTTATTGGATCTCGCTCTATCGTGAAACCATGACGAGCATTGGTATGATTTCTAATTATACTTCTTATCTTTATTAGCAGTGATTGTCTTTCAGTTATGCCTATTTTTCATTTTCTCGGAAGGATTTTTCCAGTTGGATTAACGTATGTATTGTTTGTAATTTAAAGACTACTTTGAGGAGGGTAAAGGCGGTGCTCTCGCTTATTGGGATACTTTTACAGAAGGATGCAGTGATCAGACTTTGTTGAGGAGTTGATGTCAAACAAATCTAAGTTTCAGTAAGGCAAAATTCTTTTTTTTTTTTTGATAAATTCAAATACCATTTTTATAATTTTCATCCGTATATGTGGACCGGTGTAGTCGGTGTAGATGTTGGATTCTGTGGACATATAAAAAAATATAATCAAGGGTTACAGTTCATACTTCTCTCTTTATTTTTTGAAGATCAATTAAAATGCTTATTTGTATTATTAGACAAGATATGAGGAAATGTTATTCACTGCGACTCAAGCGTATTCAGGTTGTTTATCACGGAGTTTAATATGTTGAATTATTACGATTTATGCCACTTGAACCATGCCATTGCTCCATAGATTAATTGGATATATTTTTTGTGAGTAGTGATGTATGGGCCAAGTGGCCCATTTTTACTCATTTTATCCATATGGACAGGTGTGGTTGGTACAGGAAATGTCTTGGACGGGTTGCGTATTGTGAGGCATGTTATGCTGTGAGCTCCCATTACAAGGGACTGCTGATTTTCGTTAAATCCGAGTCTTGGAGAAAGGGACTCAATGAAGTAGTGTCAGTTGCAGGCATCCATAATATTCGCGAGTTATTGGGTTGTCAACGGACAAGAAACATAAAAAAATATAATCAAAGATTTAGTTTATACTTCTCTCTTTAGTTTTTTGAAGATAAATTAAAATGCTTATTTTTACATGTTTAGCTAGGCGAGATGTGAAATGTTCTGCTGGCTTTCAAGCGTATTGATCTACTTGACTTCATATAGTAGTGCAGCGGTAGTTCCTCATTCATCGAAACTCCACAGTTGAAATCTGAATCAGATTTAGTATAGGCGACTGTTGTGGCAAGGGAGAAGATGCGAATCTATAAGTAGTTCGTCGACATCATCATTCTACTCGCATAGGCGCGACCCAGTTATGAAGCTCCATCTTGAGGACCATTTTTGAATTTGTTCGGCGATGGAGGAACTTCCGGGGCAGCGATACGAAATGCGATCTGATGTCAGTTGGCGATACGAAGCGTATGATCGACTATAGGGGATGATAGGGATGAGTTCGCGTCTGCGTTTTGGTAACACAAAGTGTCGGGAAGGTGGATTGCAGTTCAGCCTGATGATCACCTCGGATTGTTGGCGTAATCGCCGGCTACAGCATCTACTCCGGCACCTATAAGCGCACCTCGGCCAACCCGCATCGGGTTAAGCGGCCCGGCGGGCGGCTCTACCCGGTACCGACATCTCACCATACAGGGCCAGGATACATCTGATCGATGATGACATAGGTTGGATGATTAGGTGTATTACACACTTTTTTTTCTTATAACGGATTTAGAATTCATGTTTTTATTTCTCTTGACTTATTTACTATATATGTGTTATATATATTAGTTTGCTTGTTTTAAAATATTTTTTCTCTCTTTATATAATATGCATGCACTATTGTACTTTTCTTTTGTTTAAGTAATCTTAATATATATATATATATATATATATAAACAAAAGATATCAAACTCAAAATGGCAAAAAAAATATTTAAAATTAATTTACCGACCAAATTACGACCAAACCGACAAAAAAATTTTTTTAAATTAATTTGACCATTTGGAGACCATTTGACCAATGACGCAAAATGTTGAATGGTTTTAATTCGCAATTTGGTTGGTAATTCACCGACCATTTAGGAGACCGTTGCAGGCCAATGACATTTAAAAGAATTTGGTGATGTGATCTCAAATGAAATCGATGATCTGGAAACCATTTGGAGACAGTTTACCGACCAAGTTCTTTTCGATTATTAAATGGTCGATAAATGTCGGAAATAGTCGAAATTGTTTATCGATTAGAAATTAATTCATTTACCAACCAATTGATTTTTAACCGGTAAAATAATAATTACCGGCCAAGGAAAGTGCGACTAAATAATTTGGTGATGATGGTGAAGTAATGGATTTACCGACCAAAAAATACTGTTTATCGACCAAAAATTGGTATTAATTGATGAATTTTATTAGTGGTTTCTTATTTATTTATTTATTTTTAATAAAACATTATTTGGTTTCTTAGCAATCATTAATTGTTTTTTTTATCAACTAAATTGTCTTTTATAACAGGGAGGACATTGGAGGAGGTGATGAGTCCCAGTAGACCTTTGTTACTACATTGTAATAAATGTTTTAGTTGTAAAAAAATGTCTTCCTCAAAGAAATTTTCATCAATATAAAATCCTCAATTGTCTTTCATATAATTTTTTATTCTACGTTATACTCTTGTACAATCCTATCACTTTAAATATTTTTTAAAATATATTTTCTTCTGGTTTGTTGAATATTGCGTTTAAAGGCAGGACATGAGGAGGGGATGTGAAAATCAGAATAAATTTAAAAAATTTCACAAAACGGTAAATTGTTGCTACAGTACAGGTTGAAAACCTGCAAGTTTTCTAGATCTCAGATGATGAAACATACCTCATTGTTGGGTTCGTCTCGCGAAATTTATTTGCTCGAGGCGAATTTCGTTGAATTCTGAGATAGGCGGAATTTCACGTTTTTCGAGGCAACGGGTGTCGGGTGACATATGACAAACCATGTATGTTTGTCTTCATCAAGACCTCGGGAAAATTCTAGTACTGAAAAATAGTAAAATAATAATTTTGGTCAAAAATTCCAGAATTTTTCTAGATCTCGAATAGTAAAGCAGATTTCAGGCAGGACATCTGTAAATCTAGCTATCAGCGTCGGGTGAGACAGTCGAATTTCACATTTTGAGGCACGAAAGTAGTGCGGGGGCCTTGACCGCCTGATAGTGAAATATAGTGACACTTACATGTCAAGCGTGAGATAAGTCAAACAATGGAGGCCATGAAAAATGTAGGGCATAGGTGACATGTGACATCGTGCTCATTGGAAGGGAAATGTAGTAGATAAGACAAAGAGAATAAAGGTGTAATCTAAAGGGCCTAAAAAGTGTGACAAGTAGCAGAGTAGAGGACATCTCACTTGACTTCATCTTCTCCCCAGCCGGTGGGGGAGAGAGGGGAAAGGAGAAGGCAAACCAAATTTGAGAGGAAGAGTTAGAGAGAGAGAGGCTCTACCTTCTCTCAAGATTTTTCGACGATCGGACCATCAGTTTTTGGTAAAGCAAGTGTGACGCCCCGACCCGAGGGTCCTGTTGACAACCCGTCAACTCGCGGAATACACGTGGCCATTGAGTGTCTCAATGCCACAAAATGAGTGTCTCTCTACCCGAGACTCAAATATGAGTAAAATGGCTTACATCGGGCCAGCATCCATACTCACAAATATAACCAACTATAATACAATAGTTTCTAGAGTTAATTCACTCTATACAACATATTTTACAAAACATATAAAATCAAAGCCATGTGGCTTTCTTCTTAAACGGCCTCCTAGTGAGCAGTCTTCTGAATACTCCTTGTACTTGAAAGGGGATCCACGTGAGGTGAGCAAAGCCGGTAGTGATAATACTCCTGGGGTTCTCTCACACAAGTGTTCATACACAGTAGCACACAATGCTTTTTGAGCATTCAAGTAAAACATGAATTTACTCAAATGTCTACAAGTTATGGATGAGAATGTGATACACCCATTTACATCTAAAGCCCTCACCTAACTCCTCATGCACTAAGCCAAGTGTAGAAACAACATTTTCAAAACAAAGGTTTTTGTTCTTGAGAAACATAATGGCCCTAAAGATAAAATTCTATTGGACAACCCTTCGAGGCGAATTGCTGGATAACTCCGCGAAACAGTCATGGGTCTTCCTCCGAGATGAACTATTGGACAACTCTCTAAGGCAATTCTTCGAAAAATTTTCCGATATAAATTTTGGACTACCCTCCGATTTTATTACATTGGACATACTCCGATAATCATTTGTAAGCCAACCCTCCGAAAACATGTCATGCACTCATAACTAATGTTCTAAGTTACCCCAATGCATATGAAATGCAATATGCCATTTCACGATAATTCATGTTAATGTATCAAACATGCACTTATATATATATATATTATTAAATTCACAACATGTATTATTCATACAACCAATAACTTTACAACTTAGGAATCAGTGATCTTGGATTTATCAACAGACCCTCAAACCTTCACAAAAACATGGTAGTTTGGTTCAATCATCCATACAACATCAAACAACCTTGAGAAAGAGCCTAGAAACTTTTAGACTCTAGTTCAACAACCCACCACGGTCTCTTTGATTTGTGTAGAAGCGATCATAGAGTACTCTATCGCTAATCCCAAGTTGTTGGAACTAAACCATATGGCCTCATGGCCTTCCATGTTTATCCATACCATACCCTGATGATGGCCTACAACGTGCCATGCAATGGTATATTATATCGATATTTCACCTCGACACAACCAGCGGCACCACACTTGGTGCAAACATAGATTTTCAGCAGGGTTATGATCACCCTGCCCTCCACAAGTATGTGGCTGAGCTTGACTCATTAAGGCACCATAGGAGTCTAAGAACACGAAGCAATTCGGACGAAGAAGTGCAACCTTCAATTTGGAGTCATACATGACCTAAATAGCCCCTACAGCGGCCTCGGCTGCCGAGGCCCCTTTACGTAGCTCCGGTACCCTCTGACATCTGGCTGGAATCATGGGCTTTCCATAGAGTCCAAGAACACTCGAATCGGAGTTCGGACGAAGAATTTAAGCCTTCAAAGTTGGAGGTCACACACCAACTAAGCGACCTGCAGGCTAGCCTCACGACCTCCACAGGGCCCCTTTTAGAAGCAGCTCTAGTACCTACCTCATGAGGGCGTATGTGAATCGTGACTCAATGGGCTCTCCATAGAGTCTAAGAACACCCAAAACGGAGTTTGGACGAAGAAGTCATGACCTTCCAAAGTTAAAGGTCACACATGAATCGGCAGTCCTTACCAGCCCGACCTACAACTTTGCCCGGAATTGACCCTTCCTAGATAGCTCAAATTACCTGTGCCTCCACGGGCATATGGATGAAACACCCCAATCAATGGGGTTTCATAAAGTCTAAGAAAAACAGAATCGGGTCGGACAGAAGAAGTTATGACCTTTAGAATTTGGAGGTCACACATGAATAATGGTCACTTGAGACCGAAACACTGACTGCCCGATTGATCCTTTCCAGCCTTGGCTCCAGTGTGATACCCTCCATAGGCATATGGCTAAAATCCTGAATCAATGAGATTTCCATAGTTAGAACACCTGAATGGGGTTGGAATGAAGGGAATTTATGACCTTAGGAAGTTGAGTCACACATGAATAGAGCAATCCTTACATTAGCTACAACTGCTTAGGTGTCCCTTTTTAGTAGCTCCAATGCTAATGTCCTCCACATAATATGTGCAAAATCCTGACTCAATGGCTTTCCATAAAGTCTAAGAACACACAGATCGGGTTGGACGAAGAAATTATGACCTTAGAAGTTGGAGTCACACATGAATAAGCAATACACGACCATTACCTACAACCTGTGATTTACCCTTTTCGGCCTGCTCCAGTACCTAATGCCTATCACAGACATATGGATGAAATTCTGACTCAATTATCTTTCCATAGAGTCTAGAACACACAAATCTCGAGTTCGAGGCCCGAAGGGTTATGACCTTTGAAGTTAGGTCACACGGCGCAAACAGTCCTTACCCGGTAGCCTACCACCAGCTTTGCCCGATTGACCTTTTCAGCCATCTCGGGGCTACTGGCCCCTCCACAGGCATATGGATAAAATCTTGGCTCAATGGAAAACTTTCCCATATGATACAGAACACCCAGGTGGAGTTGGGCCCGAAGTTATGACGCCAAAGTTGGAGGTCACACATGAATAGGTAGTCCTTACGGCCCGTAACTGCAATTGACCATATAGTCAGACCAGGTGCCAATGCCCTCCACGAGGAGGCATGGCTGAAATTTGACTCAATGGGCTTTCCATAGGTTCAAGAACACGAGATTGGGGAGTTCCAAAGCAGAAGAAGTTATGACCTTCAGGAGCAAATCATGCATTACTCTTGACGGAACCATCAGAAGTGAACCCATCAAGACGGCCTTCCTCTAGTGATGGGGTAAACAAACCATAACTTGGGATACAGAGGTCCGATTTGAGAAATTCAAAAGCTTAACATCAAGTTCACTGATGTGGCTACAATTTACCTAAAGAACTCACTACTAAATTTGTAAAACCCGAGAAAATTCTAATTTTATGAAAAATGATAAAATGGTAATTGAGTGAAATCGAGAATTTTCTAGATCTCGGATGATGAAGCGGACTACACGTTGGAATCGTCTCGCAAAATCCTAGCTACACGTGAATCTCGTCCAGAATTCGAAGCGTTTGAAATTTCCGTTTTTGAGGCAGAGTGTCAGTGCCGTCAGGCGGTTTGTGAAAGCGTAGATGAAAGCCGAAAGTCACCTACTAAGTATGCCCGGTATGACACATGTTGCATGATTAGTGAGATGATGGAGATGAATGGTTTAGATTAGAAGCATAAAAATCAAACTAAGGACACAAATGGAATTATGTGAAAAGATTTAAGTGAATAAGACAAAAAGGCAACTTCATCTTCTCCAAATGGAGAAAAAATGTGCAGTGAGGGTGTGAATAAGATTTTAAAGAGAGAAAGAGTGACTTTTCTCTAGATTTCTCGGCGTTCGGACCGTCGATTCTCTTTAGGCTAAAGTAATTTGCATTCTACGGCAAGGGCTCGTGTAGACCTTAGGTGTGGAGTTCCGACAACTCCAAGAGGTGAGGATCTTTTCCGCCCTTGCGGTTTTATTCTTTGGCTAGAGCCATTTTTAATGGATAGGGATTTGTTAGAGGCTGAATGACCGTATTATCGGTCTAAAATCTGAGCAAGGTGAAATCCCTATTATGTGAGCGTGAATGATGCAGGCCCTAGGATTTCACTATTCACGTGGTGTTATTAATGATTTTTATGGTTGGTGTTCAAAATGAATTGCTTGAATTTGTTAATGTCGTATGAATAGCTCGCTCAAGTCATGTGATTTAGAAGAAATCGGATTATGGCTTTAGTATTTATTATTACTAACATGCAACAAAAACTCTAAATTTTTATATATGTTTTGGTTAAGAGTAATGTAATAACTCTTGAACTATTGGTATATAGTGGGTGTATTTTTTATGAGTATTGATGTATGGGCCCAAGTGACCATTTTTACTCATGTATAGGTCTTATTATATGAGACCACAGTGTGCATGAGTTGAAGGGTTATCAACGAGACACCCGAGGGATTAGGGTAAAATCCTGACTTGAGTATCGAGAAAGCAGGTTTATAAATACCTAGAGTTTAATCATTGGATCTTAAAGTATAGCTTAGTGTATCAATAATTTAGGTATACAATTACCACAGAACTTGATGGGCGGGTTAGATCACGCATTCATTGTGCTTTTGATGAATAATTAGTGTATAACTTTATGAATTATTGTGTATGTTGTGTGATTTGTGTTCTTAGTAGATATCACACATAGTTGAGCGGAGTCTGCAGGCGTGCGGCGCGGGCGTGCGATCACGACGGAAGGGCCACGACCGCGGCCCGGCTGCGCTGCGGCGGCGACCGCGAGCGCATGGCACACGGCGGTGGTCAGCGTGCAATGGTTTATATCGTGTTTGGGGTGTCGCTGTGCCATGATATAGGCTGCGATCTGGCTGCGATCACGGTGCGCCGGCGGTGCCGCATGACACGGCGTGATGGCCGGCTGCAACGTGGCGCAGCGCTGCGACACTTGACATGAAATGTGTGATTTTATATGTTGCATATGACACGCAGGTGTACATGTAGCATAATGACATGCAGCTAACGCTTGCATTTCATTTATGCGGTGCGTGACGCGGTGGTGCATGGAAATAGTGACCTTGTTTGAGGTTTGATGGTTTATCAAGGGCTGAGTGATTTTGAAGATTGTCAGTACTTCTCAGGAGGCCGACCAAGTCGTCGATTATCATGATGCTTCTTGGTGACCGTCTTATATCTTGATCGAGGCCCAATCCATACTATATCTCGGAGATTGTCCAATAAAAAAAATAAAACAAAAAGATTTTGTTTAATAAATCATCTTGAGGCGAACACCCATGACAGTTTTTCACATAGCATATGCATGTGTGAGGAATGGGTAGGAACTTCGGGATTGTGTCATGATTGTCGCATCTTATTCACTTAAGTAGGCATTCATGTATGTGATTGTGTATGCCTTGCAAGTAATGCCTTAGGTGAGAGCGCCTTAGTAGGAAATATATCTACTGAGCTTGCTCACCGTCGTGGATCACCTTTTAAGTGCTACGAGAGGAGCTGACGCTCCTTCGAGGAGGCCATGAGTATGAAGAAATTTTGGAGTTGTAGCCTTGAAACACCTTGTTTGTAAAAATATTAGGACAATGTTTTTATATATTTGAGTTTGTAAAAGAGTTGTATATCAAACTCTTGTATAATAATATATGTCAGTTGTGTTAGAGAGATGCAGAATGGTGTGAATGAAGTGGCAGCTTTGGATGTCGGATCATCATCCGAGCCCACGAAAATTCGCAAGTTAGCTGGGTTATCCAAGCTGGACCCACACAGTTAAGCGTCACGGCTGGTATTAGAGCTTAGGTTAACGATTACCTAGGAGCTCGGGTGGGGGTATCCACTAGTGATTTCAGATATTGGCTTGTCATAGATGAGTATCGAGAGTTAGGTATACAAATACCTAGGATTAGTGGGCATGGGTGTAGAACACGGCATTGTGTGCATTGATTGCTTTTGTGATTTCTAATATATTTCACGGGAGATGTAATAGTTCTGTGAATATATGCATGATAGAATGTGTATAGAAATTGAAGAACACTAGGAGTTGAAGTAAAAGCGTAACCTAAGGGTTGGAAAGCTTGAATAAAAGCATGATTACGTAGGAATGGTTATTTATTAGTGTTTGGCATTATGCACCACTAATGTGATAAATGAAAGGAGAGAATCTCAAATTTCTATCTTAACTTGTGTCGATGGAAAGTCGAGGGCGCGGGCGTAGAGGTTGTCCACAGGGCAGTAGCCGACCATCACTTGGCTTTGATCGGTAGGCATTTCTGGAGGCGATGGCCACTGCATTTACCACCATTGCGGATTAATTGGCTGCGGTCGGGGAGGGTGGTGAAACTCTCTAAAGGTTTAGGCCATCATCCTCTCGATTCGGAGGGGAGGGACCGGTGGTGGGCTAACCATTGGTTCCGACGGGTGGGAGGAAGGAGTTTGGAGCTATGGAGTTACCTCGGATGTGACACGGATCCGTCGGCGCATTCCGGCTAGAGGTGAATCCTAGGTATGGTGGGATTGAGTGAAACCGCCTCTAGGGATAGGAGGCCATGACATGGGTAAGATTTTCAAGAGCTCTTTATGAGCAAGTTTTTTCGGGTATCGACTAGGTATGCCAAGGCTTGGGAGTTTCTCAGGTTGAGACAGGATCCGTGACCCGATTGCTCGAATCGTGGCTAGAGGTTGTAGAGAGTTATGCGTTTCGGGATGATTATCTGGCCATATAAATGGCCAAGGTCGAAGTTGAGGATGGTCTAAGTTTGTCCATCGAGAGGCGAGGTGCGGGACTTCTCCTACAAGATATGGACTCTATGGTCAACACAGTTATGGCTATAGAGAGAGAGAGATTGATGATGCTCGGAGCATCCGAGATGTGGGTGCTAGTGAGAAGAGGAAGGAGGATCAACCTTCTTCGAGCTCGAGGAAGAAGCAAAGGACTTCTACTCCTTGAGGACGTCCAATACAGGGTCCCGACTATCAAGGCCAAGGCTAGGGCAGAGGTGTTAGCTAGGCAGGGTCGAGTATATCTTACCATTGTCAGTAGCTTGGACATGTGAGATGGGATTGCCCCCATAGGTAGGGATCCCAGAGTTATGGGACACCATAGTTTCAAGCACCAGTGGTGCATCCACAGTTTCTGCCGTTGTTCATGCACCTAAGATGGGCGGAGGATGGAGTTTGGCGCAGTGCTGGCCACAGAGTGCCTTCTCGATCCTGAGCGGTTCAAAGGCCAAAGTATAGGTCGAGCGAGTCGGGAGCCACAGGCTAACACTTCAAAGACTTAGGGGTGTGTTTACGCCATAGTACCACAGGCCCGAGCACATCGCGTGATCGATCCCATCACGGGAGTATGTTTTTGTTATCTCGCCTATGGGCAAACATATTATTCGATTCTAATTCATCGCATTCATTTATTGCTGCATCATGTGTGGAGGAGTTAGGATTAGAGGTCGAGACCTTGGAGAAGTTGTTGTATGTGAGCTCTCCCCTCGGAACTAGGGTGAGTGTTCAGTGGATATGTCGCAATTGTGAGTTAGAGATCTCCGACATTCTACTCCTTTGTAGTTCGAGAGTCATAGACATGGCCAGGGTTTAAATATCATCCTCTAGTTAGCAGCTGCAAGATTGCGTCATCGATTGTGATCATAGGAGAGTTACCTCCTAGAGATAGGTCTATGTTGTGTTTAGGAATAGCACGATGCTTTACCACCCCAAATACCGCCATGACTCAGTGGTACAGACCAGTTAGAGGGTTGGCTAGCAAGCCTTACACTGGATGATGAGGTGAGACAGGACGTAAGTCTACCTCAGGTTTACGAGTACGAGGATGTTTTTTCGGATGAGTTACCGGGATTACCCCCACCAAGGGATGAGCTTAACGCCAGAATTTGATTACATTACAGCTGGCCTTTATTTCTATGACTCTCCACCCCAGGATGGTATTAGTTGAGTTAGGAACTGGAGTCCAGTGCGGAATTGTTGGACAAAGGATTCATTAGACCCTAGCGCACTTCACCTTGGGAGCTCTAGTTGTTTGCAAGAAGAAGGATAAGACCCTTCAAGCGTGTAACCAATCTACAGACGGTTCAGGCCTTGGGGGTTCTGTCAGGGTGGTGGCTCCCTTAGGGGCGTGATCACATTTGATCGGTTGAGAGGGTCACGAGTCTACTCTAAGATGGACCGCCCCACCGCACCGGTTTATCGATGGTTGAGGTTTAGAGGCAAACATCCCCTAAGGCAGTGTTGTGGGATGTGATATGGGCATTTCAGGGACTCATAGTGATGCCTTTGGGATTAACGTCGCGGTGTATGGACCTCATGCATAGGGTGTTCTAGCCCTATCTAGATTAGTTTGTGGTGTTGTTTGTTGACAACATCTTGATCTACTCCTACTCAGAGGAGGAGCATAAGGATCATTTGAGGATTGTTCTCCAGGTCCTCAAAGAGCATCAGTTATATGTGAAGTTCAGTAAGTGCAAGTTTTGGCTTACTAAGGTGAGATTTTTGGGGCATGTAGTGTCAGCTTCGGGTGTCTTTGTGGACCCGGAGAAGGTTGAGGCAGTTATGAGTTGGGAGAGATCGAAGTTAGTCTTCGAGATACGCAGTACTTGGGATTGGCAAGGGTGTGTGGGGAGGTTCATTGTTAGGGGACTTCTCGACTAGATTGCACCTATGACGAGTTGACCTAGAAGGGGTTAAGTTTTAAGTGGGATGACTTATGTGAGCAAGCATTCCGGGGGTGAAAAGGAGGGTGACCGGCTCTATTATGATCTTCCATGAAAAGGGGACCGATCTTTGCTGTATACTATGATGCTTGAAAATGGTGGGATGTGTTTTGATGTAGTCCGGGAGGGTTGTGGCTTATGGTTCTAGACAGTTGAAGAACCACAAGCGGAACTACCCCACACATGATATAGAGCTAGCGGCCATAGTCTTTGCCTTAAAGAATTGGTGTCACTATTTATACAGTGAGCAGTTTGAGGTGTTTTCAAACCACAAAAGTATGAAGTACATCTTTACGGTGGACCTCAACATGAGTGTGAGATGGATCGATGTTAGAGAGGATTATGACTTCACTTTGCATTACCACCACAGTAAGGGGAAAATGTAGTAGCCGAGATGCCTCGGTCGAGGAAGTCCGCGAGGAGTCTTGGCTAGTAGCTTCTGGGGAGTAGCGGATATTTCAGGGGCATGGACCCGAGTTTGGACTCTTGGTAATGATCAAGCTTAGGGAGCGTTAGGAAGTTTGGTGTCTCACGCCACTGCTAAGTGGAGTGATTGAGGTCCTAGGGATGGGGCCTTGAAGTTGAGTATCCATCGGGCGAGTGCGGTCAGTGTGAGGTGTTGAGGCTGAGCCATTAGCCTGAAGAGGCGATCTTCTGTATAGGGGACGGGTTATAGTTCCCAAATTAGTGGTTAAAGAGGGAATACCAGGATTTCTAGGAAGTGCTTCTGGTTTTGTGGTACATCAGGTGGCCTGAAGATGTCTGATGATCTTCGTCGTCATTCAGTATTGGAGCGGGATGAAGAGAACCGTTAGGTTTCATTCCATGGTGTCTCACGATGCCCGACGAGTAAAGTGAGCACGAGGCCATGAAGCTACTCCCAGGTCATGGGAGGTAGCGGTGGAAGTGGGAACATGTCACTAGTGGACTGGCGAGCTCACTTTCCACGGGACGATCAACCGCAGTCACGGTATGGGTGATAGTGGACAGCCCGACTCACCAAGTCGGCACATTTCCTAATTTGTGTGGATGACCTTCACACCCTAGAGGGATTATGTAGGATGTATATGCTATGGAGTAATTAGGCTACATGGGGTTCAGTCTCTATTGTATCAGAGAGAGATCCCAGGTTTACGACTCGCTTTTGGAAGAGCTTCTAGGGCTATAGGCACGCGGGTTGATGATGAGTGTGTTTCATCCTGAAACGGATGGTTGGTCGAGAAATGTGCCGGTGTTAGAGGACATCTTGCGGGCATCATCCTATCTCGAGTAGCGGGAGGAGCATTTGCCCTTAGTGAGATTGCTTTCATGCTTGATTATGAGGCGAGTATCTGGGGATGGTACCACAGTGCTATATGGGAGGCTAGTGGCCGATCTCCAGGTCTAATTGGACGGAGGTGGAAGAGCCACCGTAGGTCGGTTTGATGGGGAACACCTCGCTAAGGTGGACCCGTGCGGGGAGGCGTCTTCTCATGGCTTGGTGACGGAAGGTTCTGCGGACAGGCGGCGTCGACCTCTGGGAGTTTAAGACCCGGAGTGACCATGTCTTCCTGAGGGTGATGCCTAAGAGGGGAGTGGTCAGATTTGGCAAGTGGGGTAAGCTGTCGTCGAGATTTATTGGACCCTTCGAGATACTCGAGAGGGTAGGCACTGTTGCATATCAGTTGGCATTACCACCTAGTTTGTCGAGTGTCCATGAGGTGTTCCATGTCTCAATTCTTCGAAAGTACACTCCAGATCCGGAAGGTGGACTTGATCGGGACGTATTCTCATGGCTCGGACGGGTAGAAGGATTCTGTGTGGACGGGGCGACGTCGACCTCACAGAATTTGGGGCGGGTGATATGTCTTCTTGAGGGGTGATGCCTAAGGAGGGAGTGGTCGGTTGGAAGCGAGAGCCAGTTGCTGCGCGAGTTTATTGGACCCTTTGAGATACTCAAGAGGGTATGCTATCGCCTAGTAGTGGAATTACCCTAAATGGGTTACTCTCCACCTAAGTGCATATGCAATGATCCAATTTAAACACACACTCAAGTAAATTCGTGATCATACTTGAATGTCTACAAATACCCATTCCATGTCTAGATTCTCCTTTGACTCCCTCACACTTGCCTAAGCCATGTATGAAAACATCATTTTTCAAAAAAAACTGTTATTCTTGAAAATACACCTACCGAATCTCGGTAAAAATATAGGACTACCCTCAGAGGCCCGAATGTCATTGGAGAGACTTTCCAAAACAATACATATGACCCTCAGGCGTAATAATTGTAGGACCATCTCGGCTTCCATTCTCAGGAAAATCATCACCTTGAGAATTCCTTCGCAACCATGTTCGTTTTCAGAAAAAATTATGTCATGCACACACACCCCTAATTTCTAGGTTACCACAGGTGTACTATAAATACGTATGCCATTTTCAACACAATTTATATAACACATGCAAATACATCATGTGCATATATTGATATAAATTAAATCATAGCAAAATGTTATATTAATTCTCAATCCATTACCAAAATTAGCTCATGGGCTAATTTACAAACCTGAAACAACCGATTTGAATTACTCAACCAAACACGTTTCTCACAAAATATTAGTAAACCTTTATTCATGACGTTTGAAACCTCCAGGAGTTCTTTGTTCACGTAAATCACCCGACATGACAGTTCCACGCATGAACCGATCATAGCCATTTCACCTCCTTTACACCACAATACAATTTTATAAGCATAAATTACCTTCTGCATGACCCAAGCAGTTTGTGGTATCATGGATTATCAATTGGGTTCCATAAATTTCCACATGGTCCCAGAGTTTTAGGAATGAGTCAACAACCGTTCAAGGCCTCAAACCAATCGAATCATCAACAAAACACTTAAACAAATTAAAACAAGTAGGATCAAAACCCCTACCTCATGGGTTGTAAATATAAACCAGTATCCACCACGTTGCCTCATGCGTCAGAACAACTTTCCTTCTTACTCTGAAGAATTAAGATGGTCCGATCATGGGGATGTTAGAAAGTTGCACACTCACTAAAATATCAAAACCTAACTCTCATCCCTTTCTCCCCTCTTCACGTTTTGGTCTCTTTTTGTTTGAAGGAAAGAAGATGACCACTATATACTCTTTTTGTCCTTATTATCTGTTTAAATTTAAAGAGAATACCAATCATGTCCCTAAACTGGATTTGACATTGGCACAAATCAGAAAAAAAAGTCAGTTCCATCATCTCTACTCGTACAACATGTCATGAGTATGTTATAGGTGACTTTATCACATCACACATTTCGTTTCACGGCTTTTGATACCAGGTATCAAGAAAAGCGTCTTAAAATTCAGTATCACCGAGATTCAACGAGGTCGGCGTGGTAACTAGATTTAGCGAGACGATTCCAACGGTGAAATCCATTTCATCATCAGAGATCTAGAAAATTTTCGGGTTTTGACGGGAAATTACGATTTGCCTTTTAGGAAGAGTGGAATTTTTCTAAGGTCTTACAAAACAAAGGTTTTTGTTCTAAAAACATATAATACCAATTTCCGATAAAATTCTATTAGATATACTTCAGGTGAATTCTTGAATAACTCCGAAGCAGTCCTTGCTCATCCTTGATGAACTGTTGGACAACTCTACAGAACGTTCTTGGAAGAACTATCATTCTCATGGATGTTTCAGCCTTCTTCTTTCCATATCATGCACTCCGCCCTATTCTTTAATTCTTTGTTTTTTATGGATATATTGCTTGTTTTTCATGATTATGTATCTGAGCATATATTGTGAATTTTACTAAACATTTCATATTATGTTCACAGTAACAACATAAATTAAATCAACATTGGACAAGAATTTGATTTGAGAAGACAAAGTAATAATTGAGTCAAAGAAATTAAAATTTCTGGTGGACGATGAAGACTGTTGGAATCTGTCAGAATCTGGCTCAGAATTGAATTCGTAGAATTTTAGACGATCGAGAATTTCACGTTTAGGGCAGGTGTGGTCTTGATAAAACGAGTTGAGAGGCATGTGATGTGAAAAAAGTTCACCCACTACATGTACTCATGACACATGTTGCAAGATTAGAGAGGATGAAATGGATATTTAGATAATGCCAAGTGTCAAAGTCAGAAGAAAGGGACATGATGAGAAATGAGTAGGGGTATTAATGAGGAAAAGATAAAAGATGAACAGTGTTCATCTTCTTCAAATGAGACCAAAAACTTGAAGGGAAAATCGTCACGTGGGCTTAGGTTTTGTGATTTAGAGAGAGGAGAGGAGCACCTTATCTAGGATTTCCGTGGAGCAAAGCAGTCCAGGATTCTTCGGAGCCAAGAAACAAAGTGGTTCTATCAGAGACAGAGGATCTGTGATGAGCACCGGTTTCAAGGGACTAACGACTCCGCGAGGCTGAGGATTTTCTCTAACGTTTACCCTTTGTTTAAGTGTTTTCTAATAATGCTGGGTTGATTTAGGTAGTGGTGACTCGTTGATTATTACGAAACTTAGGTTGAACAATGAAAGTACACAGACCAGTTTTAGACAGATCCACGGACTGTTGGGCAGCTTGTGGTGAATTTATGCTAATAAATTGTGTTTTGTTCAATGTATGGTAGGAAGTAAATGGCAGGTCGGTTCACAAAGTGGAGCCAGATGATGACTATTGAGTGTTGCCACGGAATGACCCATTGCTGCATTTTGGGGTATCAAAAGCAGTCCGGTTGCATGAATTGGACCAAAAGTCACATTATGTTGTGTGCCATGAAATTGTTTAGTGAATAGCTTGAGTTATGTGGAAATTAATAGGTTAATGCATGAACTTAATGTTAACATGATGCCACAATTACATAAAACATAATTGTGTGTGTAAGCCATTGGAATGGAGTTGTGAATAGCTCAAGTGAATAATTTGAGTGTAGTTGATCAAAATTGAATAACATGTTTATGAGTGCAAATTTGAGAATATAACATAATTGATATATTAGTATAAATTGTGTTGAATTGGCATAATGCATTTCATATGCAAAGGGGTAACCTAGAAATTACAGGTGTAGAGTGCATGACATGAAAGAAAGAAAACGAACATGGTTAGAAGATTTCATGGATGATTTTAAGGAGGGAGGTAGTGTTGGGGCCAATGGCAATTACGCGTCGGAGGCGCGAATTGCTCGGAAGGTTCTCCAACACATTCTCTCGGAGGGTAGTCAATACTTTTACGAAACTGAGTGGTGTGTTTCGAAGAACAACAATTTTGTTTTGAAAAGATGTTTTCTCGCCGTAACTTAAGCGAATGTGAGGGGCGTTGAGGACTCGAGACATGGGAAACTCATTGCTCATAGGCTATTCAGAGCGGATCATCATTCCACCAGGTATACTTCTTTTGACCAGATCATTGCATACTAAATGGGGAAATAAGCATTTAAACAATTCTTTGGTGATGCTCACCTTGTCGAGGGAATATTATTTCGGTACAAGGAGCGTTCAAAGAAGGCGACTCATCTTGGTAGATTTGAAGAGAAATTCGGGTAGTGGCTTTGATGTTTTGAGTATAACATGTATTAGAATTGTAAATTGTAATATGTATTTTATATTAAATAATGAAATAACTCTTGAACTAATTGGAATATAGTTGGAATGTATTTTGATGAGTATTGGTGTATGAGACTGAGGCTATTTTACGAGTATAGGTCTCATGATACAAAGGCGTATAGATTTTCGATGGGTTGTGGGTTGTCAGCGAACCCCGGAGTTTTAGAGCGTCCACACTCCATGAGGCTAATAAACAAACCGACAATTCATCTTGAGCCTTGAAAGCATGCACAAACAACACACGAATCCATGAAGCAGTCTGACCTTAGTCTAGCATCCCAGCGACCCTCTAGGGGATTTCATCACTCAGTCCCAATCTTTGGAACTGAAAACATGGCCATCCAGGCCTTAAGATATCTCCATCCTTTAAAATGACTCTTAGCCAAATAATAAATCAAGTAGGAGAAAACCCTACCTCCCAGAGTTGTCGAAACTCCACAATACCAGTATCCACACATAGCTCTTATAGTGGGGATCAACTTTTACTCTCTTGTCACCATTTGAGTTCGCTGGACCGATCGCCAAAATCTAGAGAGAAGATAGAGCCTCTCTCTCTAAACTCTCTTCCTTTCTCCCTCTTTGTCTCTCTTTCTCTCTTTTTCCCTCCCAAACCGGTTGGGTTAAGGTTGGTCAAGAGAACTTGTCCTCTCATACCACTTGTCCACTTCTAAGTGGTTCTTTGGATTACACCCTATCCACTTATCCATCTACCATAGATCTCCACCCAATCACATGTTGCCACATGTCTCTCATGACCCACACTTGAGCTCATTGTTTGACTAACTCTCCACTTGACACATGTCTCATCCAGTACCCAAATCTGCGCTAGGTGTCCACTTTTCACGCCCGGTGTTCGTGAAAAGCGTGAAATTTAGGCTATCTTTCAGTTTCTAAAGAAGTCGACGTGGTAGTAATTTCACAGATAGTTGCGGTGAGATTCGTTTCGTCATCCGAAATCTAGAAAAATTTTGGATTTTGACCGAAATTACCGTTTTACCATTTTTCAGAAAATTAGAAATTTCTAGGGTTTTACAGTTAAACTAATACTTCATTTGATTACTTAGTTGTTTACATTTCACTTTTGTTGTTATGACCATTGTATATGGTTTTTTTTATTTTATAATATTAATGAAGTTATGTGTTATGCAATTCTATTTTGAAAATAGATTTGAAGTGACATATTGATATGTTGTTTAATTAGTTCTTATACTTGTAAACTTCTGTTATAATATGAATAATAGTATTGTTACATGTTAAACAAATATTATAATATTAATGAGATGTTTTTGTTACAAAATTTTTTTATATGTTTTAGGAACGAAACTATAGTGTTAGAAAAAATATTCATCAACAAAAAAATTTTGTCACTATTAATTGCTAAAGACTTTTTAGAGAAATTTTGCTATTTTTACTAATGAAAAATATCATTTTCACTAATGAAATATTTCATTGAAAAATCTTTTAAAGATGAAATTATTTTTCATCAGGAAAACTTTGATAAAAATTAGATTTAAATTAGGAAACTTCTTGGCAACGTCTATAGCCTTGAACAAAATACAAAATACTTTACGTTGGGAAAAATATTTGTTAACGAAATTTAAACTTTTAGTAACAAAATACGTACTTTGATTCATTTTTCTTATGAAGCACATCATGCTAATATGTTATATCTTGTTAATTTTTAGTCGATGCTGAATACACCTAAGTAACTTGTTAAGTGCACAAAAGATTCTCCTATAAAGACACCATCAATATTATACTTTATGAGTAATTTAATCTCTCTACTCCTATTCCTTATAATCATGGATTTCCTTGTTACCTCTCTATATTTTCTTTTGATTGGTGTCTTCTCTTCTTTTGGAGTCCATATGCATAATACATCAATAAAAAAGATATGAAAACTTGTTAACATATAGACAATATTAACATATTATCATTAAATTTATATTAAGAAATAAAAATTAAAGCTTACAGGGAATATGCTCTTATGGAACTATATAAACTTCAAGGTATGACAAATTGGTATCCTTGTCTCACTTGTCAAATTTTATTAAATATAATGATATAGGAAAAAACATGATGTTCAATATAAATGAGACTTACTTAAAATAAGAAGTAAACATTTAACTTATGAATTAATAGAAATGATGAAATAACAATCTCAAATAAGAAATGACATCTAACTAAGTAAAAAATTCAAGAATTTCAATATTGGTAAATATTGACATAATTTGTAACTCTGTATTAGAAACAAGGTCATACTTTGCAATTTATAGAAGATTTGTTATCAGTCAAAATCCTCTGATCTCACACTCAATACATATGGTATCAAAATCATCATTAAATCAAATGATTCAACTTGTGTCAATGTAGTAATAAGAGAATAGTGTTCAATAGAATTATTCATAGAGTCATTAGAATTCCCTCTATTGAAGAAGTCTTTTTAAGGAGTTGATAAAACAACTGACCATCTTTGATCAAGTTGATCTAGAATATAGAGCACCTACTTAGCTTAAGATGCTAAAATGGAAGGATCAGATTGAGTCATCTTAGTGAAGTCAACTAGCGTAAACCCAAACTCATCAACCTTGACACCACTCAATCTAGCAATAGCATGCCGCACATGCTTTGACAAAAGTGATCACAATAAAACTGGTAACAAATGTTGCATTAATGTGTGGTAATTATGGGATTTCAGGCCAAAAAGCTTCAACTATTCCATCGATACAAGATTCCTAAAGTTTGAGTAATACTCTTCAGGAACCTTTAAGTCGACTAAAGTTTGACAAAATACCTGCTTCTCCATTCTAGATAACGTATAACATGCAGGTGGGACGTATGTTTGATTCAGTTCAAACCTTGGTGCCAATTAACACCTTATGTCCATGTCCTTAAGGTCTAAACGGGAATTGAGTCCATCTTTTGTTTTTCCTGGAATATTGAGTAATGTATCAATGATGCTTTCACAAAACATTTTCTGTGTAAAAACTACATCCCAAATTATAGTGAGACATACAAGTATTTATAAATACTCAAGTTCAAAGATTATAGACTTCTTCTTCCAACAATTCGATGGAAATCATATTGGATTTATCATGTCTAACCCTCTTTTTTCCCCACGAATTACAAATAGAATTCATTTTCAATAGTGGCTTCCTCTTGTCAATGGTTAGAGTGACAATGAAACTCATACTCACCATTAAATGCCTTTTTTTTTGTTTCCAAAATGATGATTAAATGGAAAAAGTTCTTTTTCCATGCTTCCCCAACATATGTGAATAAGTCTCCTCCCACAAATTAGGACAAACATAATATCTTTGTTTGCTCCTGACAGAGACTGAGGATTTCCCATATATAGGAAAATCATTTGTATCCATAATAAATAGCTCTTAATGCAACACTTTTTTTTATATGCATCTCTTCTACCCTTCTTTCCACAAAGTATTGAGATCCGATCAATGGTACTAAATATAGATAATATATGTTTGCAAGGTTAATAAGGGGACCTTATATTAACAAACATAACATCCTTAAAATTTCTCTTCATACACAACCATGGTGAAGGTTATAAGTAATCATGACAACGACAAACGACTATTTTGCTACTCAATGAACTATAGAGATTTATACCATGAGTGAAAATAATGAGTCTAAGATTCCCTAATACATGGCAAGAATTTGGTCATCTATGATCAATTACCTTCAAGAATGGGAACTCGATTTGGAGATTTTAGCAGAGGATTTTACTATTATTTTTAAAAGTACAAAACATAAATTTATAATAGATTTTGGAAAATTTTTGAAGAGCTATGAGTTCTTTAGTCTTGTGAATTCAGAACATGCGAGAGACTAATTGGACAAGTCACCGAAATACACATCAATAAGATGAGAAAACCAAACACACATCCATCAAATACTCAAAATGTTATTTAAGAAATATACTACCAGAACCAAGGAAAAAGGGGTGTATACTCCACTTTGAGAAATACCTCTTTATTGAATTTGAAAATATATAATATATAATGAAAGAAAATGAATCAAATAATTCCAAGGCACATTACTTGCAACTCTTTATTCTTGTGATCAAATAACCAACAAAATGAATTTGGTAGGAGCCAAGGTCGACCTAGTGACATTGAATGGATTCTAGCTTCCAAATACTTTGACTAAAATTTAAATTGCTTAGTAGAAAAATATTGCTTATCCAAACAAGATATCAAAAGATTTTCTTTCAAATAGATTTAATTTAATTGGAAAAAAAAATGAATGTTTACCTATAGCTACAACGGTAAAAATGGATTGTCCAACATGTCGAGATTGATATGATATATTTGAAATTAGTTTGTACTTCCACTTATATACTTGTATACCAACCGCTCAACAATATAAGAAAATTGCATACCAAATTCAAAAGGAATGTGGTGTATGGTTCATGATATCTTTAATAATGGTTTAACACTAAGTATATGATTTCACGATATGATCGAATTTCCTATAACAAACATGTCATTGTGGTGCGGGCACTACCTCTTAAAACCATTTACCTCATAAATTATAATGGTTGTAATCATAATTATTATTATCATTGTTATTTTTAATTGGTTAGAAATAGTATCTGTTTTTTTAGAAGTAGAAGAATAGGAGGAAAGAAATAAAACAGCATAGGAGCCAGTATAATAGAAAAGATAACAACATCAACTTAGAATCACAATGAAGAATTAAACATGAAACCATGAGTTCTTTTATTTTTATTTTGGAAGATGTAATTGATAGAGTGTGAATCTATTGAAAATTTTTAATATACTTTTAATGTGTTTTGTAGCTGACAAATTTGACTGTCTGACGAAGGAAAGGCTCATCGCGGCGAAGCAAAAGGACCATTGAAGAAGATTCTAGCAAATCCACGATGACATCACCCTCATACCATTGTGAAGGTGCTCGTTGCGACAAAGTGATTGTTCTTCGAGATGAAGGTGAAGAATAAAATATTAAAAATGGTCTAAGATTACGCCACAACAAGCAAAGTTAGCCACTTAATGCAAGAAAGTGTTTGTCATGAAGACACATTTATACGAAAAGCAAAGACTAAATTAAGTGATTCATAAGCTAAATGCGTGTGAAAAGAAATTAAATTCTTGCATCTCTAAGAAATTTTCTATTTTATGTTTCTTACTTTCTCATAAGAATATAGCCAAACAGAAAACAGGCATAATGGAAAAAATTCTGAAAAACCATTCATGCATCCAATCAAGAACAAAAATAAGATTCAGGGACATCTCTATTTTTCTATTTTCCTTCAAATCCAAGGACACCAAATCAATTTCTCAATTCTATAGAGTGAAGATTGTTACAAAATAGATGAAAATAAAGAAAAGAAGAATAGAAACAATAGCGGCACGAGAATCTAAGAGAGGCATGGAATGAAGAGCATACTAGATTAGGAACCACAATCTTAGATATGAAAACAAATTTAGAGTCCTTCAGACGGGTTAAGCGATAAAAAAATGCAATTTGTTGAGGGAAAAAGAGGAAAAAAGAGAGACTGCTCTCAGATATCAGGTTTAGGCTTGGGCCTCCGTTTGGTAGAAAGAGAGGAAATTATGTTGAAAATTGTCAAAGAGCGAGTATTTGGACGAGGAGCTTTAATGGAATAGATTTTTTTGGTTAAAAGATACTTAAATTATTATTGTAAAAAGTTATTACTTTGTTTGTATTTTAAGTATTAATGATGTCTATGTGTCTAGCTTATATGGTAGAGCATTTAACTAAAGTGTCTAGTTGTCAAAAAAAAAAGTGTAGTTATTTTATAAAATTAGCTTTTTTTAATGATTATAAAATTAACTTAAATTTTACCTAAATTATCAATTTCACATATTGATTTCCGTACATGGAAGAGGGTGCCTGAAGGCCAATAACAATGATAGCAGCCATAACTCTGGGCCGATTAGGAATCTTATTGTGAAATGGAATTCTAGATTCTCTTTACCTTCCACTGCCTTTTTAACAAGATCGTAGTGTTTTTTTATAACAAGTATGCATTTTTATTTCTCTACAAAAAGTAACAGTTTTATATTTAAAAACTAATTAGTTTTATGATTATTTAATATGATACTAAAATAAAATAAATTATTTTTATTTATATTAGTTTTCTATCCATTCCTACCATGATGCTTTTAAAGGGGTTCAACTTTAAAAGTATCATTAAACATAATATCACGTATCTGAAGTGTCAAGGTTGAACTAGATTGCATGGCACTTGTTTTTAAATTCAATGAATCAAATGTCATAAAATGTATTTTTTCTTGTAGTGATAATATCATAGCATAGTTTGACACAAGATCGTCTAATCCAGAACATAGAAACAAATTAATAAGGTAGTGACTCTTAAACCCTTCATCCTTAATTCTAAGCAATGTATTTTTATTTTCATAAATGTCACATGTCGGTAGACAATCTGTTTATCGAGTTAGAAGGCAACAAGGATGCTAATATAAGTTAAGAGCAGTAGCAGTTCAGGCTGATATCAACATCGGAGATGTGAGACAATGTGATGCCCCAAATCCCGGGGTGTCCTGTTGACCCGCTTTTGTCAGCTGCGAAGGCTTCAATGTGTCTCATATCGTGAGACCGGCCACATGGAGTAAATATGACCTGTTAGGCCCATACATCAATACTCACCAAATATTTAACGAAAATATTACAGCGAATAGGATTCAAAATTTCTTGTTAACATCTGATAGATGATGGGATTATGAATGTGATATGAGGATCAGATCATGGATGGGCGTTTGATAAGACTGCAGGGTGATAGCGACGGAGGGACATAAGCAGACGGAGCAAAAACATCTTCAGATAGTGGAGATATAACGGAGGCTTCAAGATGTTGACATATATTTCTTTATTCTGTTTATGACATTTGGAAGAAAGACATAACATATATTGAACAATAACTGGATATCAAATGAGTCTGTAGAACATTGGCGTGTTGACGTATTCAATTATGGAAGCATAACAGTATTTAGTATTTGTGACAAATAAATTCGACTATCATTATCTTCAGTGATGATAAATTTCTGATAATGATGAACTCATTCAAATCATAGTATGCGAGATCTTGTGTTTGTTCATGATATATTTGTTGACTTTGCATATAAGTAAATCAGCTGCACCTGACCTGTTACTCTGTGACTAGCAGCAGAGTCGTAGATACTGGATAGAATATTAGAGATGGATTAAATATGGGACGAAATATTTTTATTTACATGAATAAGAGTTGTTGACATATATAGTAGAGTATATCGACATAAAATTAATCCTTTTTATAGTATTCATCAGATCTGAAATAAATTTCTTTAGTAGATATAATAAAGTATTTAGTTCATATATTTGAAGATATTCTAGAGAGCAGAAATATATAGATGAAAGTATTATATGATTCACATATTTATGTTATCATTCAGATAGATATATTAGTCACACTCCACCATGACCTGCAACAGCTGATGAAGGAAGAAAATGGACCTTGGAACTTACGTAGTAGAATCTTGACTTGAGGACTAGATAGAGTAGTATATTAATTTATCATGTGACATATTGTAGCTTTATTGACTCTGTTATCTTGTATGATCAGCAGTAGTATTGTTCAGCATTTGATACTGTTTGTTCATATTATTCACACATCCCATTCTACATTCAACAACTCATTGTTGTACAGTCTGTTCTACATTCACATGCAGACCTCAATGTTTCAAGATGACTCATAGTATTGCAGCTCAGATCAGATCATTAAATGAAAAGTAGGTTTAAGAGAGGAATATTAACATTGTAGGAAGGGATGAGAGTATATGGGGATATATTAAACATGATGAGGGACTTATTATCAGATTCAGACAAACAAACTTCAAATGAAAGTGAGATCCGTGAGTGACAGTATTTATGTAGAAGAGTATGAGTGAGAAAGATCCTTCTGCTGAGTATAGACTCATGCATACTCACATGTGCACCATGTTTCATTTCTTGACTAGCGAATCGTAGTCTGTGTGATCACTGTGTAAACTCACAGTATTTACTGTTTTAAAGATAGTGAGAAGAAGAGCGTGGGAGGGTATTGACATTTGAAATAAATGATGAGTATGAAAAATGAAGATAATAAATGACTGGAGTAAATAAATCAAGTAGCTTTGAGTGTAAATAGTAGTAGTAGAGTGTAAGTATGTCTTGTAAATCTTCTGGAGCTATTTGATAAACTTTGATAGTAGTATAGCTTTCTTTGAGAGGCTCATGAAGAGCAGCTGCATTCTGTGTTTATGCACAGAGCAAGCCTCTGCACATGACTTGCATTGACTTTGGAAATTACTCCCTGGGCGACAGTCTTGACCATCCATGCGATAGTGTAAATAACGTTGATCATGCGACGAAGCGTTGAGATCGTTAACATGTTTCAATGAGTGTTAATCAGTGATGGAGCATTTCATGAAATCTGAAGTGTGGACTTTGATGAGATCGATGTTCAATCAAATGATGACAGGATCTGTGTCAACCATGTGTGTTTCATCCAGTCACTGCGACTCTAACTCATCAACTCTAAGTCTGTGTGATACCATGACCGTGTATTTTCATGTGATCCTCAGGCTCCACCCCTTTCATCAGCTCTAAGTCTTAGCCGTGATAACATGGCTAGTGTGTTTTCTCTCTCAGACATAAAACTTTTTGAAACTCTAACCAGCCTCCCACATCCTGAAATTTAAGTATCTCATGATTCTTACACCACCTTAAAAATTTTGGATATCTCGCTTAGTCTCTACGCTCACAAGGGTGCAGACTAGCTCCCGGGTCTCTTACACTCACCACCAAATTTTGAATTTCCCACGGGTCTTACACCCTGAGTGGGATGGCTCCCGGGGTCTTACCCACATGAAATTTTGGTTCCCACGGGTCTCTACACACCCACATGAAATTCGGGATAGCTCCCGGGTCTCTTCCACCCACATAGAAATTCGGGATATCCAGATTCTCTGCCCACCGAAATTTGGGATATCCCACACAGTCTCTTCGCCCTGGGGGTGGGATATCTCCGGGTCTCACCACACACGAGATATATCTCCACGGGGTCTCTGCACCCACACGAAATTTGGGATATCTCCCGAGTCTCTATACCACATAGAAATTAGGATATCTCCCCGAGTCTCTGCCTTAGAAGTCGGGATATCTCACCAGGTCTTTACACACGAGAAGTGGGGATATCTCAGGTCTCTCACACCGCAAGGGACCTTTCGGATGCTACACTTGGTCTCCTTTACCTAACTCCGGGGCTTTTTCACCTTGGGGACCATGACCACTTCTTGCTTTGCCCAGCACATTAATTACTCTTTGTTTCCTGATTTGAACTATGAGTCTTCATTGGATGTAGTCGAATGACTCGACCTGATCTAAGAGTGGTGAATGACCATACCATGCACCACACCCGACTCGAGCAATGTCAGTGCACCCACACGACTCGATGTGACCCCCTCAGGGAGTCCACATATTGAGAATCTGAGGGATCTAACTCACAATCCCAGGCTATCGGGTCAATCCTCACCACATCCTAGGGAAGAACATCCACACATGACCTTCTCTAAAGGCCTCGACCTCTAAGTCCGTCTGTCACCTGAGATGCATTAATGAATGAATATGATGCATCAATTTCACTTCTCTAAATCCAACAAGTGGTAAAGAAACGTACCTGCATATCCGTGCTCTGTATGCTCCGGCTGTGGTACCATAGGATCTTTGCCTCCTAGAGACAATCTAGTCCTCATATACCCAAAGTGTCGACATAAATAACATATCATGCGCATGACTAGAAGTCCGGCTGTGGAGTCCTGTGCTAACCTCGACCCATGCTCTGGCCCCTCTCTGGCCATCTGTCTTTATCGAAGGTGCTTGTATAGCACCCAGGCGAGGTGGTTCCTCGACCCATACTAGGGTGTGGAGGGAATGGTACATGTATACTCTCTTTGTTCTCTGGCTAGCAGATTGTCTTTGTCCCGAAATCACAGGATCCCCTTTTTGTCTCGAGGCAATCCGTCTCCCATGCCCATCTTTGTCGGTAGAAATAACATATCATCTACAGTCACGAGGCTTCGTGTGAAGCGAGAAGTCATACGCCTCTTCCCGAACTAGAAGAAATTTGATCCTCCCCTCTTCTCGCGATCCACCTTCGGATACCTCATTAAATCTCTATCTCTCTCTATGGTGAAGTTGTCAACCATGGATCAATAACAGAATATAAATCTGATGTTTATTGTTATAGAACATCTGACATGGGCGTAACGATATGTTATCTTCAAATGACTGGGTGATGGCATGTCATCGTTGTATCGTTGTACTCATTTATATGGAACTCATGGGACAGTGATGGAAAATATGCATGAAGATGTGGAATGCGGACAGCTCTAGATCTACAGAGTCTTTACTTTCAAATTCCACTATACTTAGGCCTCACCCTCTGGCTGGAATGTAGCTAATACGATCTGTCGTATCGGTAATCTCCATAGCCTCAAATACCTTCTCTACTGCATAGACAATGGTCTGCCTTTATCGGATCTCATACACAGCCAGATGTCGGAAGATGATGTGCCTGAACCTCTGGAGGTTACTCCCCGGACCTCCTAGCTACTCTTTTTGCACTAGCACATTGCAATAGCAGCGACCGCAATACCTACAGCCTCAGCAAAAGCCTGCTGATAAAAAGCCGGTGGCTGGTCAAACGCCGGTGGTGCCTGACCAGTACCTTGTGGATGACCTCTACGTCCTTGCCCTCTGTAAAACCCAGAGAAAATCCAATTTTCTCAAAAAGGGTAAAATCGTAATTTCGGTAAAAATCCAAAAATTTTCTAGATCTCGGATGATGAAACGGATTTCACCGTTGGAATCGTCTCGCGAAATCTAGCTAACACGTCGAATTTCGTCGAATTCAGAGATAGTCAGAATTTATACGTTTTTCGAGGCACCGAGTATCGGATGCCGTAAAACAGGTTTGAGAGACATGTGATGTGACAAAAGTCACCTACTAGATGTACTCTTGTAGCACATGTTACAAGATTGGAGAGGAGATGAAATGGATGGCCTAGATAGTGCCATGTGTCAAAATCCAAGAGAAGGGACATGGATGACATTATAGGAAAGTTTAATGAGGAAGAAGACAAAAGTGAATAGCGGTCTTCTTCCTTAAGGAGCCAAAAAAAGTGAAGGAGTGCAGAATGAGAAATTGATGCAATGAGGCTTAGGTTTTTGATTTTTTAGAGAGAGAGATTAACGACTTCTCTTTAAGATCCCGGAGCCGATCGGGCCAGGTCGGGTCTTCGGCGAAGCAAAGTTGCTCCCCACGACGAGGGCTACGCGTGGGTACTGATTTTGGGAGTTTCGACAAACTCCGTGAGGTAGGGGTTTTATCCTACTTGAGTTACACTTTGTTTAAGTGCTTTGTTGATGATTCGGTTGGTTTGAGGCCTTGAACGGTCGTTTGATCGGTCCCAAAACTTGGGACCGAAGTGTGAAAATTTATGGAACCCAATTGGATAATCCGTGTGATCCGCAATTTATTTAGGCTGCTAGTGTATAATTTATGTTATAAATTGTATTGTAGCGTGTATGAGGCTAGGAAATAACCATGGATTTCGGGTTCCTGAGTAGGGCGATGTTGGGTGATTGGCTGTGAACAACAACCCAAGGGTTTCACTGTTCAAGTGAATAGTGTTTACGAAATATTTTGTGAGAAAATGTGTTTGGTTGAGTAATTCAAATTGAGTTGCTCGTGTTTGTAAATTAGCCCATGTAAGCTAATTTTTGGTGTAATTGATTGAGAATTAATATAACATTTTGTTGTGATTTAATTTATATCAATATATGCATGATGATGTTGCATGTGTTATATAAATTGTATTTGAAATTGACATTATGCATTTCATATGCAAGGGTAACTAGAAATTAGGTGTGTGCATGACATGAATTTTAAAAAGCGAACATGGTTGCGAAAGGAATTTCACGGGATGATTTTTAGGAGAATGGTGTTGGAGATGGTCCCTGCAATTACGTCGGAGGAGCCCATGTATTGTTTGGAAGGTTCTCGACACATTCTCCTCGGAGGAGTAGTCCCATATTTTCACAGAGATTCGATAGTGTATTTCAAGAACTCTGAGTTTTGTTTGAAAATGATGTTTCTCATACATGGCTTAGGCAAGTGTGAGGGGTCGGTGAGACTCAAGACATAGGAACGGGCATTTAGACATTCAAGTAGGATCCGCAGATTTACTTAAGTGTGTGTTTACATTGGAGCATTGCATATGCACTTAAGTGGGGAGTAACCCATTTAGGGTGATTCTACTACTGGGCGATAGCTCACCCTGTCGAGGGAATATTATTTTCAGGTACAGGGAGAGTTCGAGGAGACGGCTCATCCTAGAGGCCGATTTTGAAGAAAGCCGGGTTGTGGCTTTAGTGTTTTAGTTGGATACATGTATTAGAATGTTTTAAACTTTTAATATATGTTGTATAAGAGTAAATTATTAACTCTTGAAACTATGGTATATAGTTAGTGTATATTGATGAGTATTGTTGTATGGGCCCAAGTGTTCGTTTTTTCTCATGTATATGTCTTCTGATGTTGATGTTGGGACAAGTGGTTCTTGGGTAGAGCTCCCCATACAAAGGAGACTCTGCCCGATTTTCATAAATAATGTTGGGTTACCCGACATCCATGATTATTCCGCGGGTTACAATGGTTATCAAGCCAATCCCCACTGGTTTAGGGCATCTACACCCTCGGCTAGCCATCCCATGTCGTGTGAATTCAAGATTTAATCGAGTATCTCTAAAGCGTAAACCGACCCGAGACACTATTCACATAATGACATTGTGACTGGTTTCATGCATTCTGGTAATGCGAGGACCAGCCATTCCATTATATGTTTAAAGCAAAAATTTTCTGCAGAAAATTTATTTAATACCCCAAAACCTAGTGAGCGTTATCATGAACGAGAAATGTCACCAAGCGACATTTCGGGGCTTGATTCTGCCAGTGTCAAAAGCAGGTTGAATTTTTTGAGTGCACACAGATGCCTGCACTCTTACACTTGGGGCTGTAGATGTGCGTTTAAACGTGTTAGTGTCAGTCGATGTTGGCCCCCTCCTCGGCGTATCGCCGTAGGCTAGTGATGCGGCTGCGCATTACGCGTTGAAAGCGTGCCGCGCGCTATCCGCCTCGGTCTGATACAAAATTGTATGACCCTCGCCCATCCCCACGCGTGCCTGCTGGCACTGGCGCGTGCTCGCGAGCGTTAGGCGTCTCCATGTGTCGGCGTTGTGTCACGACGCGGCGCCCCTAACCGCGATACAATGTTTGCGTCGCGACTCCTACCAGCTGCGCCCGCGCGCCGTCATGCCCTTGCGGCGCGGGCGGCTGTATCGTGGCACTGCTGTCGTGTCCGGCCACACACGCCCCGCTGCGGCGCCTTGCGCATCTGCGCCTTGCACTTCTTCACGCGCCCATGCTCTACTAACGCCCTTGCCCTGCTGCGGCGCTGGAGCTCTCGGGCCGTGCATCAAGCCTGTGTCACAATCTGACTCTTGTATTGTTACTCAAATAGAAAAAATGGTAGCCCAGTGTCAGGCTCCTTGCACTTTTCTTTCTTTTTTTTTTTCATTTGTTCCAAATCTTGGAAACCACAAAAAAATATATTATTATTATTTTCATTTTTTAGTATAACCAAATAAATTTATTTTATTTATTTTCTTCGATTTTACACCTTCTATTAGACATGAAAGAACTCTTCATCATTTTTTTATCATCTCAATGGCACCTTGCTGCTCATAGTATGTGCTTCGAACCCTTACTTCATGTAACTCAAAATTTTGTAGATTAAATTTTGCCCGCACCTTGTGCAAAAAATGAGGAATTTCGAGTTTCACAACCATGATACATTTATATTTAGTACGGAACTGGAGTCAAAAAAAATTATATATATATATACATTTTTTTTAGTTTGCAAATTCTAGATACATTTTGCAAAAGGTTTCTACCTAGAACACTGGTTCTCTTTCTCGACCCCTGAGTGTTTAACGTTTTCTCATATGCTACTCATAGCATAAAATCCACACAATTCATACAACACATGATGCGTGTCGTATACAACGCGATCCATACAACACACGAGTCAATCACATGCATTTCATTCACCAAATGCACAGGATGCATGATCTGGCAGTTTCATCTAAGTCCTGGAGTGGCGTATACCTAACTTCGATGCAGCCTATATAAGCTGTTATCAACATCGAGCTATACTAAGTTGTGATGTTTTACACTTTAATGACTGTGGCTAAGCCCGATTACGACCCCTAGGTGTGTTATGCATGGCTCTACGCCCAGCAGGCTCCCAGGTAATTGTTTTACCTTGGCTCGATCTGTCCCAAGCGCTTTGAGCCGGGGTGTCTCGTTGTGCTGCCAGCTGACCTGGAATCTTCGTGGATGTCGGATGCTTAGACCACCACTCCACGAAGGGTGGGTACTCCTTTGTGCAGGGGGCTCTGCGAAGTACAACCTGTCCCAAGCAGTTTACAATGACACACAGATTCATAAAGTAAGAATAATTGGCCCTTGAACTGCATCAATACTCTGAAATACATCATTATATTACCATGGTTCAGGGTTAATAAATCCTTTCTTAGTAAAGCAGTATATCAAATTTAAAGTTTTAATACATGTTCTCTGAAACGAATACCACAAAACATCAAGCCCTGAAATCGAATTTCTTCTAAAAATCTATTTCCTCTAGGCATCAAATCTTGGAACAAATCCACCAGTACCTGAAATAACAGTCCACCGATGGGTGAACGATAACGATGGTGAAGAAATCTCTGTGGGTTGCCACTAGTGCACATGCGATGAGTTGACATAAACACCTCAAGCGTATATGGCCCTACTTGGATATATGTGATCCCGTATCTCAGGTCCTCACCAGAAACCCTCTTCAGCTAAGCAAAATCCCGAGAAAAACATCGTTTCATTTCTTTCATACCATGCGTTCACTATTTTCTAGTGAATAACAAATTTACATGCATGCCCACTTATTTGATTCACATGATAACATCAAAATTAGCTCAGCAGGCTAATTACAATTCATTCAATGACTTACATTGTGATTATATTTTTATATAATTAAATCATGTGTACATTTAACAACATGCATTAACATAATAATTCTCCACACAATTCAAGCCATTCCTTGCTAATATATTTATGCATGTAATGCCACCAAATTAATTCCCATAATTCATGTTATTCGATTCTCAATCAATACTTTTAAGAATTAGCTCACATGGGCTAATTAACAAATCAACAGTGTTTGAATCACTCCAGCAACATATAAATTCGGACAAAAAATCACGTCACAACAATGTAGATGGTGGCCTTAGGTTGCTTTGTTCTGGCCACTTAATAGGGTTTTCTCAGCTCAGTTCAAATGTTTGGGGCAAAAACACATTAATCAGGCCTGGACATCCCCAGCCATTGTGGCTCTTGTCGAGAATAACTAAGTGGAAAGATCCCTACCTCTGCCAGGTTGAACTCCCACAGTCAGGTGTCTGGCATTAGCCATGTCGCATGGATTGACTTTGCTTTGCAGTAGGAGCGAAATGATTGACAGCAAATCTGAGAGAGGATCTTGTATCTCTAAAATCTATAAAATCCAGCCCTCATCAGTTCAGCCCTCTGTTTTTTGTGTTTTAATGGAAGATAACTATTGCTATTTGATTCTTATTCTCATTAACATTTCAATATTTGTGTGTCCACTTTTGTCTTGATTTTTACACTTGGCATAATCTACGACCCATTCATTCCCATCGTCTCTCTAATCATACAGCATGTGCATGGGTATAGTAGTAGGTGACTTTGTCATATATCTCCTCAGCCAGTTTCATTTTTGACACTGGTGCCTTGAAAACATGGGAGTTCAGATATCTCGGGTCGTGAGAGTGACAGTAGTAGCTAGATTTAGTGAGACGATTCCAATGCAAATCCGTTTTGTCATCAGATTTAGAAAAATTCCGGATTTGACTAAGTCTATTTGCCTTTTTTTCTTCAGAAAATTAGATTTTCTTGAGGTTTCACACTCACCCATACAGAACTTTTCAGATAGTACCGCTAGTCTCTCACAACCATGCAAAACCTTTTGAATAGTCTTTGAGTTCTTTCACAGCAGCGCCCCAATCCCGGGGTCCGTTGACAACTCGTCAACCCGCAGAATACCTTTTTCTCATATCAAGAGATTCATACATGAGTAAAAATGGCCACTTTGACCTACACATCATAGTCACCAAAATCTAACCAACTATATTGCAATAGTTTCAAGAGATGTATGTCACTCTTAACACAAAACATATATTAAAATTTAGAGTTCATTTATGTTTTACAGTATATCAAAGCCACAAATCGACTTTTCTTCTCAAAATAAGTCTTCCCAATTTCTCACAACCACAGTGTTTCCCTCATGGGGTGACAATGCCCAGTGATAATTTCCTACATGGTTACTCCCACCTAAGTGCACATATAGCTGTAGCCAACATAAGAAACTCGCGTTCTTGCCCAGATATCATAATATGGATGAGGAGATACATTTCACCCACCCTTCCTAGACCCTCTTTGTTCACCTCTGCAGTACTCAGCCAGATGTGAGAAACACATTTTCAAAGTAAAGGTTTTATTCTCGAAAGCGTCTCTTAGAGTTTGGTAAATATATTGGACAACCCTCGATGCAAATTTGTTGGATAACTCTCAGAAACAATTCATAGGCCTCGTGAATTGTTGGACAATCTTCAGCCCAAATTCTCGGAGAAAATCTTCATTAAATTCTTCCACAACCATTTCCTTTTTAATTTCTTTCATATCCTTTTCTATACATTCTAGAATTTTATATGGATATTATGCCATTTCCAAACAATTCATGTTAATATATTTCTATATATATTGTAACAAAATTAACTCACAACATCATATTATTCAATTCTTGGCAATAACATATAAAAATTAGCCTCATGGAGGCTAATCAATGATCAGAATTTCATTTCAATGCTCTCACACAATTATATTTTTTATATAGATTCGAGCCTCATGTTAACACACTAGTTTCGCCATTATAATTTCTTTCCATACACACTCCAAGTCATTCATCTTAAATAATATTTGCTTACAACACATATGGACGACACCGGTCCAACAAACAAACCAAAGGCCGTTTTGGGTCTCCAGCCTTGCTTCAACCCACGCGCCCGCGACAGGCGGCGATCAGACAAATCTAGAGAAGTTTGACTTTCTCTCTCTAAAGCCCTCCATTCCTCAAAATCTATTCCTCCCTCCCACACGTGCAGACCAAATGGAGAAGATATGTCTTCTTTTGTTCCCCTCACTTGCCACTTGTCAAACTATCTTGGCTCATTTTTAGTTTTCACTTATCCATATCCACCTACACAGTTTTCCTCCAATTAGGAGATGCATGTCCACCATTTCATGAGCTCAAGTTGACTCTGTTCTGCACATTATGGCATTTATGAAGCCGGGGTCCAGTTGATAAATCAGCCAGTGAATGCTCGTGAGATGTCGACCAGACATCTCTCTGAATGGGTAGGAGTCTCCTTTGTGGAGGCTCTACGAATACATCACATCCAACATGATGAGTGGTACATATATAGATAAAATGGCCTTGGGCCTGACCAATATAATGGGTATGCAACTGCTGTCTGCCACTTAGTTTCAAAGAGTTGTAGGTATCTTTTATACAGCATATATTAAATGAAACGATGTATATATACACAACTAAAACACAAAGCCACAATTGAAACACCTTTGCCAAACGGTCTCTGGATGGTAGAATTCACCCTCAAGCTCCTTTAGAAAGAGTATATAGTCACTCGACGAGGTGGTGGTACTCGATGGTGGGATCACCTAAATGGGCTACTCTCACCTAAATTTGAGTGCAGTGCTCAGAGAAAACACACATTCAGTGATGCGCGTCTGCATTGGATGTCTAAACAACTCGTCACAGAATTATGGCAAGGCTCCCTCCACCTTCATATAAACCACGTGAAACATTGTTTTTAACAAGATGTTTGTTATTGAAGCATTGCTGGATTACCCTCTAGATATGGTAGTGGACTGTCTCAGTGTTATATTTACTACCCTCCGAGGATATATCAGTTGGATCGGCTCAGATGAGTTGAAATAGTTCTCAGTATTATTATTGTTAGTCAACCCTCCGGAGCCATTCTCTCGAGAATCATATTACTCCTCCTATGCATAATTTGATTGCATATAGATGATGCCAATTCCAATACAATTA
>JAEQBH010002553.1:0-189623 GCA_016808115.1 Tetrastigma voinierianum
TGCTAGCATTCTGTCATGCTTTTCATTTAATATCCCTTACCTTAAAAAATGAATTTTCTTCATATATAGCATTCCTTTTGCTCTTAGCCTAATTTATCTCATGCATGGGCCTACACCCCAATATCATTCCCAGATTATTATGTTATTTCATCATCTAGAGCAAGAGTGATAGATTGTCGTTCAGCAATATGTGATTGGTCTGAAAGATTTTTGGAATCTTGCTGATTTTTTTGTTCATTGCAGTACAGATAAAAGAATAGGTATCAGACTAGATGTCTTGGAGAAAGTGACAGCCTGCAATATGATATGTTGCTTTGCTGCAGAGTTGAAAGAAGGGTTCTTTCCATGGATTGATCAGGTTGGTCATGATGCATCATGCATGAATTTTCCCCTTTTAGGCTTCTTAATGTAAAACACAAATGAAACTGCTTCTGATGGCCTCATTCATTTGTGGTGCAGAGTTCTCAACTTTAGTTCCACTTCTCAAATTTTATTTCCATGAAGTTAGGAAAGCTGCTGTGTCTGGTACAAACTTGTTCTTTTTCCCCACCAAAATTATTGGGAATTTTCCTGGTTTTCTTATTGTGGAATGTTTATTTCTGTTTCCAGCCATGCCAGAGCTACTGTGTTCAGCAAAACTAGCTGTGGAGAAAGGTCTAGCTCTAGGTCGTAATGAGTCATACGTTAAGCAATTGTCTGACCATATCGTACCGGCTTTGGTGGAAGCATTGCATGAGGTGATTGTTGGTTGTTATTTTCTAATGCATTGTATACTCGATACTCTTCATGTTGTGCTGGGTAGTTTTTTTACTGATAATCACTTGGATTGGTATTGGATTTCAGGAACCTGATACAGAAATATGCGGAAGTATGCTAGATGCACTAAATGAATGCTTGCAGGTTTGTCGCAGCTTATAATTGGGATAAATGATTTGCCTATTTTTGTATCACAAACTTCATGATAATGGTGTGTTGTGTCTCACTGAGTTCATTCTGAATTACAAATGATTAGTTTCAGTTTCGTAACATTCTCAGGCAGCAATGTGTTAGTGTAGCTGTGTGAACTCCATGTCTTAAATCATTTAGCTCACCCCCAATACAATGTGTTTGAGGTGTTGAGGCCTACTGAGATGAAGTTCATGTTTAGTTTCTTTAGGAATGTAGTTTCAGATTAATCGTAGTGATCTATTAGAATTTCACCATATAAAAAACTGAAATTCTCACTATTTTGTCAGTTTGTTGACTATATCTAACAATCTATACCCTCACTTCCTTTTCCACCAGGCCACTTATTGCTCCTTTTGGTTTTTAATGAAACTGTTTTTCAGTTCGAGACGGATGGTTTGAGTTGTTAGAGACCAATATACCTAATTTTTACTTCATACCATTGTATTTTTTTTCTCTTAGTATATGAGGTTCTGGATCAAAAATTATTATTCAGGATCTTGAACTGGCTTGAAATAAAATTTTAGATCCCATAGTTCATCACGACTTGAATTTTCCTAATGTATCATATAATTTCTACCTGAATTGCTGATTGTGTTTTTCTCCCAACTGCATTTGATTAAGGTCTATGGTTGTATCTAATGAACTTTCTGCCTCCTTTTCAGATATCTGGGCCAATTCTAGATGAAAGGCAAAGTGAGATCTATTGTGGATGAGATAAAACAAGTGATTACAGCCAGCTCAAGTAGAAAAAGAGAGAGAGAGCAGAGAGGACTAAAGCTGAGATTTTGATGCTGAGAGGAGAAATTACTCAAAAAAGAAAATGAGCAAGAAGAAGAAGTTTTTGATCAAGTTTGTCTTTCTACCATTTATGTTATTCAACATGTTATTAGCATATTATTATTATTGTTGTTATTTTTTCTTTTATGCCTGTTATCTATGTGTTAAGAGGTTTGTTCTATGTCTATTATTCTCAGGTGGGTGAAATTTTGGGAACTTTGATAAAAACATTCAAGGCATCTTTCTTGCCCTTCTTCGATGAGTTAGCCTCATATCTCACACCTATGTGGGTAAGTTCTACAACAAATTGCCGTTTCTTGTGTGATAAGACATTTTTTAAAATAGGCCTATGAGAAATAAAATTTGTAAATATGAAAAGGGAAAATACAAAATGGCTGAAGCTAAGGCACATTAAAGCACACAAAAAAAAGTTGATAAAGGTGCCATCTTATGTTCTCTTTGGTTATGACTAGAAGTAGTGGCACTGCTCGGTCAAAATGTAATACTGAGAAATGAAGAGAATAGCAAGGCGATCAAAAAGTTGCAAGAGATGGAGATAGAAGTAGAAATATTAGAGGGACAGCTTTTGGGATTGTGGTTTATTAGGCTGTGGTGTCATCATGTCTGAAATTAATAATAGGTTGGATCGGACAATTTAAAATTAATATAGAATTTGGAGAGATGGGGTGAAATTAAAGTAGCATTCCTCTATCCTATTATCATTTTACCATATTATTTTTGGTTTTGAGTAGCCTTGAACACTGAAATATTCTATTGAGTTATGCATGAAATTGAATTACAGTCCTTTGATCCTTAAGATTTTGAAGTTAATAATAGTCCGTTGCAAGAGAATCTTCTCCCCAAGCCCACTTTTTTTTTTGTGTGTTGTTGTTATTTTCAATTTTCAATGTTGAATTCTGTAGAAGCAGCTTGAAGTGCAACATGATTTATTTTTAAATAATTATATTCAGGATAAGATAAAACTGCTGAAGAAGAAGGATCATAATCTGCATTTTGATGATGTTGCAGAGCAATGTCTTGAGGCAGCTCTCAAGTAAGTGAATACAACCCCTAGGACTTTTACTTTGAAATACGGGTTGCGGTTTGGTTGTTTATCCAATGTAATTGTTCTAAACCTGGTTGGAGCAGGTACTATGATACATATCTTCCTTTCCTCTTGGAAGCTTGCAATGACGAAAACTCAGATGTTCGGCAGGTTGCTTCATTACATTACAGTGTAGTTTTCCCCAAATGTTGGTGATGTTCTCATGTGTCCCGACTGAATTTTATTTTCAGGCAGCTGTGTATCAGACTGGTGTTTGGCTGCAGAAGTTTGGGGTGCTGCGTTTAAACCTCTAGTTGGAGGTGTGTTTTGTTTGCACATTGTCGGAAGTCAATTTCTTTTTGCTTTAACTAATAGTTCTTGCATGTGTTCAGAAGGCTCTTTCAAGGCTAAACAGCGTGGCTAGCATCGAATGCACTGCAACCGGATAATGTAATGGCATATGATAATTCTGTTTCTGCTCTAGGAAAAATTTGCCAGTTTCATGCATTGACAGTGATTCAGCTCCAGGTAGTTTCCTCTTCTTGACTATATCTGACTAATGAACATAAGTTGATTATATTTGTGTCAACTCATGTAATCTAAGAAAATTGCTATAAAATTGGACCAGTATCAACAAGATCCAAAATTTGCATGTTGCAGAACTGGTGGTGGTGTGTAGAACATTCTTTATTGTGTGTTCTAAAAAATAGAACATTGCCTTAAAAATTGGCAGTACAGTACATTGGATGGTATCAACAAGTTGATCAAATGTGTACTTGTTTCAGAAGTGGGGATGGAGTAGAACTTTCCTTAGGGCTTGTTTGTTTATAGTTTTTGAAAACTTTTTTTGTTATGTAAACAAGGTGAACAAAGAAAAACATAGAGAACACATTTGATTTCCAATGTTTTTTTGTTCCGAAAAGCTCAGTGATAATTAAGAACCCATTTTATATATCTCATTATCTGAATCTCATTCCTGTTCCTACCATATTTAACTGGTTGGTCTATTCTCTTCTTCACGTGTGCGGTATTTGACAGGTGGTTCCTGCCTGGTTGAGTTAACTTGCCGATAAATTGATTTGATCGAGGCCAAAGCTGTTCATGACAGCTCTGTTCAATGGTTGAAATGTGAGGATGTAAAAATTTTATTTAATTTATGCATCTATCTCCCATCTTTTTCTTGCAGTGCTGTATATCTATCTATCCATGCAAAAGATTAAGCTGAGGCATGTCTTTTCATTTTTTATCTACAGGTCAGATAGGGAACTTCTGGGGACTAACGATCAATACCTTCCTAAAATCGTGGCAGTATTTTGCTGAAGAGTTGGTTTGTATTTTGGATTAAGTTAATATCACCAGTAATGGTTCTTTTATTAAAGATATGAACCAGATTATGGCATGATTCTCATCGTTAAATACGTGTTTTTATATGTCGTAATCATAGCTAATAAATACTGAAGTATTGGAAATTCCGAAAATAATCTTTCTTCTATGTGCATTACGTCTGTTTGAGTTTGTTTGTGGAGGAATATGGGGTTGAAGACATGTTTCAGAATGTCTGTTTGGAAAAACCGTGAACAGAAAAATATTACGGCTGCATTGGAATGATAAGTCTTAGGAAATAAAATAAAGATGAAAGTGGAAGGATTAAGAATTTTAAAAATATGTAAAATTCTGATTATATTTGATTTTTTTTTTTTTTTTATATTTTGCACCATGGAACCAAAATTGAGAATCGTTTTCCTCATTTACGGATCCATAATGCTAGCAATGGAACATTTTCTAATGGATCGAGTCTTATTTTTTTCATTTGGTGTATTAGAAAAACAAGTGATGGGAATGCCCTCTCACCCATGCTGAGTCGAGGTGTAATAGAGTCGAGTCGATACAGAGTCAAGCTCGAGCTCGACTCGATTAATAAACTCGAAGCTCGAATTCGACTTGAAGTCGATCAAGGGTTTTTTTTATATGTTTGAAACTTGACTCGAAAAGTAGTTGAGCTATTCGAACTTAACTTGATAAAGCTCGAATCAATTAAAAAACTAATATATAATTACACTCGAAATCCAATCGACTCAAGTTCAACTCGATTAATAATATAGCAAAACTCGATTAAGCTCGAGTAGCTTGAGTCGGGTATTGTGATACTCGACTTGATTAACTCCGAATCAAATTTGAATATTTTATTAGTCAAACTTGAGTAGGTAAAATAATAGGAGGATGGCATAACTCTAAATCCTTATAAGACCATATTCATGCTTTTGTGTAATATTATTATATTATTCTACTACTACTAGTACTACTACCCAATGTACCCATGACCATTATTATACCATTGTGTTTCAACTTGCTGAATATTATAATTTAGCAGTCGCATTTTCATAGCAAAAAATAATTCCTTTGATTTCACCAATTACTTGCTTACTGTAGGTTGTATGTGCGGGTAAGGATCTTGCAACAGAGCAAACCATAAGCCGGATGATCAAATTGCTGAGGCAGTTCAGCAGACGCTACTCGCCTTCGACTTGGTCGCTCCAGCCGCGCAGCAGCAGCTTGCATTACAATCCGTCCTCTCGTCTTGACAAAAGGGTTTCACTTCTTCTTGCTGCTGCTGCTGTTCATGCCATCGAGAAGTACTCTTATTATGTCAGGTTCCTTTTATTGGCCTTGCTCTACTTCTCCTAAGTTAAGATTATTTTGAATCTTAACTCGATTATTATTGCCTCATCTTATGGGCGGAGCACGCATTAACCGTTTCAAACAGGCACAAGGCATAGGGATGAGGGCTTAAGTGGTGATACAACGGGCATAAGGATGAGGGGTCCCAGTCCAGTCGAGACAGATTACTATATTAAAATTCTCAAAATATCAAAAATATATACTTTCTTAGAATCAGAATCCATTTTGAAAACCATTACACCCCTTTGAAGTCTTTAAGATCTCTGACCTAACTTGGTCACGCAACCACAGCTTCATTTGCCTTTCAACCCTACATTGGCTGAAACCAAAGAAATTTATAGACAAAGCAGTTAATGGATTGATGATCTTGAGAGCCCACCACCTCCCACTGAGCCGATCGAGTGTTTTCGATCTCCGATGTTGAATTCAGTTAATAAATAGCTAGAGAAACACAGTTGGGCTGACCCCATAAAAATCCTTTTTGAAAGTAACGTTACATTTCCCACAAAACTGCATCTTTCAACTCTGTTTCCATCATATAAAAGCAAAATCTTTTCTCTACACTTTCTCATCTTTCTAATTTAACCATTCGTCTTATTGACTTTGGAGCAATGATTTTTCTGTCGTTTTTACCTTGAAATCACTATCTCATATTAGGATGTTTCACTCCTAAAGAATTTGTATTTCTCTAAAATTGTGCAAACCTTTCTCTAATGTTACGATTGGATAAATTTATTACCATGTGTCGTTCCATCATTGGCTTCTAGTCCATCATGGTAGTGGGACTCGTGGGAGGGGTGCGTCGTAGGCTTCGTGGAAGTCAGTACAAGAATCGTGACTTTTGTCGTCTTTTTCCCTAGTTGCGATGCTCACAGATAAGCGATTCGAATCCAGAAAGATCGATCATTTAGTGGCATTAAGTCAAATTATTTCTAATATGATGTGTGATTGTAGCTTATATGTATTTATCATTGAATAATCAAACGGTAGCCTTTCGAGTCGATTCATCAGATATTAACTTAAATGTCGCTACATTGCCTAGATTTTTGTGATTTTGCATTTCTAATGTATTATTAGTTTGAATCACTAAAATTATTCTTCTTAAAAAAAAATGTAATATATATAGATAAATAATTTTTATGTGGGCTTCACATATAATCTTATTATTATCCTTCACAGGTTTGTTCTGGACTCATTTTGTATTATATCTTTGTACTAAATTGATAAACCTTTTTAAATTTGAATCTTGAAACAAAATAAGAAGTGAGATGTAAAAATCCAACCAAAAAAAAAAAAAACATTTTTATTTATTAAACTTTTTCAAATAATCCCAGAAGATAACCTTTGCTTTACAATAGAAGGAAATACGATAATATAATTTTGAAATTATATATATATTTTTACTTTGAAATTTATATTTCTAAATTGTTACTTAAAACTTTAAAGTAAAAATAGGGGAAAAACATATTGATTTTCCGCTCTTTTCCCATATTAGTACTATTATTATTTTATATTTATCTCTGTCCAACAATCTGCTTATGTAGTTCAAATCAAACTTAAATATAATAATAAAATTTCTTGAATCACTTGGATTTCACAGCTGTACTATTGTCTTCTCCAGTTCAAAGAAAAACCATATTTATTTATTTACTTATTTATGTTTTTATATTTATAAAAATCAAAACTAACGTGTTGGCCCCCCTTGTTCTGTTTGGACATCTACTAGGACAGAATATCACATTCATGTAAAACCCATTGGTTGAAAAATTAATAAACGAACAAAGCTAAGCTCCATTTTGTTTTTAAAAACTAATTTTAAGTTTGAGAATAAAAATTATTTTTTAATGTTTTATTAAAAAAAAAAATTGAGATTTTAAAATCTGTTTTCAAAAAGTCACAAAACCTCTATTAATTTGTAAAAGCGGTTTTCTATTTTTTAAAAACAAAAAGCATTTTTTTAATCCATGCCAAGCATGCTTTCATTTGTTGTGTAGAATGTGATCAATAATTATAAAAAGAGAAACTAAGATGGTATTTGATTTTTTAACTTTTTGTTGAAAGAAATTTGATTTCAAATGTTAGTTTGTTTCTTTTTCTATTTTTTCATTAATAGAAAACAAATCAAAATATTTGACTTTTTTTTTTTTTAATAGAAAGAGTTTTGTCTTTACTTTTTGATGATCACAAGAAATAAAACATTATAAACACAAACAATTCAACTCTTAACACAATTAAATATTGTTTAAATTTTATTTAAAATTAAGTTAAAAAATACCAACTAAGAAGAAGTATTTTGACTAAAACTAGAAATTGCTTCTAACCCCTAATGCACCTACATCGAACACTTGGGGAAGAACACTCATACCGCTTGCTAGTTTATATCACCTCAAACATGTCATTCCTTGGGCTCGCCCGACCAAAACTCAATTAAAGTAGGCGGAGTTGTAAAGATCTGATCTTCAACGAATATACTGATTTCGTCAAAACGTCATCACTAACCACCACGCCAGAAAAGGTAATCGAAGGTCGAATGAATGAAGATTGCGCAGCTGGCCGACTCCTGCTTTTAGCCGAAGAGGCCGTACTTATTCACTGGCCGACGGCGAAAGGAGGTTCGAACTTATTCATTTAGCCTCATGACACCGATGAAATTAGTTCGAGAGACGGGGCCATTGCTTAACTTATGAGCCTCTAAACGACGTTCGAGCCAGCCATGAACTTAATAAACGAAGCTCGAAGGAAGTAACGAAATGATCCACAAGAAAGGAAGAATGACTTGCTTATACCATAACCACGCGACAATCACAACCTCTTACTCCTACGAACCCCACTACCATGGTGGACTCTCAGAGCCAATAATCGGACAACATCAATAACTTCAACACTATAAATCGCTTCCGATTATAAACTTAAAGAATATGCGTAACTTTTCTAGTAACTTGAGAGAATTACAAATTCTTTGGAAATTAATTCATTTCCATTTATATGCTGCTTATAAAAAAAAAGAAGCAAAATTAGCCCTTAAGTTGATGGAGATTGAATAGAATATTAGCCCTTAAGTTGAACATAATACTGAAATATAATATATAAAAATGAATTAAAGGAAAAAAAAGGAAAGAAAAAAAAAAGAGCAAAATTAAGGTAGATACAATTGTAAGCCTAGAACATTGAAGAAGTGGGGATGGTGTCAGATATCAAGAAACTTGATTTTCGGTTTTCTTCATTTCACTTGATCTCCTTAGTAAGGACTATAGATTTAATGTCAGCTTGTTACCAAACTCGAACCCTGCAAGACCTGAGAAAGGAACAGAGAGACAGAAAACAGAAGCTGAAAAGAAAAGCAATTTGAGGTTAGACTTAAATTTTCACGGAGAAACACACCCCTCATTCCTTTCTCTTTCTATCTCTATCATCTGTCATTGGAATTTGCATTCCTACTTCTTACTTGTGACCTCCATCAATATCCACTATATCCATTCCTCTATTCTATTTCTTATTTTCACATCAAAATTGATCAATATATGCTTTACAGTAAGAGACAGAGAGAGAGTAACAAGTATGAAATGCTAATACAACATCTAACTTTTTATTTAATTCTGATATCTCTCTCTCTATAACTCCTTTATAAGTAGTTAAGTCCCACAAACTGGAATCAGACATTATTACAAATACATACAATATCCCCCTCCCTCTTCTTTAATTAAATCCATCATTCTTGAATTCCTTGATATGATTTAATAATCAACCTATAAACTAAAAAAACCCATCGCCTGCTGTTCCTTGATTTCCTTCTCGCCAGGGGCCAAATTGCTGTTTCTATGCACAGGCACTTTGGTACGCCGGCCGTGAGGAGCTGGCCTCGGCGCTGGCCGGACACGCCTCAGGCCCACCGGAGGGACCATACAGTTGTGGGGAGGCACGAGGAGACCGACTCCGGCAACCCCATTCCGAGTCCATCCGGAAGCTCAAATACCAATTGTGCTGCAAGTGAGTGTTTTGGTTTCACCACTGGAAATGCTGGTCACGTACTCGTCAGGACTTTTCCGGTGAGGCGGTTGTTGTTCAGGAAGAGTCTCGACGCCGGCGAGGACGGGGAGAGTTCTCAGTGAGGGAGTTGTGGCTGAGATCGTTTGATGGAATTGTGGCCGTAGGATGTGGAGGGAGGGCGGTGGGGGACCCCACGGAAATTGTTCCGTTTGCAGCAACATTGAATTGAGGCTGGAATGGAACAGGAGTTGGGGTGCAGGCCCACTGAATTTGTTCATGCTTAAGTCGAGGTACACTAACTCAGAGAGTGATTCCAAACCGTTGATAGGGCCCCACATATTGTTCTCGGAAACCGACAAGTAACGGAGCGACGCCGGCATCCATGGCAGCCTCCCCCATAGCCTGTTCCTCTTCACATCAATGTGGAACAGCCCCTGCCCCTCACTCTCCGGGAAGTTCGGAAACTCGCCGGAGAGCATGTTGGAGGCCAAGATTAGGACCTTGAGCTGATCCAGGTGAGCGATTCCCGGGGGGATTGTGCCGGTGAGTTGGTTGAAGCTCAGATCGAGGGTGTGCAGATTCCGGAGGGACGAGAAGGAGTTGGGGATTGGACCGGTGAGTCGGTTGTTGGTGAGGGGAGATTGGCCCGGAAGTCGACGGGTTTCGAGGAAGGGAGGGATGGGGCCGGTGACGGAGATCCGGCGAAGAGGACTTGAGCTGGGTGGGAATGGGTGAGTTTGGAGATGGACGCGGTGAGGGAGCCGGCCAGTCCGAAGGGGAACCGGAAGGCCGGTGCCGAAATTCTACAAGAAATTGACTCTCGGGAGGGGTCGGGGTCGGAATGGAGAGAGAGCGGGTACGACGCCGGCGAAGGTGGAACAGGGGCGAGGAGAGGCGAAATCCCATGTGGAGAAGAAGTGAGTGCCGGGAAGGTCGGTGAGGCTGTTCTTGACGGCGAGCAATGCGGCGGCGTCGGCGCCGTTGAGCTGCAGTTGGAATGAAGAAGAAACAGCAGCAGAAGCATGGAATAATAATAGTACAACAAATATGAAAAGCCAAAATGGGGAGGGAGATTGAGCCATAGAGACAGAGAGAGAGAGAGAAGCCAGTAGTAGTAGTAGTAGTATTTAGAAATGGAGTACTCTGAGAGTAGGAGGTTGGCTGTTGGTGTTGTGGTAGGGAAGCATTAGATTAAGCATAAATGGGATGAGATGGGGGGTCATAGGCTTAGCCATATAGAGAGAGAGAGAGAGTCTGTTATCAATATTATTGTCTTTATGTCTCACCTCCCTTCCCCTTTTTAAGATCTATCTCAAGATTATACATGGCAAAATTTGACTTATCTCCGTATGAGACTCAGTCTGATTTGTATGTGTTTGGGATGAGTATAGTCGTGTTTAGATCAGGTCGTATTATTAATATAATAGTTTAATAATTAGTTATATTCGTATGATTAATATGAAATTGATCAGATTTTAATTATTTTATAAATTACTATTTAACTGTGTTAACGCTTAATATGTTATTTGTGTTAAATATTGATGTAGTAGTTATAAATTATATTAATTTAATAATCAAATTATTAAACGAGGGTATGTGTGTTGTAATTGTTTTACTGATGCCAATTAAATTATATTTTAGATTTGTTGGTACATGCGATTATTATTCGTATCGTATTCGGGTTAACGAATACATTAGAATACCTGTATGTTAACACGATCTGAATACTACACACTAACACGAATTGGCACCCTTCCTCAAGATTTGTGATGAATTTGGCCTTCTTTGCTCTTTTTTGAGAGGAAGACATGAAAAATAATATATACATACACATATGTACTAGAGAGAGAGAGTCTGTTATCAATATTATTGTCTTTATGTCTCACCTCCCTTCCCCTTTTTAGATCTATCCCACATGACAAAATTTGACTTAACTCCATATGATCCCTATACAGTTTTTATGTCTTTTGGGACGAGTATAATCATGTTTGAATCAAATTCATATTATCAATATAACTCGTTTAATAAATTAGCTATATTTTATAAATTAATATTTAACATAGATTAACTGATTTAATATGTTATTTGTGTAAATTATTAATGTATTAATTATAAATTATATTAATTTAAATGACCAAATTATTAAACAAGGTATGTGTGTCATTGTTGTTTCTTGATTACTAGATGGGTATATTTAAATTTATTAATTTTAGCAGCGATTATTATTCGTATCGTAATTTAGGTTAACGAATACGTTAAAATCTTGTATGTTATCTGATCTGAGCATGACAACGTAGTGCAGGTGGCGCCACCTCAAGATTTGTGAATTTGGCTTTCTATTATCTTTTTTAGGGGAAAGCATGAGAAATAATAGACCCACATTTTCAGTATAAATATATACATGCATATGTACTAAAGAGAGAGAGAGAGAGAGAGAGAGAATGTGTGGAGGAGGAAGCCACTTGTGTTTGCAGTTTGAAAATAAATCTAAGATTCCAATAGCTTTTATATATATGCTTGTTTTTGTAGGGATAGGCAGTGAGATTACTAATTTTAAATCTCGTTAATTTTAACAACAACCCCATTTGTACAATGAAGATACCTATATGTAAGTCAGAATCTTGATGTTGGATTGTAAATGTTTATGGAACACATGCCAGAAATTAAAAAGCATTTTCGTAAGCGTTTGAGAATGAAAATCTTCTGCATGAGAAATTGAAATACTAAATGAAGCAGCGTAAATAAATGTTTTGATAAGATAAATGAAAATGGTGAGATAAGGCGAGCTCGGTTCGAATCTATGCGTCGGGTTGGCGGGAGATTAGTGCGTGGCGTTTTGAAAAGAAGATTTAGCAGATTAAATAAAGTGCTTGCAGCGTTCGGGGTTTTGCGGTTGAATCAGATCCAGCGAGATTGGTGGGCTCGAGAATCATGGCGATTTTGTGTCCAAGGAGCATCATGGATTAATGGGCATTGATTTCATAGATTTCCATACAAAATAAAGTATCAGCAGTTTATAAAATGACGACCTCCATATACGAAATCGTACAATGCGGATAATTTTTCTTAGCAGTAAGCGTATGGAAAGAAAGAGACAAATGAGACCAAAGAAAGAAAAGCCTCTTGATGAAGAAAGAAACCTAGATTCTATGGCTCAAATGGGAATTATGGTCGAACAACTCGGTCGACCAATAGTTTCTCTTTCGTGCGACTGGTCGTGCTTTGGAAGAAAGAACTACCGGTGTAGGTTATAGGGTTTTGAGGTTAGAGACTTGAGTCAATGAGGAGGTCGTCTTGAAGAAATAAAGTGAGGCAGGAAGGGGGGAGATCTGAAAACAGGTTTGGTTGAGGAGAAGGAGAAACAAAGGGAGGTGTGGGGTTAAAGAAGAAGAGGGGGAAGGGGATGTTGGCATGGGTTTTGGATATCAACTTAGTTCAGAAATTTAAAGAAAGGGATGTTTAGCAGGAATTAATTTGGAGGCTTGTGGGTAAGATAAATGAAAGGAGGTATTTTAGGAAACAAAATTTTATAACTATAGTGTCACCGTGGACTTTCTCAAAATATTTGGAGTTCTTTATCAATTATTTGGGTTAAAATAGGCTTGGGTTAAGTTTGATAAGTTTTTGGACCTAAAATTTCAAATATTTCATGTTAAGGCCCCCATAAAGTAATTTCTCGATGGAGATGGGATCATGGCTACTAGACTAGAGAGAGTATTATCAATATTATTGTCTTTTATGTCTCACCTCCCTTCCCCTTATAAATCTATCTCAAGATTAGACCTCACAAAATTTGATTCAACTCGATATGAACTTGACACAATTTTTGCGTGTTGTTGAGATGAGTATAATCGTGTTTTAATCAAATTCGTATTATCAGCATAACTCGTTTAACAAATTAGTTATATTCATGTTAATCAATATAACACGAAATTGACTTGTTTAATTATTTAGTAAATTAATATTTAATCTAGATTAATCCGTTTAATATGTTATTTGTGTTAATTATTGATGTATTAGTTATAAATTATATTAATTTAAATGACCAAATTATCAAACGGGTTGTGTGTGTGTTACTCAATTACTAATTGGATTGTGTTTGAATTTGTTAATTTTGACACAATTATTATTTGTATCGTATTCAGGTTAACGAATACATTAGAATAATTGTATGTTAACACAATTTAAACACGACATACCGACATGAATTGACACCCCTACTCAAGATTTGTGATGAATTTGGCCTTCTTTGCTCTTTTTTGAGAGGAAGGCATGAAAAATAGTAGACCCACGTCTTCTGTATAAATATATAGATACATATGTACTAGAGAGAGAGAGAGTCTGTTATCAATATTATTGTCTTTATGTCTCACCTCCCTTCCCCTTCTTAGATCCATCTCCCATGACTAAATTTGACTTAACTCCATATGATCTCTATACAATTTTTATGTCTTTTGGTACGAGTATAATTGTGTTTTGGATCAGTCGTATTGATATAATATAACTCGTTTAATAAAATTGTAGTTATATTTTATAAATTAATATTTAACCTAAGATTAGCCCAGTTTAATATGTTATTTGTGTTAAATATTGATGTGATAGTTATAAATTATATTAATTTAAAATTACAAATTATTAAACGGAGTTCACGTGTGTCATGTCGTTTTACCCAATTACTAATTAGATTATATTTAAATTTATTAATTTTAGCGGTGTATTCGTATATGTTGAGCAGAGTTTAGTGTATGTGGGTTCGGACTCGATGACTATATCTTTAGGAAGTTGAAGGCAGGTTGTGCTTGGAATATTTCTTCCGTATCCTTAAACGTGCATGAGAGAGATGGGCGTAAGGGAATCCAACAAATATTTTTGCGAAGCGAAGCTCTTGAAATTTTTTGCGCGAGCGGGTGTTGATTTGTGGAAGAAATTAACATTGTAGTGGAATAACGCGTGAAGCGGTGAAGGCATCATCGATTTTATCGAGTTTTTCGTGCCGTCAGAACTGGCGAGTAAATTAGCGATCTTTTAGAATCCTGATATCGTATTAGGTTAGCAGATACATTAAAATATTGGTATGTTAATATGATCACGAACACAAACACGTCCGGCTGAATTGGCACCCTTACTCAAGATTTGTGATGAATTTGGCCTTCTGTTGCTCTTTTTTGAGAGTAAGGCATGAAATAAAGACCCATCTTCAGTATAAATATATACATTACATATGTACTAAAGAGAGAGAGAAGAATGTGTGGAGGAGGGAAGCCCTTGTGTTTGCAATTTGAAAATAAATCCTAAGATTCCAAAAGCTTTTATATATGCTTGTTTTTGTAGGGGATAGGCAGAGAGGCTAATTTTAAATCTTGTTAGAATCTTGATCATGGATTGGAGGAAGGAGGCAAAATCCATAATATTTAAAAGATATTTGAACTTATTATTCATTATCAATCAAATATTCAAATATATAAAAAGAACTCTACTCAAAATTTTCAGGAATCAAACCCTTTTTAGTTTTTATTGATCAGTTTGTTTTGAAAATGATGAACAAAGGGAGCACCGGTTGAGGCCAAATTCCAAAGGAAAAACAGGGATGGGGCATTGCATGTCATGAGTCATGACAGAAGACATAATCAAAAGTTTCCAAAATGATTTCCCTGAAATTCAGAAATCTGTCTTGGGACTTGGGACTTGGGACTGAGTTGTGTTTTTAAAAACAAAAGCAAAACAAAAGAAATAAATCAAAAGGAGAGAGAACAGTGCATGGATGAGTCACTTGAGTTGTGGGGCTAGATAGAAAATTGAGAGAAAAAGAGGAGAGAGAATATAAAAGTACAGGCAGAGAGAGAGAGACAAGAAAGGGTATTCATATTATCTAATGAAGAGGGAGCTCCTCACTGCCCACTGCACCCCATGCAAGAATATATATATATATATATATATTAATCAATATGATGGGCAAGAATTATATAAACTAAAAACTAAAAATAAAGAAGAAAATATGTCACTTTCGAAAGAAACCTCCTTAATTACTTCTTCCTTAAACAATAACATCATCATTCAGTTCACTCAGGCTTGCCTACCTCCTAATTTAGAGAGTGTTTCAAGGTAAAAAGCTGTTAGACTTGGGCTGGGTCACCCACATGGGCTAGACTCAACCCAGCCCATATGCTTAAGAAAGTTGAGACAGTTAACTTTGGAATGGCTGCTACCATTTGGCTGCGTATCGTTAAGCGTCTGCCCAGAGAGATATTGAACGGAGTTCTCTGAAAATAAGATTTTCTGCGAGAGCACCGAAGGGTGTTTGATTTGTGGAATCGGTCTACAGTTTGCGTGGTGGAGTTCTAGCGTTGAAGCGTTGAAGAAATAAACGATCGCATCCAGTTTATCGTCACCGTCGAGAGACGACAGGTAAACAGTGTTCTTGATATTTGAATTTACGAAGCAAATGCCTAGGGGGAGAGCAGATGCCTTTGCCTTCTCTCTCTCTCTCTATTATTGCATTGCAGAAACTGCTCTCCAGTCCCAACCAAACAGCCTTGTCTGTTGCTTACCAACACACACTCAATCATCATCATATATATATAATCTATTACATACTCTCCACATAGATGGGCCTAACTCTTCCCACCGATAGCACTCTAACCACACTCCTTTCATTTTCTCTCTAATCAGCCCCTTTTCTGCCTTCTTGTCAAGTACTTATTGTGTTTTACGTTTATGATATAGTTTGAAGAGTTTAATCAAGATTAAACATGTTGACAGTTTAAGGCGGAATGATGTGAAGTCTTGGCGGAGTGTAATTGGATCGTAGATGATCTTGCTGGAGTTCGAACATGCAGAATCTGATTAAAGAGTTTTGGAAGAAGAACATCATTGTCCCGAGGCTGTATAAAAAGGGTATTGGTTTATCTTTGCGTAAAGCCCAGTCGGGAGTTGGGTCATTTCTCTAATGAGATGGAGACAAGCCGATCGACATAAAGCGTGAAGTTATGGCGTGACAGTTTGAATCTGCGAAGAACTATACATGGATGACGTCCTTTATGGAGTCATCTCATTGCGCGTGAACAGAGTGGAGCGTGACATTATGCCCTCCTTTTCATCATGAAAAAAAGATTTATTTTAATTTATCATAAGGCAAAAGGCAAACCATATCAACAGCCAAACAATTGTCTTCCTTGTGACTGATGAGACAGTCTAAAATGCCCATATTGATTTGAGTCACTCCAAAATTTACCAAATAACTCCATACTCCAATGGGTGGGTCCCGTCAATTCCCCTTTGTTGGGTTCATCAAATTCCAAAATTGCAGGAAAATATGAAAGAAAAGAAAATATAGTAATTAAAAATTTTAAAGTGAAAGTAGTTAATTTTAGAATAATCTTTACAATTATTTTAAAAATAATTAAAATATTTATTTTCTATCTTATTTCCATAGTAGTCAATTCATAAATTTTATTGTAACAATATATAGTAAAAACCTTAACCTTAATGATGAAATGATAATATTGTTCTTTAAAGGTCATTTAAACGATTTTATTATTCTTATATGATGTGAAATGTCATGTGCATCTAACACTTGATTCAATAAAAATAAAGTTGAGGTATAAAAATAAAAAAAATTAAGAGTTCTCTTAATTAGACAAAAATAAAATTAAGATATTAAAATAGAAAAATTTAAAAGTTGAGACACCATTAATATAATTAATAATTTTAATTATGTTTGACTTTCTTTGATTTTAGGAAAATAATTATTAAAATCTTGAGCTTTCATCATTTTTGCGATTAAATTCTAAGCAAAGCTTGATTTTAAATATGGCAATTTCATTTAATTATAGTTTTAAGCATGTAATTCAGGAACCGAACCTTTATTATGTCCAACATGGTATGATAAAACGATGCCTTTTGATGACTGATTGAGTTATCAAATAACAAATTACAATTAAAATAAAAGTTGCTATATTTAAAAAATAAGTTTTTTAATTCATGATTTAACAGCAAAAGTCATAAAAATTCAGGTTTAAATAGTGATTTTTCCTTTTTTTTTAATTGTGAAATATAAAAATATTTTGTATTTCATAATAATTTTCAAAAATCCAGCACAAATAGGAAGAAACCTTACCTAATAAATTCCTTAATATGATGATACCATGCGAGAACACTCACTGTCAGAAATTGTCTTTCGAAATCAGAGCATTTTCAGAAAATCTAATATTCATCCATGTTCGAAAATCAAACGAGAGAAACCCCTCAGCATTTGTCCTCTGCGTGATTGGTGTGACACATGAGATACCATGTTTCTTAGGGATGGCAACGAGGTATATGCCGATCCAGTCCGTCTTGTTATTTTTGATTTACAATCTATCTGTTTTAAAAAATTCGTTGGGCATGGCTGGTTGGTGGGGATGGGAAAGTCTGAAGCCGTCCGTTTATATTTGAGTTTGTCTGACCAGGAATCTTCATCCAAATTCTGAATTTCTCAATCGTCGGCCATGGCCAGTTCTCTATCGCTCTGTCCCAATTCAACGACCAAGCCTCCTGCAGTTTGATTATCTCCATGTTTATTCTCGAATTTCTTACCGTATTCAGCAGCAAGCAGCTCATGCTTGATGTAATGCTTCTAGTAGTAATTGCAAATTTTATTAGAATTCATGAATTTTGACATTTTCCTTCGTTTTTTACCTGAATTCTTCTTTTGTGGCCTACCACATACAAATAAGCTATTTACTTGCGCTTCAGGCCCTACAATTAATTGCTTAATTTTCTCATTAGAAAACAAAACCTCGTAGACTTCATTTAGGGACCCTAGATCTTCTTCTTATTGCTTTCAGTTTTAGGATATGCAATGATTTAACTTTTAAAGGTTGTAAGATCTTTCTTAAAGGCGTAACCTGGCAAATGCGTGCGAATCTGATATTTGCTTCCAAATGCAACTTACTCATAAGATTTTCGTCATGCACAACTCTTCCAACTTCATCCATAAAGCCTCGCAGGTCTTCTCGCATAGAGCGTCTTTGCAGGTGATTCGATAAATGAGGTGGAGAATACGAAGAGAAAGCAGTACTTCACAGTCCATATGTTGTTCTTTCTCCTCTTTATCAACGATGATGGTATCTTGTCTAGCCACACTGCGCTTCATCCGGATCCATTTAACGCAAGAGCACAAGCGTGTATCTTAACTTCTTGCATGGCAATCCCGTCTTTGCGATCCGTGAGAGAGATTTTGTATTTCATGGTTGTCATTGACAGAGATTGGAAAACTGTGAACACGATAAGAACACATTATGATCGATGACATATAAAAAATATGGATTAAAGAAAAGCAACAGATTGACGTGGAAACCGCCTGCGAGGGGAAAAAGCTACGAGTGAGGAAAGTTTTTCTTATGAATGCGGAGGAATTACAAAGTGCGGTAATTAGGAATAAACCTGATATGTTTATATAACTTGAAAATCTTTGAAGCCGAAGGTCGAAATACAGGAGGCTGACCTGCGCGCCAGGAGTCAGTTGTGGAGGCTACAGGCGTGGCTCAACGAGCTACTTAAACTCTTCTGCATAACTTATCTCCTAATTTTCTCAACTTTTTTCTTGCATAAAAGTCATACCACGGGCCGTTGATTCGAATATAAACACAAAACAAAATTTGGGTCACAAAAATAACATTGAAAAGGAAACCTCTACCTTACCCATCTAGTGTAGTGTAAACTGTGTAGGCACATGGCCTGAGTCTCTATCATTGATTATTGAAATTGAGGATCAGCCTCATGTGTAATAGCTAGTACCATGAATGAATAATAAGAACAGAAAGGGAATTACGTGAAAAGCTGGTCAAGCATTCCAACGACTATGTGTGAAGTTTCCCAGCCCCTTCCATTTCCATGGAAAGGGAGTTATGTTAAAGAAATATTTGATTAAAAGATATATCAAATAATTTAAAATTTGTAAATTTAACTTTTTTTTTATTTATTTTTTCAAAAAATAACTCATTATAGACGGAGTTACCTTTCGCCTTTTTAGGTATTTACGTATGTCTTATAAAAGAGAAGGTAATTTTTTTTAAAAAAACAATAAAAGTATTTTTGTCAAAATATGGTAAAAATTGATGAATTATTAGATTTCCAAAATTCATGTTTAAAAGAGTTTTTTAATCAAATCACTCTTATGCTAAGGTGCTAATAAGCACAAAAGAATATAGATGCAAAGTCCCAAACCTTAAAATATATGATATTTCTAACAAAATAATAAAAACATACAATGAAACAATAACCCTCTTATTAAGATAAAATGCTTTTCATGTATTGAGGCTTAATCGTAACATACTCATATTAATGTAGCAGAGGTTTTGTAAGATTTTTGTTACATTACGTAAAAGTATATAAGAACTAAGCTAGTGGATATATTATGTTATTGTTGTAAGTATGTTACGTTAAACTCGACATATAAGAGATATTTTTGTCTTAATAAACTATTATTATACCAATGCATGCTTTTATTATTTTGTTAGAGATATAATTACATGTTTAACGGTTTTGGAGGACTTAATTAATTTCCTCCTATCTTTATTCTTTTGAATGCGTCATATAGCAGCTTCACATAATTCCCCCATTAAGAGAAAGAAAAATCATAATGTGGCAGCAGGAACTGAGAAGAAGACACAGCCATAGGTTCTAGCTGTGCTGGTATATACCTACACAGATGTCCAAAGAATTCGAAGGTGAGAAGTGAGAACCACAACCATCAGGACTCTCATCATATATATATATCAGAACTTTCACTGCAATGACCTGACAGAGTAGCTAATTAGCTAAAGTCAGTCTATCTGTGTGAATATTTGGAAAAGAGAGCCTCCACCATACACGTACCATCAGGGGTAGTGTAAGTGTAAAGGCACATGGTCTGAGTCTCAATCATTGATTATTGAAATTGAGGATCAGCCACATGTGTAATAGCTAATACCATGAATGAATAATAAGAAGAACAGAAAATTATTCAGGCAAAGAAGCAACCTGCTAACGTGCAAGGCAGATGTAGTTCTAGTTCAACATTACGTTAGATTGAAATAGATTATTTGGAATTTTTTTACAAAATCAGTTTTTAACTCAAACTAACGCTAAAATAACGTGTTTGTAATTCACGGCTGACATAAGTCGACAAATACCCTGCCATTGGTCTACGATAACTACATTTGAAAAATTTTAATTGCTGATACACACTACGACAACAAGTAATTGAAATTTTAAAATTGCAATTATCGCTGTCATGGACAACAACATTTGATATTTTTTAAATCCATGTAAATCCCTTATTATAATTGTTTTTAACATTGAAACTTATTTAAAATATTTACTATTTGATAAATTACATGAACTAATGGATTTGAATATATTTGTTATATTATCATAGTAAATTATTTGCAAATCAAAAGGTAAAAGTTATTTGTTTTGAAATAATCGAAATATATTCTAAAATTGTTCACAACAAGCAATATCCATGTAGCCTGGAATTCCAAATGAACTTGCAAGTTTTATTTAAAATATTTGAGCATTTTTTATTTATTTCACAAGTTATATCCGCTTGTATATATTACTATTTCAAAATATCGAATCATGGAATATCCAATGGAACATGAAACTCGATTATGACCTTTATCCATAAACCAAATCATATAAATATATAAAAAATTGTATACAAACATCAATATATAAAAATATCAACATATACTTCAATGAGTCCCACAAGATGGAGTCTTTATATTTCCTCTCTTAGACGGCGCCTGTGAATACACAAACTGTCGACCTATAGGGTCCTCAGGCACCCTCAAACAAAGAGTCGGATGAGCCGAGGGAGTTTATGGACACGACTTCGGACGGTGATACGAGCACGAGGTCACCCAGTCGGACGTGCATCCAACCCCGCATACAAGGTCAACGATGGTGTCACCGATGGGAGGCAATGCAGGGCTTTCATAAAGCGGTGGAATGATAAAGCGATATCTACCGCTGTTATACCCGGCACGCAACGACACTGATATGGCAAAATGTAAGTGTTCAGTGGGTATGGAAGGATGTGAAGTTTGTGGGGGTATAAAACTTGAAAGGACGGTAAGAGGCTGGAGGCATTAGGCAGGCAATGTCGCCAAAGGTACTATGACCACCTCACCATCTCGATCATGACCTCACGATCAACTCTCCTCCTCTACCTCGACCAGACACGCATCGGAGCCGTTTACACCGGCGTTTAATGAATGGTCGATGTGATGTAGTGCCTTCCCGATCAGAGGCTCTGGCTGATGCGATGCTCTTTCCTCGGACCGTAACACTGATAGTGGTTATGATGTAAGAATAATTAAACCGATGGTAGCACCACGCGAGCGACCAACTATGTCGGCCTATAACAGCAGATCTAAATGAACCAACCAACACACATATAAATATATAATTCACTGATTCAAATTTGGAAAACACTTAGAAACACACAGACTCTAACTTACCAAACCCCGAGAAGGTACCCCATTTGTGGTATGGAACCATCATCCCTATGGAGTGGTGGTGTCGAAAACGAGTGTAATACACGATACCATCGCAAAGATATGGATCATGGAAGTCCATACCCACCATGTGGTGGTGATGATCTCGCCCATTGTATCCTATACAAGAATAATTGGAGTACGATACGTCGCCCAATCTCTCTTGTGTCGTCCACGTGCATCCACTATTTGTAGCTGTTGCTCATAAGAGCAAGATGGAGGTATCTCCTGGTGTAGCCCAAACTGGCGCAAGACATTCTCTAGACGATGCCACTCAATAGTCTCGAAAGATATAAGCAGTGACATCATCCGCCAGATCTCATGATCAGCTAAACAGATATCTGGAAGTTGGTCAACCAACTCTCTGACGTATGGCTGCCATAAGACCTACACATTTACACTTGACGTTAATAACTTTTGTGTGAATATCAATGAAATTACTATAAAACCATATACTTTTTACATATATCATTACCTAATCAAGAGTTTGCACATCTAGCTGATCTCGATATAGGAGGAGTACATCAGATGGGTTATGCACCCATGTCAAAGTTACTCTCCACCTACACCCCAATGGAAGAGCTGGCTCTAGCTCTGGCTCAACTGTAGGCTCAACTGGTAATCCATCGTCGACAGCCTTAGCTAGGTCTCCATCGACGACATCGGCATCAACATCGTCATCATTTAAGGCATGAGTGAATGGGTAGCCTGATAGCGTTGCTGGTCGCTTAAAATCGGGCTCGCTCACGTGAAGTCTCTCCAAGACCATAGCTGAATATAAATAAATGTAAAGTAAGCAACCTAATGATGTGTTATGTATATGAATGTGTATGTATTAAAATAAAGCTATTACACACTGTGATCATTGTAATACAACCGCTAACACCGCGCCTACGATCCAAGCTGGCTCGACATAACTTGCGATATGTATGTGTTAGTATTGCACCACCTCAACTATAAGTCGCAGTATGTGTAAAATCTCGTAGTAGTAGGAGAAAGCACAGATGAACATGCATTCATTTCTTGTACGCAAACAAGAAGGATCCCATCAACGCTAAGATGAAACCACTGCACGGCCAAAGTGACCTCATTCAGATCGTGTGTCGTGGAGGACTGGTCATACATACATCGGATGAAGATGATCCTCTCGAGAGCATCAACGAGTGTGGCATAATCGAGCAACTTCCCTCACAACTCCACCACATCGAACACGCATGTCCTAGTGACTGCTGGTTCGTCGATACGGAAGCCAAGGATGATAACGATATCTTGTAACGTGATCATCATCTCTCTAACGGGCACATGAAACATGTGTGTCTCGGGCCGCCATCTCTCGACGATACAAGTGATAAGCTAATCGATCATGATGTGGCCCAATCTGGTATATACCATAAAAATCCCGCGCTGCATCACGATGCACTTAATATGTATATCCATCCTCCACATACTCATGAAGACTTTCATCTACTGTCGAGGGTAGAGTACTTCTTGAAACTACAAGTAACGAAGAAACCAAATTTATAATGGATTATATATAAATTACATGTTACAACTGGTAATATTAATTGATAATTAATAAAATACATACATGCTTTATATCTACTAAGGGACCCGTTCATCTTGGTAATACTAAGATAAATGGATCCAAAGGATTTGCATCGCAGCTTCCTCGAACGCCATATCTATAATGTATAACACTAAGCCAAGATAATTGCCAACAAAACACATTGGAAAAATAGTACTTCAGTCATTAATGCAAGTACTAACAAGAAAGGTAATGAATTAAAATACACACGTACATGAATGGTGTCTCATTTTACAAATAAGTGGGTACAATAAGTTTCATAATCCAAGCAGCAAATATACATTCAGACATAAGTGTTATACAAAGCAACTATTAAAATCCCCCAGGCAATGTCTCAAAAAAAAAAAAGAAAAAAGAAAAAAAAAGTGAGTTACTTCACATCTATCACTGAACTTGATTTCTATTTTTATAAGACCGCCGATTGTGACCCGGTTGTTTGCACAACCCACATGTGATAATAGTTCCCCCCCCCCTAACGTCCATTTCATTATGCAGCCGGGTTGATTTGGGACGTCCACTGCCTATGCGTTTCATTGACTCAGGAGGTACAAACCATCATAAAGAGGCTACTCATATTCATTTAATATTGATGAAACAAGCTGGTCATGGTCATAGCATGACCGTGAGTGTAGTAGCCTTGACAAATAATCGAAAATCAACATATCGATGTCGACATGCCGTTACGATATGGCTACATGGAAATCCATATATCAATGTCTTCCACATGTGCATTTGGTCATGTAAGTTTAGCAATCGCTCACCACTTTCGACTTGACATGAAATCGCCTCGCTTGTGATCATAAGAAAATTTCCACGATCCAAATTTTTAACAACACGACCCTGAATTTGATCAACATATGGAGTGAATTGCTCATCAGATGCCAATCTATTATTACCTTGTTCCCTTCTTACAACAAAGTAACTATTAAGGCGAAAAAAGGTCAATCACATCAATGAATGGTGTTACGTGCCCTTCGTAACACTGTTAAATACCCCGACATGTTGGTTGTCATTATCCCATATCTTCGACCTCTATCATGTGAAAGTGCCCATAACTGAAAAGGGATTGCCTCTAACCATTGTTTTGCTTCAGAATTAATTCTCCCAATTGTAGGCATATGCTTATTGAATTTGTGTTGTGTACTTGCTAAAACTGCTCTGCATACCAAATTCTTCAAGAGTTTATCTTTGAAGCGGGTCATAAAATTGCTTGCAAGATGACACATGTAAATCCTATGATAGGCAGATGGTGTAACCCAACCAAGATGAGGATTGCTCATTGCTGCCATAATAGCTGGATGTCTGTCAGATATAATACAAATCCCCGTCTGTTGAGTTCCTCTGTTTCTGATACATGCCAAGAACCATCCCCAACTATCATTATTCTCACCTTCTGTAATAGCAAATGCTAATGGAAACAACTAATTATTTCCGTCACACCCCATAGCAATCAATAACGTGCCTTTTTACTTCCCATATAAATATGTACCATCAATACCAACACGGGACTAATAAATGTTCGAACCCTTCAATAGATGGTTTGAATGACCAGAACACGCGTTGGAATATCTCAATGTTTGGTATATTATTGTCAAATGTTTTCCAAATTACAACAAATCTAGGATTTGCATGATCTAAGGCCAAGAACAAACGTATGTACTTCCGCATATGACCGAGAAATACCAACAAGTGTTCGCGTTTATGCTTTCCATCAAACGTTTTTTGTATGATATTTACATCCATATTTCTCCATCACCTTGAATAGTAGTCGTAGTTAATGTGAATTGTGCCTTAATTATTGCCTTTATATGAGCAGTAACCAAGTTTGAGTCCAATTGATGATGGTCCCAGTTCAAGTAAGGATTGACACAAGTATGCGGCCCTTTATATTTGTTGATAACAAATAAGCAAGTATCTTTCACAACCATGGCACGAAGCTTCCATAGACATTGACATTCTTCGGCCTTCTTATATCTTAAAACGAGTAATTTTTTTGAGGATGCAACAATAACAAACTCTTGGTGTGCTTTAATTGAGTATATCTTGCAGCCTCAAAATCAGATTTAGAATTAAAACTTGGCCAACTACAAATCTCCCACTATCACTCCAGAATATGTTGCACCCATGGAGTCCAACAACTTGAAATAGCATTACCTAAGTTTTCAACATGTTCAAATTGAGGTGATGGTGGTAAGTGATAATGAATAGGGGATGAATCATCTGGTTCCTCAACATCTGGGTTATTTGATACATCACAAGATGTTGCATGGGCAGTGACACACCCCCACCCCCTACCACAAGCGGGCGTGCTGCCACTCCACGCAAATCCCCACTGCTACCTCTAACGACTAGAAATCCCCCGTGAAGCCGGCCGCTTTTGCTTGCTTAAACTCCTATAAAAATTTTTCTTTTATTTATAACTTAGATTTATAAAATCTTAGCAATAGAAAAACTTCTAGTCACAGACGGTTGCACATAGTGTATAATCTCCAAACTCAGATACATCCAAATTTACACTACACCAAATATGGCAACCAAAGATACCAACACATTCTCACAAAAATACTTATGTATTATACATATGTTCCATTATACATATTCAAAGTCTTTTTTCTTACATAATATTCTTAATTTACAAAGACTTAGCTATGTCGTGACAAATCCTATTGTGCTCCTGTCTTACGACTGCACTGGAAAATAGTTTTAAAATACAAAATAATGAGCTAAACGAGCTCAAGTGAGTGTATGCTTATAAAGGTTTTGTTTTTCTCCTAAAAACCTCAAATCAGAAACTTTCTTTTTACAATATTTTCCGTAAGCTTACTTTGCTTTGCTTGCTTTAAAAAGTTTTCTAAAAGCCTTTCAGATTTGCTTGCTTTTAAAGTTTATAAAACTTTAATACTTTCTTGCTTGCTTGTTTGCTTTCTTTAAAAGCGATAAAAACTCTATTGTTGGCTTGCTTTAGAAGTTTTATAAACTTCTCATAATTTCTTTGCTTGTTTTATCTTGTTTGGAAAAGTTTCAAACTTTCACAAACCTTGCTTTAAAAGTTTCTCAAAATTTTTATAAATACCGGAGCCTAATGAACCCGCATACTTTGAAATAAACGGAGCTCTAGGCTCAACCGTTTGCTTGAAAAATCCCACGGGAGCTTGGCTCAACCGATCGTTTTGAAATCTAACGGGAGCCTGGGCTCAACCGTTTGCTTTAAAACTCTCCGGAAGCCTGGGCGACCGAGAACCAATGGTTGATTTTTCAAAACTGTATATTATGCTTGTAAAACATTAACCATTGGAGACCTATTTTTTCTTATCGTGAATTTCAGTGAACACGAACCTATGCCTCAACCGCGCTCTGAATAGGACCCGTGGTCCCCGCCACCTTTTTCCAAAGGAATATGGTGGAATTGACCTCGTGGTCGCCACCACTCATAATTTAGTTATCATACCATTATATACTCCGCACGCGCGACGGGTCTCCTTTAAACGCATGGAGTGTATGACCTAAGTTTGCCGACCGCAAAACTACAATGCATGTATGAGATCCTAACACCACCGCACGCATCTAATACCTCCTAATCGGCTCGCTTGCTTAGAACTAGGAACGACATGCCACAAACATTCTTGCTTGCTTGCTTGTTTTTTGAAAATGAAGTTTTACAATTTAAACCATTTGCTTGCTTGTTGTTTTTGAAAATGGTTTAATTATTCAAAACCATTCGCTTACTTGCTCTCGCTTGTTGAAAATCGTTTAATATTCAAACCATGAAATACCAAAGGCAAATAGTTTATAATACTAATAATAATACACTAGTATTTGGAAAATGAGTTTAGAACACTCACCCTTTGCTTGCTAAACTTGGAGCACAGCTCCACACTTTTCCTGCTTTGCTTTTTAACCCACACACTCGACCGAATACGACGACAATTAATCGCCACGATAACGATAATTTTAACGCACTTTATACTTAGTCACACTTCAACGAATATCGCCAGGCGGAGCGGGCGTCAGCCGAGGCGAGAGGTACGCTTACGCCGTTGAGTCCCACCTTATTCGAATCCTATCTGAATCATTTAATAAAGGTTCCTAAACTATCGGCGGTACAAATTCGGCTTTACTCATACAAACATAACATTCTCGGGTATTTGGGCACACATGTACCTAAGACACCCTGAACCTTGCATCAAAAGCATGTTGTATTTCGGTGGTGTACCAGTACACCCCGTACATGTACCGGTACACCTGTTTTCGCTAGGGGTGTAAATTTACACCGTACATGTACCACTACACTAAAACCCGCCCGCATTTTCTTCTTTACTACTTTGCTACCAATTCACTCATACACTCGTATAATTCCTAACACCTCAAGAATTATCATGGAAATCATCCAAAAACAACCCCACAACACTTGAATTGGTGCTATGGAACCTCAAACCACAAAACCCTAGGTGAAAATCCAAGAACTCTACCTAAGGTCCACCAATTCTTTATAAAACCACATAATTTGATGATTCCATGTTTGTTTTCTCCCAATTGGGGTTTTACTTTCATAACCCCAACAATTCAAAGGTTTATGTGATCTTTGCACAAAACCTAAACCAAAGGAGCATCTATTCTCCTTGCCAAAGTCCTAGGAATTCAATTACCAGGTTACAAGGCAAAGACATAACCGATTCGACTTCTCCTCCTCCTTCTTCTTCCTTCTCTTCCTCCCTCTCGCCTCTTCTCCTTTCACCAATCGTGGAGCTCCTAGCTTTGGAGACCAAATGAGACATTGGTTTGTCTCATTTCCTCCCTTTACAAACCCATTTTTGACTTACTATAAGTTAGTCCTTCATCATCTCAAGATTTGCACCTAAAGCATTTAAATATTGCAATACCAACTTTTGAAATTCCTACTATGGCCCATCTCTACACTTAATGATTTTCATATTCTTTTTGCTAAATGACAATTGTACCCTTGGTTTAATACCACAATTTCCGGGTTCCATACATTATCATTTCTCAATTTAGTCTCCAAAATATTACAATGTGACACTTGGTACTCTTATACACCCTCACAAAGATTTACAAAATCGTACACTCTCTCGGGACTGGTGTTGTGCAAGAGACATATCCCTCGTTCATTCTCCAAACTTGGTTGAAAATCCGAAGGATGATACATGTCTATCGCGAACATCTAAGTCTCCCATTAGATTCATCATCAACATCTTCATCGATTCATCATTAGCTTCATGTTGCCAGCCTTCTCATCTCCATATACTCTAGTATCTAATAACGACCCGCTTACTAGTCTACAACATAGTCAAATTTGCAACATTATAATTGTCACGAACCAATTAATCTATATGGCCACCCACATTGATTCACTTATGGCTTGAACTCGAACGACTTCAATATACAATTCAATTTCCTCAATGCTAGTTTTGTTAACCATGTTCCACATTTGATACACACTACTGTCATCCCATATTTGAAAATGTTGGAACCTATATCCACTTTTTATGAGATATATACTTACAATTGATGACTAATTTAAACCTTTGTTTGTCAATGGTTGTCCTTGAGTATATCATATCACTCAATTGTTCAAATGTGCATTCAACCTAAGACATTTAAAGGTACAATAATGCTTTGTTCTCTACATTTGATACATCCGTTTCACCTCAATATATTTCCATTGTAATAACATATCACGAGAATAGATGAAGCAGACATAATTGACATGTTCAAAATGGCCCCAAATGAATTAAATAATATGAGAGGTCATTATCCTTACCATTTAAACTACTTTCATGGATGCTACATTCAATCAACTCGTTTAGGCCACGAATAAACCCAAAAATGTGATTTCGCTATATGAAAGTTCACATGGGGTAATAATTAAGTAAACCATTTGGCAAATGAGAACCTAAATGAACTAATTCTATATTTTTAGTCACAAGGTGATGGCTTGAGTTCATAAGTATCTATATTATATTTTTACTAGGAAGGCTGGGTCAGAGGTATGGATCCAATTATGTGCTATGTCACCTTGGAATAGGAAAGGTTTAATTTTTAATTACCGCCTGAATTTGATGTTGGGGTTGTAAAGTCGAACAAAATATTTCCTTTTAAGGGGGGCATAACAATGAAATGTTCTACACAACTCTCCTTGACACTTCATGTTCAAAATTTTAAGGCATATTTTGGGTCCTTTCAAAGTTGTAAGAACTCGACAATCGGGTGGGTGTTAGATGTGTGATTTACACTATTGAAGAGCGAGGAGGGTGAACCGCTCATTGTCGATGAGGTGTTTAAAGACGTTGAAACTTAAAGCTTCGAGATAAGCGTAGGGAGAATGAAAAGTATTTCAATTTTTTATTTGATTCTTTTATGTTTCACAAAGTCAGGTAGTATAATAAAAGTTCCCTTTCCTTTATAAATTAATATTCTTTGGCATGGATAAGGTATGTCATTCTCCATGTTATTTATTTATATATAAAATCAACTCTCTATCTTGTTGTCCTTATAAATGGGAAAATTAAAAGAAATAATGAGAAATTGTCATGACTAATAAATCTAGAGACTTTTGATGAGAAACAACAGTATAATATATTAAGTAAGAATAAGTACAATAAAAGGATGAGCCAATAAATTGTGAGTTTTGTAGCGTAAGTTAAAAACTCCGCATCTTGCACACAGAACTATTTTCCAAATAGTTCCTTATTAAAAGCAATTCTTGTCAACTATTTTCCAAATATTGGTAATTACAAAAATATCAATCAAATCAATTTTTGAAAAAAATTTACCCACCATAATGCATAAAACTGTACTTGTTAACTATGAAATATGAAATTGTGTATGCTTAAAACCAGGACAATCAATACCCAACAATAAAATCAAGAAACATACCACATAAAACCTTTAATTTATGCTCATTTTTTGCTCACATAAAACATTATGATCATTATCCATAGGGGACAAAATTATAAACATTTTAGGACAACCAAGAAATTAACAAAAAAAACAAAGGACCTAAAACATGGCAATCAGGATTAAACCCTGGAACTGACTACCCGTCAAACCGCGAAACACTCGTGGAATGCCTGACTGCATTACGAATGTGGCGTAGCCTCTCAGACAGCCCCACCAAATACAAAACCCCATACACCCCGTCCCCAAACAAGGCAATAGATCCAATATATCCAATATATTCAATCATATTACGAAGACTGGGCTCAAACGATACTCATAATACAGCAGCTACATAATCCAACTATATAACAAATAGCGAGCAAGAGTTACAATATTTTCACTCTCAGAACTATTGGGATATACTGGATTCATACTGGTATGTATGATGAGTATTGTTTGCGGGCCCAAGTGGCCGCTTTTACTCATGTCGATTATATTGCAATCGTTTACAAGTGATAATGCTATGTGACGCACTAGCAGAGTCCGTACAAATGAGACTCGCCTCGATTTTCCGAAGTGGCGTCTGCAACCCGACATCCACTGTGATTCCGCGTCGACGGTACAGCGACTCGTTCGGGGTATCACAAATGAGACGAGCCTCCAGGCATACCCGCCACTCCAGTGGCTTGAGGGGATTCGCTTAGCCATAGTCTTGAGGTATAAGAACATCACCACTAGGTGTGGTTAAATGTCGAGCGAGTATGAGATTACCCAGAAATCACAGAATGTAACACTACATGCATGGTGTTTGATGTGTGATTGCGTGTATAACATGAGTTGTATGTTATGTGAATGATGTTTATAACATGTTGATTGATCATGTGTTGTGTTTGGATTGTGTGCTTAGGTGGATATCACTTAGGACAAATAAACTAAAATGTCAAATACTCAGATTAGTGTGAGAACAAGTCAAGTTGAGCATTTTATAAAATGGTCCAGAATGTGTCCGACAAAGAAGTATGGACAATGTACCCATTTGACAAGAATGTGAGTGGGTTTGTGGAAAATCGAAAATTATTCCAGCTTTTGTACAAGAAAAAAACTAAAATTTCACAAGAAATTTTCTTGAAGTAGCAAGGAAGGCTACCGGGATGAGAATGAAAAAAAAAAATGATATGAAAATTATTTTTATAAGGTTTTACCAATTGGAAATCAAGAAATGGAAGAAAATTGAAGAAAATGAATTTTTATAATTTATTAGAGTGTCCAGGAAAATGAAAAAAACATATATAGCATATATTTTTGGTGTTTTCAAGAGTCGGTGCCAAATGAAAAAAATAATGAAACCAAGAAGCAAAGAAAAGGCCACAGGCGCCAGAGGTGCGCCGGGCAGTATGCAAACAGCGCCACGCAGGCAGCAAAGAGCGCCAAGCAGGAGAGCAGGGCCGGGCCTGGCGCGCGTCAGTCATTGCTGGTCAGGCACTCCTGCACCCAAATCGCTTTTATCTCATTCACTGTGATTTTTCCTGAGTCGATTTTTGACATTCTTCGTGAACCTACCATGAACACCGTTTCATCACAAATTTTTTTCAAATCTTTATTAAATTAAATAAAAAAATAAAATAAAATCAACTAAAATTAGACAAAATTTTCGAAAAAAATTTTCAAAATTGAAATTTTCGAAAATAAAATTTTTGTTGAAACAATAATTTAAATGTAAACATTGCCTCAGACACCAGAAATGCAAGGACAATGTGTTTACACTGACATGTGTATGATTAGTGCCCCTGGCCGTGGTTTATGCCTTAGAGATACCGTATTGAGATTTAAACCGCCATGTTAATCGTGTAGATGGCTAGTGCAGACGAGGGCGTAGGGGCGTCCACTGGTACCGGGTCGCACCACCGACATTCGACCACCACCGACGCTTGGATCGCGAGGGCCTCGTTGAGGTCGCAGTGGCCGGCACGTCGCCATCGCACGTGCCAGCATAGTAGGTACGAGTGCAGACCTAGTAACCTCCAAAGATTTGTGAGCCGCACTTTCACCTCCGACATCTACGTGGGGAGGGACCCGGCGGTGGCGTAATTATCGGGTTTACGCAGACGAGAACGCATCGAGGCTACGGAGATCACCTCCGATACGACCAGATCAGCAAGCTACCGTGATTCCGGCCTAGAGGGCGAGGCCCGTATGGTGTGGAGATGGGCTAGACTTCAGAGACTTAGAGGTTATGACACTGGGCAAAGCTTTAGAGCCGTCACGGGTAAGTACTTTCCAGAGACTGCGAGGCATGCCAAGGCCCAGGAGTTCCTGTGAGTCGGCAGGGGCTACGACCGGTGATGGACTTCGTGGCTAGATTCACAGAGTTAGCCCGATTTGCTGATTATTACGTGGCCACCGACCTTGCCAAGGTGAGGAGATTTGAGAATGGGCTGAAGTTGTCCATTCGTGCCGTGATCAGAGGACTTCGCCACAAGATACGGATTCCATGGTCGGGACAACCCTCAATTTCATAGAGAAGAAGAGTCGGGCTTAGAGGTTGAGACCTTAGAGGAGCCATTTTATGTGAGTTCTCCTCAGTGTGATTGTGGCGAGTATAAGGATGATAGGTCGAGATTGCAGTCGAGATCTCTGGGCCCAACTCACAAAGGACTTGAGGATCATGGACATGTCAAAGTTCGAAGGTCATCCTCGGGATGGATCAACACAAATTACGTGGTCGTTATCGATTGTGAGCGCAAGAGGTTACCGCCACACGCAGATTCGCACTCGTGGTACTCAGGGGGACAAACATGATATTTCGCCTCAGACGCATACGAGTCCGTGTCGTGGATGTGAATATGGGGTCACAATGGTAGCCTTACTCCTAGAGGATGCCAGTGTGAGACCAGACTTAGATCTACCTCGAGTGGTTTGCGAGTATGCGAATGTTTTTCCAGATGAGCTTTCGAATTCGGATTCACCCACATAGTGGGATGTAGACTTCAGACGGAAGCTACACTCCCCTCGGTATTTCACCCATCTCCTATGACTGCATAGATGGCAATCGGCTGAGTTGCAGAACTCGCAGTCCACCATAGGAGCTATTGGACAAGGGGTTCATTAGACCGAAAGCACTTCACCATGGGGCGCTCCTGTTCTATTTGCAAAGAAGAAAGACAAAGAATTCTCTCGATCGTATCGACTACGCACACTGAACCGGGTTACGATCAAGAATCTGCACTCCATTACCGAGTGATCGACGATTTGTTTGATCGCTGGAGAGGAGCGCGAGTCTGGCCCAAGATAGACCTTCTCGTGACCGTTACCATTAGTCGAGGTTAGGGATGATATCCCTAAGACAACGCTTAGACGCCGCTTACGCACTTCGAGTTTACGGTGATGCCCTTTGATCGACGGCGCGCCAAATAGCATTCATGGATCTCATGCATAGGATATTCCAACCCTATTTAGATCGGGCCTTGTCGAATCTTCATGGATGACATCTGATCTACTCCCAAATGCAGTGGGAGCATGAGTATCATTTGAGGATCGTGACAATTGTCAGAGACCATCAGTCAGACGCAGTCTCGCAAGTGCGAGTTTTAGCCATCGAGGTGAGATTCGGGACACGTGCTCAAGATCGGGAGGCCGTTGACCCGCAGAAGGTCGAGGCCGTGATGGTTGGGAGAGACCGAAGTCACCGAGATACATAGCTCTTGGGATCACCGGGTATTATAGGAGATTCATCGAGGATTTCTCCTGATAGCAAAGACCTACGACTGAGTGTCAATTCGAAGGAGGTCAAGTTCGAGCGGATGACCGAGGAGGGGAGGCATTCCAGAGTTGGAAGAGAGACTTACTAAATTCTATCTTGATAGTCCCTGATAGGACAGGGTACACAGCATTGTGATGCCCTCGAGGGCCGGATTGGGATGTGTTTTGATGCACCGAGGCAGAGTTTGCTATTTTCGTCACCAAGAATAATGAGTAGAATTACCCCACACACGACATGGAGTTAGTGCCGTAGTCTTCGCCTTGAAGATTTGGCGCCACTACTCATATGGCAAGGAGTTCAAGGTGTACTGCACCATGTCTCAAGTATATTTTCACGCAAATGCGACCTCAATATGAGGCAACGCAGATGGACGGAGTTCCTGCAGGATTATGACTTCACTTTCATTACCATCCCTGCAAGGCAAATGTGGTGGTCGATGCATTCAGCTGGAAGTCACGAGGAGCGCGGGCAAGATAGCTTCTCGAGCGGCGGATGCCCGACTGTGGACGCATTACAAAGACAAATGAGCGCACTCAGTGGTACCTGGGAGTTTAAGCATACAACTGCCTCTCGTTGAGCAGAGTGATCGAAGTCCCGCAAGGTGGATTACGTAGGATAGTGTCCATCGTGACAGAGTACGCCAGTAATGGTGACGGTGGCCGACCATTCATGTAGATGGTAGTCTTCGATATAGGGACGGCAAGGGTTTCCCAAATAATCGGGACGGAGAGAGGATTCTCGTGGAGTTTCACGCTTCCTCGATTACCGCAGATCCGCCGCACGAAGATGTACCGTGATCTTCGTCGCCAGCATTATCGAGGGATGAAAAGACACGAGGGGGACTTTGTTCGACTAAGGTTCACGTGTCACAGTTGGGCTGAGCACCGTGGCCGCCAGGGCTACTTCAGCCATCGAGGTACGAGGAAGTGGGAGCACGTCACGATGGACTCTCAGGATTCACTCTGCCACGACGCAGCTGCAGGCATGACGCCGTATGGTGATGGACCCCGCCACGGTCGGCACATTTTCTAGCCGCGCGGATGACCTTCTTCGCCTTGGAGAGATTCTACCTCAAGTGTACATTCGAGAGATAGTCCAGCTACATGGGGTACCCCAGATCCATAGTATCGGATAGGGACCCGAGGTTTACTACAAGACTTCGAAGAGTTTCCAAAGGCTACATGCACACTCCGGGCCGACCATGAGTATTAAATACCCACCTCGTATTTATGGCTGTCAGTCTCGAGACTATACAGTATTAGAGACATGCTACGAGCATGCTGGCCCTGATCATAAGGCGCCTAGGAGGAGCATTTGCCCTTAGTGGAATTCGCCTACAACAACAGTTATCGGGTAGTATACAAATGGCACCATATGAGGCATTGAGAAGGAGGCCACGCAGACACCAAGTATGTTGGACCGAGGTGAGAGAGAGCTCCACCACCGGTCCCGGACTGGGATGAGACACCTCCGAGAAGGTGAGCTTGATACGACAACAATTTTCACGGCCGAACCCAGAAAAGAGCTATAGCCGACGCGACGCCGAAATTTAGAGCCTGGAGGTCGGGATCACGTCTCGCCGTAATGCCTGGGCAGGAGCGGTCGATTCAGCGCGAAGCCATCGAGGTTTATCGGGCTCTAGATACTCGAGAGATAGGCGTTGTAGTGTACGGCCAGCGCACTCTCCCAAAGATGTCAAGTGTCCATGAGGTATTTCACGCCTACGTTCGAAGTATACCCGCATCCTCAAATTTCATAAAGGATCGGGGGCGATCGAGGTTGCTGACACCGACGACTCGAGAGGACCAAGATGTATCAGGGATAGCCGCGGATCGTTCGCACGCAAGACCGCGAGGCTACGAGGGTGCTATGGCGACACTACTGAGCTCGAGATCAACTAAGAGTTGTGACACGATTTGCGCCACTTATCCCTTCTGTTTGGGGTGTGGACAGATGGTACGTAGTTTAGTCGTTGCATATGCATGTGAGTGATTTAGATTGTCCTAAATTTCGGGACGAAATTCCTTTTAAGGAGGGGAGAATGTAAGACCCGAGAAATTCCAATTTCTGGAAAAAGGGCAAAATCGTAATTTTGGTTATGAAATTGTAATTTCGGTTAAAAATCCGAAATTTATCTTCAGATTCAGATGACGAAACGGATTGCACACCGCTGGAATTATCTCGTGAAATCTAACTAGCACGTGAAAATTGCCAATTCGAGAGACGCCGAGTCGACATCGCCGAGGCATCGCGTTCGTGCCGTGAAAACGATTCGGCGCGACGGTAAAGTCACATATAATACGTGATCATGTGCCATAAGGGTATGAGTGTGAGAAATAATGAAATGGACGCCGTAGATACTGAATCGCCAAAATCGAGAAAGTTAAGGACATGTATGTCATTTTAAAAAGGATTGTAATGATAATATGCCAAAATAGCCAATAGTAGCCTTCTTCCTTTAAACCAAAAGCCAAAAAACGGGAGAGGCAGCAGGGGAGATGCAGAATGGATTTTTGGGAGATTTTCTTTAGAGAGAGAGAAACTTCTCTCTAAAATATCGCGCGATTCGACCGGGCTTCAGCCTTCGGACAGCACAAAGCCGCCACCCTGAGAGGCCATGCGCAGCAGCCGGAGTTAGCGAGCTTTGCATAAACTCTGGCGCAGGCCCATACGCTTTTACACTTTATTTGGTTGTTTTTCAACGCTTTGCCGCTGGCGCCGAATCTGCCAAAGTGATCTGGCCCCAAAACTGTAATCGACCGCTATAATTTTTGAAATGTCGGGGCAGCTGCAATCGCCCATAACTGATTTGGGTGGATAAATTGCATTTATGTGTTGATCCATGTATCGTTTGTATGAGGCCGGAAATGGCCGTGGAAACCCGGTTCACTAAGCTAACCACATTTATGATTTTCCGAATAAGAATCGAGGTTTCACTATTCCCGAAATAGTGTTCTCAAAATTAATTTTTGTGAATTAATATGTTTGGTCGAGTGATTCAAGTTAAATTGCTCGTGTTTGATCATTAGTCCAAGTTTTGTAGCTAATTTGATGTATGAAATGAGAATTTACATGACATGATTGTGTGAATGAATGTTTTGTAAATATATGCATGTTTATATATTTACATGTGAATTAGGATTGTATTGGAATTGGCATACATGCATTCCATATGCACTGGAACACCCTAGGACTATAGGAGTGGGAGCGCGAGATGAGTCTGCAGAAAAATTATTTCTGAGGGTTGTCTAAAATGTTAATTATCTGAGGGTAGTCCAAACTAAAATAGCAATCGTCTGAGACGCCCAATTGACATATTAACTGAGGGTAGTCCACAAATATCAATCGGGCCTGAGACTACCCAATCGATATATATACACATCTGAGGGCCGGTCCACAAACAAACAAAATAACAATTCTCATACGAGGCTTAGGCGAGTGTGAGGGAGTCGGCGAGGACTCGGGTACCAGAGGATGAGTTAGACATTCAAGTAGGATCATGCATTTGCTTGAATGTGTTTATTTGGAACATTGCACCGCACTTAGGGTGGAGAGTAGCCACTAGTATTTATTCCACTAACAAGATTAGCTCACCCCTCGCCGAGGATACGCTATTTTTACGCGCATGCGGAGCGTGCGTAGGGACGGCTCGCTCTTAGAGATTGGAGTGATTTAGAAGAAAGCCGATTTGTGGCTTGGTTTACTATGCATACATGTATTGAAACTTCTAAATTTAGTATATGTATTGCATAAGAGTAAAAATATTTGAACTCTTGTAACTATTAGACATAGTTGGTATGTATGATGAGTATTGTTTATGGGCCCAAGTGGCCGTTTTACTCATGTTGGGATTATATTGCACTGTTTGGGACAAGTATAGGGTGTGAGCTGTACTTGGGTAGAGAGCTCTCCGTACAAAGGAGACTCATTCGATCAAGTGGCGCTCGTAACCCGACATCCACTTGTATTCTGCGGGTTGATGGGTAGTCAACGGACCCCTGAGTTCGGGGTGTCATAGCAACCAAACAGGGCCTTATGCAATCCATTATTATTCTCAAGAAAATACACATTTAATCATCACATTATCAACAAAACACACCACACCAACAAAATATTATCACCCCAGATTAAAATGGGAACTAAACACAAGGATTTATCACCACATTATCAACAAAACACACCAACCAAACCACCAATCTAAGAAATTTTGAACAAAAAAACAGTCTTATGTCGAAGGCTTACCTGCTGTGGCGTCGAATATAGTACTAGAAGACCAAATAAGGTGCAAAAATCCACAGATTTGACAAGCCCTAGTCCGTCGCCGCCGCAGGTGAAGAAGAGAATAGGTGGGGGGGCAATTAAAAGCACGCTAATGCCGTTGTCATGGACAGTGACAAGTAGAATTTAAAAACTGCAATCGCCACTTTCCATGACAATGACATTTGGAACTTAATATTCCAATTGCCGCTGTCCATTGCCAAGTTGTAATCCTTCACAAGACAAACGAACTACTTTGGTCATTACTTTTAGTTAAAAACTCATTTTGTCCTTTTTTTTTTCAAACAAAATACTTTAATCTAAAACTCACGCAAAGTTTCCCAAATACTTCCAATTCCAAAGAAGGGGGACTTATGTTAAACATTGTGTGAAGTTTCCCACCCACTTCCAATCCCAAAGAATGGGGAATTATGTTAAGGTGTTATGAATTACTGAGAAGAATAAAAATAGAAGTAAAGTTTCCCAAACCATTATGTTTATAAAATATAACATGCTCACTTGTTAATGTAATAGACTCTTTTACCTAATAATACAATACAATAATAATATAACATATTGTAAGAGCTTGTTATATTAAGTAAAAGATTATTACCTTAACATAATGGGCATGTTAAATTAGTATTATAAGTATGTTACATTAAATAAACTCAACCCATATCTTAACATAAATTATAAGTATGTTACATTAAATAAACTCAACCCATATCTTAACATAATGGGCATATTACATTAGTATTATAAGTATGTTACATTAAATAAACTCAACCCATGTTACATTAAATAAACTCAACCCAGGAGAGGCATTTTTATCTTATTCCATTACATGCTTTTATTATTTTATTGGAGATATATCAGAACCACCACCATGACTCTCATCATATATCAGAACTTTCACTGCAATGACCTGACAGTGTACGATGTACATTCATCGTAATAGTGTTACAGCATTCTGTAAACATATCAGCCAGCACTATTACCCCAATGAAGTAGACATGAAAGGCACAGAGAACTAGGAGGTGACCAACAAGCAGCTAGGAGGAGTAGATGCTTTAAAAGAACATACAGCCATGTCCCTATATGAAGATTAATAACAATCTCTACAAGAAATGTTTGATATAAAATGAAAAAAAATGCGCTTTTATGGTTTGATTTAGCCAAGCTAAGCACATAATCCATTTCCACTCATTTTCTCCATAATATTAAAAAGTGGTAAACCAAAAAAAGAAAAAAAAGAAAAGGAAAAGAAAAAGACCATGATCCAAATAGAAATGGTTAAAATGGCACGTCCCACTATCAAAAAGGAAACCAGAAGACCATACCGTAAGCAAAGAGAAGTGGCAGAGCGGAACTTTAAGTGAAAGCGGGAAGGAACCTGGAAATGGTCCTGGCCGGGTTAGTAGGTTCTGGTTGCCATGCATTTCACAGCTTCAGAAGAAATATAAGAGAAAATGCACATGTTCGGTGGCCTTAGTCATCATAGCCACATAAGGTGATGCGCAGCAGCATTTACCTGGACCACAGCTGAAATGCAACGCATGTTTTTACACACCTAATGGAGGCCAAATCTAAATTTAATAGAGGAAATCAAACAAGAAGCTTAGAGAAATTCCCTTATAAACAGCCGGAATAAGAGGAACTGTCTTCATTAGTGATGGGGTAGAAAACAATATGTGCACAGGCCCAGGGCGTAAGCCCAGGACGTAAGCCCAAACATCCGCCTTATGAAGGGAATTACAAGTACGTAATTCCAATAAAGAAGTCGAATTCACAAAGGAGAGATCCTCCACCCATGCCAAAGTACACGGGCCTAGACCTAGAATTGAAACCACCATGCCGTGAATCAAGTGATACAGCGCCTAAAAAAACTCGTGTGGAAAGGAAAGTGCCCTGCCTCCATGATCCTGCGCCCATGATTAAGAAAAAGAAGGATCTTACATGATCACGACTCCTCCTTTATCCCTTAACAGTCGGTCCATGATAAGGGAAAGGAAACTCCTTACCCAATGGGAGAGATATCGAGATACCATATCACCATCTAACAAGGAAAGTAACCACTATTTCCCCTTATAAATACCGACCCATTCTACTATAAAAAGGTACGTAGTGATAACGCCCAAAAACAATTGAATTCTTTCCTTTTCATAAGAAAGAAGCTGACTTAGCCATCGGAGGGGGCGACCGGCACACCCGCCGGATCACCTTTCGCAGATGTTGCGTGTTGTGCGACGATCCGCCAACGACTCAAAGAAGCTCTCGTGCCAAGACGAGAAAAGCACCATTAGTTTCATGCCGCTGCGGAACGCACTGCCTTTACAACAAAACTAAATTCTCGCGATTTATGGTATCTAATCTAAACATAAGCAGAGTCACGCCCAACCCCCTAGGACGCGAAGATCAAAGCAGGCTTACCTAGATAGTCACCACCAAGAGACGCTCCTCGAAACCCTATGCCACACCGACGCAGATTGGTGCACTCGTTCTCACCAACCACTTTTGCCGAGACTGAGGAACTCACTAGACAAATGCAACGACCGTAGGAAGAACAACAACACCATGACGCTCCTCGAGACGTTGATGGAGAAGCAGAAATTAGCCAAGCCGAGGAGCATGATCCCTACAAACCCCCCGGAGAGGATCGCAATGACGGAATTCCTGGTAAGGACAACAGAGGCAATGAACCCATCCTTTATCAACAGGAGATAGGGGAACGATCATGGGATCAGCGTTTTCGAGACATCCAACAAGAGCTCAGCCACATTAAGGAAACTATAAAAGGACGAGCTCCAGTCTCCATGGATGCTTTGGTGCAACAAATAGAATCCCCGTTCATGGCCGGGGTACTACACTTCCCTCTCCCGACGAAGTTTAGAATGCCTCAGATTGAAACGTTTGACGGAATGAACGATCCTGTAGACCACCTCAATACCTACAAGAATGAGATGGAGCTACACGGATACCAGGACCCCGTGAGATGCAGAGCCTTCACCATCACTCTAAAAGGCCCGACATTAGCCTGGTTCAATAGACTCCCCCCATCGTCAATCTCATCCTTCAGAGAGTTATCCATCGTGTTCGTCTCCCACTTCATCGGAGCTCAGACGTATAGGAAGCCAAGATATCACTTGCTGACCATAAAGCAGAGCCCACAGGAGAACCTGAGGTCTTACGTCTAGAGGTTTAACACATAGTCATTAAAGGTAGACATCCCAAATGAGAAGTTTGCCATCACCACTTTCATCGCCGGGCTAGGCGTGTAGTCGAAAGACCTGATGTATTCCATCTCAAAGAACCCTTAGGTAAGCATGGCCAAGGTGCTCGCCAAGGTACTCCCAAGAATCTGCGCCTAAAAATGCTTCTCGGTCCCAATTAAGACGCCCACCCTATCTCAAGTCGTAGAACTGCGCTTGTCCAAAGATTGTAATAATCGTGGTATTCCACAGGTCATTTCCACAAGGAGTGGTCTAATTTTATCGACTCGCCAGAAATAGGCTCTCCCACAAAGTGTAAATTAAGGGAAATTACAGGTGTTGTGTTTGCTTGATCAAGTGATTGATTGATTTGAATGTTTTAGAAAAAATAGAAGACGGCTGCCGGTATTCTTAGGATTCCACTCACTTCGACCAAATAAATCCCACCTCTTATTTTACAACTCATCTAGAACCATTGATAAATGGTCTTTGATGGAAGATTTATCTTTAAACGCCTTTGAAAAGAAGGATGATCAATAATGTTGATCACTTGTTCCCCATTAACACCGAACCTTAGTTTGCATTTGTAATCAAGCACAATGCGGTACCAAAGTGATCTCGTCACATCGTTGTCAAGAATATGCCAAACTAGGTTTTCATAAATCATTTGCACAAGTGAATAACATCACCCAATCCATTGAAATTCAAAGAAGAATCGAGGGATTAAGATTGATCGTGGTGAGTTTCCACCTTTAGAATCCCGCATTAAGGGTTTAGAATCCATGGAACTTATAAGAATTGGTTATAATTGAAGTGATGTTAATCATAAAAACAATACTTGAGAAAATCATAATTCTAAGCATAAAATCTAGGAATGTGAAATGAAATACTATAATGGAAAACAAACCAACTGTTCCTGCTGAAAGATTACAAGTGCTTGAATGGTAAAAACACCAAAATGGAAGAATCTTCAATCTGGATCTCTAGAATTCAACACAAAACTATGGAGAGAAACTCCTCTTCTATGAAAACCTAACCCTAGAAGTCGAAAAACTGCCTCCTCCCTCCTTTCTCTTGCTTTTATACTCCTCTCCCATCTAATCTCGTGCTCAAGGATGATTGACATGTATGCTCCCCTCAGATCACGTTTCTTGCCTCCATTCCCGCACTTCATACATGTGTATCGGTGACACTTTAATGGTGTACCGGCACACTTTTTGCTACTCGCCCATTTCGATCAGCAGCCCAAGACACACTGGGTGTACCAGACACTTGCCCACCGCTACTTTTCGGGGCCATGTGTACCGGTGTACACATAAATGACGCATGGTACACTCTTGATTCCCCCCGGGTGCTTCTTCTCTTAGCATTGTCGGAGTTCCCGAGGACTCTCACTGAATTGCTCCCGCCCACATCCTCGCTGCTTCATATCGCTTCCTGACATAAATCCTTGTACATTTGCTGTTCTGTGACTGAAAAACCTGCACAAGTCTAAAAACACACAAGAACTTAAAAGTACCTATCCTTATGCCGAATGTGGGTAAATTGTGATTTGGATGTGCTAAATTCTACTATAATTATTGCTCAAATGTGTATTCATCAGTGCTCGCCAAAGCAGAGAAATACATCAACGACGAGGAAGCCCTTCTATCTAAGCGAGAAAACTCTTCCGCGTAAAAAGAGAAAGCAAGCAGGAGCCGTAGAGCCGTGGAGCCCTGGGGAGACGAGGAGACAGTGGATAGATCCTCACGAAGGGATAGGGGGAATGCAGAATCCGCTTCCAAAGAGACGAGGCAACGCTGCGGGAACACTCGGGGCCTACCAACCCGGAAGTAAGAAAGAATATCCACCCCGCACCACCCTCGACAAATTTAAGTGTCACAGTCCCATGAGACGCCGCATGAAAAGTTTTTTATGCGGTCTGCCTTAGATGAACATTGCATCTAGCAAAGAGAGACTCAACTAAGTATTGTGAATCCATAGGATCATGCATTAATCGAACGTATGATCGTGATTCACCGAGGAAGGAAATTGAATACCGATCCAATGGACATCTTCACCGCTTCGCGCCCAGAACACCACCTGTGCACCGCCCCATCACCTCGCTAGCCGCCCAACTTAACACTAGCAACCCTTGGGAGAAATCCATGTGATCTCTAGATTCGAGGGGGAGGGAGTCTTAGCTCGCCCGAAGGTCTATCTATGCAAAGATCGTGATCGTGGGAGACAGAATATAAGCCGCATCCAAACTCCCCTGGCCGACACTACCATAACCTTTTCGACTTCGACATGGAAGGTCACAAGATCCCCACACATCCACTCGGCACAGCGGCCGGCCGTAGCCAAAAATAAGACACAAGGTCTCGGGTCGACAACTAAACTTCTTTTAGCCAACATCATCTTCGCGCTTCACCCCTTTGATAAATGGGCATTGAAAGGAGAAACTGTAACTGGGCCAACGCCCACCTCCAGGATTCTCCCGAGAAAGGGTGCTACCCCCGGGGTCAAGCATAACCGTGCTCACTTTGGGAGATCCCGGTGGTTAGGACACAACCCGGCAAGAAGGTTCCTCATGGACGCCTTATTATCTTATAACATACTATCGCGCGCACTCTCCCTCAATGCCATAAGGGTCAGCCCTTCCGCCTATCATATGGCGTTATCAAATTCCCCACTACTAATGAGGTAGAATGGTTCCAGAGATCGACGCAGAGCCGTGGAGTGCCACTTCCTGCATCAATGAAACAAAAGCGGTCGGGTAACATCTATACGGACAAGCTAAACACACGAGACGAGGTAAGCATCCGACCTATGCCCTAAAAGAATCCAGGAACCGATACGTTCTTGACGACTGTAGCCGTAACATCTCGCTTACATCTGATCCAAATTAGCCAAAGATGTTATTAGGGGACCTCCTTATCCACTTCTTAAAATAGAATATGCTAAGTATTCACCCGGAAGCCAGGAGGATGGGGAATTAACCGCCAAGCAGCAATCACAAATAAGTCGAACATTAGTCCCTCCTTCAAGCCCGCAATTTAAAAGAAGAAGTTTCGCCCCGTAGCGTAGACGATTAATGAAGAAGTTAACAAACCTCCAAGCCAAAAGCTATCCAAGAAGTAGAATACTCCTCGACTGGTCGCTAATGTACCATCAAAAAGGCAAACGGCAAATGGCGACTGCATTGACTTCACCGATGTCAACCGAGCCTGTCTAAAGATAGCTTTCCCCTACCTTAGATCGACCTGATAGTGGACGCTACAACTGGCCACGAGCTTCTCAGCTTCATGGACGCTGATATAACTAGATCGTAATGGACCAGCGACCAAGAGAAGACCTTATTTCAGGATCGGGTAAGGTACTTATCGTTATCGGTGTGATGCCTTTCGGTTGAAGAACGCTAGGGCCACCATCGGGAGGCTAGTGAACAAAATGTTTCGTATGCATTAGAGCATCCATGAGGTATATAGATGACATGTCAGAAGTCGGCGAAGGCCAAGCTCCACGTAGCTACTACCGAAATAGCCGTGTCCTCAAGAACTATAACATGAAGTTAAATCCAACTAAGTGTGCCTTGAGTCTTAGCCTCTGAAAAATTCTGGGTTTCATAGTCAACAAATGAATAGAGGCAAATCCAGACATAAGATAAAATTGCGGCTAGACATGCAACCGCCTTCAACACCAAAGAAATTCAACGTTGATCGGGAGTATAAACGCCTGAGTCGCTTATCTAGATCCAAATGATAAGTGTCGATCATTCTTTCGTGTTCTCAAAAGGTTTTCCATTGGGACGCCCAATGCAAAGAGGCGTTTCTCGCTAAAATCTTTACTGAAGCTCTCCCTCGCCCCGGTAAGCCCCTTCCGAGGGAGAACTCCTTACCCTTTATTCGTCAAGCTTTGCATTTCTTAACCAAATGGGCCGTCATCAAAGAACGAGATAGAATACAACAACCGATCTATTACTGCAGCCGAGCTCTGAGAGGAGCGAAGGAAAGATATCCAAAGATGGAGAAATTAATCCTAGCATTGGTAACCACTGATAGAAGGCTTCGGCCATATTTCCAGGCCCACATTATTGAAATCCCAACAGAACATTTAATAAAATAGATATCGCACGCCGTAGACCTCGAAGACTGGAGCAAAACGGGCCATGTGAGCTAAAGGCATGAGTTCGATGATCGATACAAGCTAAGGACAGCGGTCAAGGGGCAAGTTTTGGCAAATTTTATCATGGAATTTACCCCCTCAAATACCCCGAAATAGCCCACCAAAACTACTCACTTGGCGCCCGACTTACCCATCTAAAGGTTGTCCGTAGATGAGGCCACTAATTCCCAAGGAAGCGGTGCAGGTTTGATTCTGACCTCCCCGGACGGGATTGACGTGGAATAGGCACTCAAATTCGGATTTCAAGCCTCCAATAACGCAGGTCGAAAGTACGGTCGCCATAGTCGCTTAACCTTCCCACTCCATGCAGCTTCCGATCAATCGAGATACGCAAGGATTCCCGGGGCCATGTGAACAGATAGAGGACTCCTACGAAGCCAGGGTGAAAAAATGATCCTTTAATTTTCGTAAGGCGAACCGCTAAAAAGTTCATATCAATTCAGCAAGGTCAGGCATGTCCCAAGGGTAGAGAACACGCGAGCAGATGCCCTGGTAAAGCTAGCAACAACATCACAGGAGGATCTAGATAGATTGGTACCGGTCGAGCACCTCCCAAAACCTCGGTGAACATTGACAATGAAGAAGTGTCCCCGGTAATGTCCGAGCCGAACTGGATGGACCCCATCTGGGATTACTTAGTGGACGAAATATCGCTGCCGACACAAAGAAGACTCCAAGCTCGTAGACGAGGCTCGCGATTCACCATTCATTGGGGGACCCTTTATAAACGAAGCTTTTCTACACCCATCCTTAAGTGCGTAGGAAAGGAAGATGCCAATTACATGCTCAGAGAGGTGCATGAAGGTATTTGTAGCAAACATATCGAGCCAGTCCTCGCAAAGAAAGACCTCGAGGATGCGGATATTATCGTCACAACGCCAAAGACGCCTACGTAACTAGTTGGGAAAAACGTAAGATTTATCAAGAGCATGCCTAGATTTCTCACCTCCCTTCCGAGCCGTTGACCTCAATCACAAGCCCTTGGCCTTTTCAACAGCCGGGGCCGTGGATGATATCAGGGGCCCCTACCTATCAAAGGCCGCAAGTTTATTGTCGTAGATCGACTACTTCACCAAGGTGGGCCGAGGCCAGCCATTAGGCAACAATCAATGAGCAAAAGGTGCGTAACTTTGCTCGCATTCCATAATATGCGTGTTCGAATCTCTGCAGCCCTCGTATCCGAGCACGGGAAACAAATACAATCCTAAGTTCAAAAGATTTGCCACGAGCTCTAATCAAGAATTACTACTCATCCCCGTACCATCCGCTAGCCTAATCCGACAAAGGTAAGTCACTCATAAGGACTCTCAAGGCGCCGCTAAAGACTGTCGGAAAATCTAAAGGAAATACTACCTCCCCGAGGTATTACGCATACAACCATACCAAATCGCCAACTAAGAAACCCCATCGCTTCAGCATTCGCAATCGGGCGGTAGCCCCCGCCGCAGGTTGGGCTAAAATTACTAAGGGCTGAGTTCGCAAATACCGAACACAACGAGGAGATTTCTTTGGTTCAACTCTTAACTCTAAGAAAACGCGGAGTGTGTTCTAAAGCGTGGCAGCGACTACGCGTAAAGATAGCAAAATATTACGATCGGGAGGAAACGCCCGTGGAGTTTTAAGCCGTGACTCTAGTTCTTAAAACTCCCCGCAAGAAGGAAAACCCCACACACGGAAGCTAGGACCAACCGAAGGGCTCTACGCGGTGTCGCTGATAGTCCAACTCGGAACTACGAACTTCAAACAGGCAGGAAAACCTGCCACATTCTTTAACCGGAGCACCTTAGGCGATTCTACCAATAGACCTCGGATTGTAGCTTTTGATAAGAAATTCATAGTTTTACTTTAATAACAGTCTTTGTGCTCATTTTCAGCCTGATTAATATTCTCGTAGATCGTCAGAAAAAAAAAAAAAACATTAGACAAGTACACGTTTCCAAAAGACTGTACTTTTATTATCTCAGAAAATTACAATCAGCAAAGCCGTTCTCTACATCTCAGAAAATTACAATCAGTAAAGCCGTTCTCTACATTAGCTGTTCTCTACATCTCAATAGATCACGATCGGCCAACGCCCAGTCAAGGCAAAAACAACAAGAAAGAGAAAGAGAAAAGGAAGGAGAAGGAGAAAAGAGGGGAGGAAAGGAATAATGGAGGAAGCAGGACTTAAAAATATTCCCTCTGAGTGCGCCACCCCCTTCGAATATGTTCCCTGGTTTAGTTCCATCAATGAGCAGGACTAGGGAACAACACAACTCCCACAAAAGAGGGATTAGGGAAAAACACAACTCCTACAAATGGCGTAACGCCGAACCAAACGCTACCGCGACTACTAAATACCGCGCAGCGGGCGATCAAACCTCGCTTCATCATGTACGAATCTATTAATCAAGCCGAAGAGAGGAAGAAGGTTGGGAGTAGAGTATAACACAGACCATCGAAGAGAAGGTTATTTATAAAGAAACCTAGACGTTTGGGAAACCACGCAATCTGTTCCGATTCTCCATAGATCTACATTAAAACCGTGCGCACTTTCCCAAGAGAAGGCCAAGTAGCCAAGGAGCCACATAGCTTAGTTTTAAAATGAGCCCTGTAGCTCAGTTTCAAAAGAGTCTTGTAGCTCAGTTTCAAAGGGGCTATGTAGCTCTGTTCTTAAGAACCTAATAGCCGTGAAGGCCATGCAGCCATGGAGCCTTGTAGCCTGGGCTTTAAAACGAGCCTCGTAGCTCGGGCTTCAAAGAGTCTTGTAGCTCGCCCAAAGGGGCTATAGCCCGGTTCTTAAGAACCTTATACCCTGTATAAAGTAGCAAAGGAGCCACATAGCTCAGTTTGATGAGAGCACGGTAGCTCAGCCAATCAAGGGCCGCATAGCTTAGTAAGAGCCCAACCATTTAAAGGTTGGATGACCAGGAAACCTCTCAACATAAGTCAAAAAAAGGAAGACTGAAAACCAAGAAGCGAAGTACGGATATCCATATAATAACAAACCAATGTTACATGCATGTTCAGGCTTAGAGCCCTCGAAGTCGCCCAAAATGAGTAAAGATTAGTACAAAGGGGCCTAAATGTCGGGAGGTGAGCCACGAAAGCACTTTAGAAGTGCAAGCCCTGTCGCAAGTCGAAGGAAGCCTCATGGGCGGAGGGGGAGAGCCAAATTTCTAAGTAGAACCTCAACTTCACCAGAAAGGGAATAGAGCTCGGGGTATCGATAACACCCCGGATCTACGATTTCGCCCTCAAAAAAAAAAATGCATTCCTCTCGCTCCCTTCAATGTGAACTTGAAATCGTCCAAACCCTAAAAACTCGCGTACCGGCTGCCTGAAAGCAAGCCATCCGGAGCCCATAAGGTGCGGTGCATCGTCTCAAACACCCGCGATTACTCCATCCTTCGCTAACCATACCTCGTCGGAGGTCCCCGCATAATGTGTTGCACTCTCGAAACGGCAGCGCCGACTGAGTTTCACTTTTAGAAGCCTCTACGGTTCAATCCAATGCCGCTTGGGTGCATAGCTCTTCCCGTACCTCGAAACTCTTCTTCTTAACCACCCGCAACCATCCTCGACAACCCCAGCCCTCAATGGCCTCTTTCTCTGTCTCGCCCTCGCCTATACGAGGTGCTTCAGCTCGAATTTATGCTTCACAACATCCTGGCCAAGCCAGATTCGAGCTCCCAAATTTCACCCTCCTGAGGTCAAGGAGGCCTTTAGCTTCAGATGCCGCCACCCAGTGTAGCTCTTAGCCGAAGTGGTCCTCCTCACCAGGCTCTTTATATAAGTAGCCGTCTGCCAAGGAACAAGATGGAGTTAGTGATTAGTGCCCAAAAAGTGCTATTTTGAGCCCTATTCAAGATAGGTTTTGAGTGATTTTTGCACACTAATCATATGAATTGAGCCAATTGCCATGTGCATGTCCACTTAGTGCTACTGATTTGGTTTCGAGATTGTTTCAGGGTAGTTTTACAGTCTGAAACTTCCGCCAAGCTCGCCCTCGTGATTGCGTCGAATGTGAGAATCCTCGTGATTTCACCAAGCCGAGGCGAAGGAAACGTCAAGTTGAATTGAAGAATTGAAGGCAAAATGAGATGTAGAAGCAATGCGTAGGCAACACCTGAGGAATGGTGGAATGCGTAATTTTCATGCACGCTTAAAAATTTCGCAAGGACTCCGAAAAATTTCGCAAGGATTGGGAAAATTTAGCAAACATATTAAAATTCGCAACTTAGCGAAATTTTCGCTGGCTAGCTTAAATTTCGCTATGCTAGCTAGACCATCAGGCATAGCTAAAATTTGAATCGCTATGCCTTGTTTTTTTCGCTATGAGCAGCGAAATTTCTTTATCATAGCGAAAAATTTCGCTTATGCTAATGAAATTCCCGCATAAATAAAATACGCCCCAGATTTTGATGTTTTGATTCCAACGACCACGCTTTGATTAATTACCATTTTGTCCCTATTGTAATCTCATATTTTGTAAGTATTTTTGCCATTTCACACATTTGGGTTGGCTATAGGCTCCCTACAACTTTTTGTAACCCTAACTTCCACTTTATGCAAGCTTTCCAGCCTTAGTTTTTAGGTTTTATTTCGCTTCCTTCGCTCTCCTCTTTCTTCCTCATTTTCTGGCCGCCAAACACACCCTCGAGGACGACAACTCAAGGGATGCTTGGCTAAGCCTCAAAGCCTTGAAGAGGAGGGTTGCTAGCCTGGTTGTCGTGGCTCGCGTTGTCCTCATGCTTTTAATGATACGTAATCGCATTTTATGGTTCCAAACTTCCAAACTAGGGTTTAATGCCATTTAATGTCTTTCCTTTGGTCAATACTTGTCATGCTTGTGGTTCAAGCAGATTCTTAATGGTAAATGCACCGATATCCTTTAGATGTCATTTACGAGCCATTGAAATGAGGTTAAATGCTGGTTTCAAACCGATCGATTATCAATGCTTAGTATTTGATTGGACTCAAATAGAGTGGTTCTGGGGTGGTTAGGTTTCATAGCTAAACAAAGATCCGGTTTTGGCTTTGACTATATGTCATTTGCCCTAATGAGAGGAAATAACCCGAGGACACCTTAATAACCCCATTTTATCAAGCTAGTGACCCAAGCCTTCAAGGTTACCATTTCACACTTTCAATTTAAACCATTTCGCTTATCCAGCTGAACAATCAACCTCCCCGTTGTTAACCAAATCCAAAATCCAAACAAAAGTCTCACCATTTTCAAACATAAATGCGACCATTCGTGGATGAAACCCATCCCCGTGTTTGACCCTAGACCGCTATATTGCAGTAGCTTGACTACGGCAGTAGAAGGAATATAGGAAACAAATTTTGTTGATTCCGAATCACCCTACCGTGGCACGAATCGCCAGCGTATAACACAACACAACGACCGAGACTGACAAAAGAAGGCGCCGACATAGAGATCTGCCCCGGAGGATAGGGCCAAAGCCTCCTCAACGCACAAGGCATCTACCTTCCTGAGATCAGAGTCCCGAAGGATAGATGAACAAATTTCTCGGGCAAAGCTCCGTATTGGTAAACAACAGTCCTCACCCCTTAGCTCCAAAGCTATAATTCCCACATCTCCCTCAGACGAGGGGAAGGCACGACGCTTTGCTCAAGGCCCCGGGGATAGAGATAGGAAGAACTTTAAAGGAGGCCCTAAGAGCCCTTCTCGAAGAACCCTGCTCTTGAAAGAGAGGATGAGCGACGCTGCACTCGCTCACCTGACACCTTCTGGCCAAGAGGGCAACGCCTGCCCCTTCACCCGAACTTGGGCGTGATCCCCGCCCAAAGGCGGCGATGAACAGACACTCCCAAATTGGGTCTTAATCTGCACGGAGGTCGCTTCTCTCAAGGGGATTCTGAGCCTTGCGCTTTACGCTTCTCCTTTTCTTCTCTAGTAACTCGACACGGGCCTAAAGTTCTTCCAGAGTTGGCTTCACATCAAGAGGCCCCTTAGGAGAAGTTTCCATAGCATGGGGCGGAGGAGATCTCGAATAAGGGGAACAAGGGGGGTTCACACCTGAAGAGCCGAGAATGTCTGACCGATCGATCGAATACTGCGGACGACACTCGCCAATTGTCGACGCATTTCCCCGTCCTCGTGGAGGTTAGATGGATACCGAAGGCAAATCTAAAACCAAAGAAAAGTCAAGAACATAACATGACCTTTAAAAAGTCGACCCTACCAGCATAGACCTAAAAATCTCACGCAGTTCTCAAAGGGCCCATACTATCGAACCCCAAATGTATCATCTTGATCGACAAGATTGTATTCCCAATGGCAACCCCCGACAAAGAAATAACGCCTTCCAAGCCGGAAGAGCGGAGGCCGAAAAATGATAGGTCTGGTAGTGACTCGCTTTGAAATATACAAGAAGCCTTCCGAGGCCTCTTTCACGCTGAAGAGATCCAACAGCAGAGCTATACTAGGGACCCCAAGGCCCTTATCCCGAAACCGTAAGGCCGACCAAGATGCCCCAAAATCGAGAGTCGACGGCACACATTGAAATGTCATAGACGCTTGATGAAAGCGGTGCAGTGGAAGCTGAACCGTTCTCAAAGGCCGCCTCAAGGAAGTAGACCATTTTGGGAACGGGAATAACATAAGACGTGAGAAGGTCAGAACACCAGATACGGACACTGGGAGGAGGTCTATAACGAGTAGTGAAGGTTTTAGCATACCAAGGTTCGAATCCCCGCCAGTGGCCCAATGACGCCCAATGCGACCTCACCAAGCCCTCGTAAATATTCGTCAGGATACCTAATCTCGCTTAATGTTCCTCACTTACATGGCGGAGGAAGATAACTCCATCGAAGGACCCCGAAACCATGTCAGACTACCAAGTTCGTCGCCGCCGCTTCGACCAGTGACTTCACCGGCCTTCCTCTACGCTGCCAGACCGACAAAACGAGAAGACCCAGAGGAAGCACGCATGATTAAGCGATGGAAAGAGAGAACAAACAAAATGACTAAAGAAGCGGAACCCCAAACAACCCGAAATTCAAAACAAGGAAAGACAAATAGGTGAAGAAGAAGAAAGACGCACCGAACTAAGAAGGAAAACAAGAAAAACGACCTTAGGGAGACATGACGATGTAGCACTAAAAACAAGGAGCGCCGATCAAAGACACTTTCAAACCAGCAAAAGAAGCAGAAAAATACGATGCAAGGAATGTTTCTAAGATATGGGAAGCAAGAGTCGAAACGGGCACGAAAATTGAAGGAGCGCTATCATTATCACAAGACGTTTGGCGGCGACAAAACCCAGATCGAACCATCCCCGGTTAGCCACGTGGAAGCCACAACGATTCAACCCTTGCCTAAGCTTGCTTCAGCCAAGGGCTGGGGGGGCAACTGATGGGGTAGAAAACAATATGTGCACAGGCCCAGAGCGCAAGCCCAGGGCGTAAGCCCAAACATTCGCCTTATGAAGGGAATTGAGGCACATACCCAATAAAGAAGCTCGACCCACAGTGAGATCCTACCCATGCCAAAGTACATGACCCCATGCCTAGAATTGAGTCTCACCTCATGCCAGTAATCAAGTGATATAAAGTGCCCAAAAACTCAAGGTGAAAGGAAAAAGTGCCTGGGCCTCCATGATCCGCGCCCCACGGATTAGGAAATAAGGATCTTACATGATCACGACTCCTCCTTTATCCCTTAACAGTCGGTCCATGATAAGGAAAAAGAAACTCTTCACCCAATGGGAGAGATACCGAGATACCGTATCACCATCTAATAAGGAAAGTAACCACTATTTCCCTTTATAAATACCGACCCATTCTACTACAAAAAGGTACGTAGTGATAACGCCCAAAAACAATTGAATTCTTCCCTTTTCATAAGAAAGAAGCTGACTTAGCCATCGAAGGGGCGACTGGCACACCCCCGCCGGATCACCCTTTCAGTGCAGGTTGCAGGTTGTGCGACAATCCTGCCCAACAGACCGGCCCAGCGACTACAAGAAGTCCAGCCCAGTATTGGTAGAAAAAGCACCATCAATTAGAAAGTTGATAGGTACCCAAATCCAATAGAATAGTCAAATCCAAAAGATCGAATCATTGGCTATCCCTAGAGAAGCCGAACATCCATGGACGAATTACACTCTGGATAACTTTCATTCTGGATCCTCTCATAGGGCACCGGATAGCCCTTTCTCGATACACATCGACTCTTAATGAAAGCACCAATGATAGGTACCCAAGCCCAATAGGAAAGTCCAACCCATAAGATTAACTCTGATAGATGAGAGAACCTCTTAAGCTTAAGTACCATTTTATAATCTCATATAGAACCGATGTAGGTTTGTATCACCAGCCAAATGCAATCTCCAAGGCCAAGGCTTAAAGCCGCCTATTAAAATCAAACAAGGAAATGAAATCACAGTAGAGAATTCGGACTTCACAAAGTAGTAAATAAATTAAATTTGAAATATAATTAATTCCTAATAGTAAAAGATGGATTATAGATATAGAATTACCAAGGAAATGAAATGCTTAATTATCATCTTAGATTGTAGGAAGAGACACTACTTACCATGTGCGGTGGAATAGATGCCATTGTCACTGGGTATGTGACACACGTCTTAATATCAAATCAACCAAAATCCTTATTTTGGTTGTTTTGAGATATTATCTTTATTATTTTGGTATATTATTTTTATTTTCCATTATTGTTTTGAGAGTATTATTTTATTTTATTTTATTGTTTTGAGATATTATTTCTTTTTCCTTTATTCTTTTAGGATATTATTTTCTTTCCTATTATTGTTTTTAGATATTATTTTATTTCCTTTTATACCCAAATTATTTCTAAGGTATAAATAGAAGTTTTAGAGTTTGTTTTAGGGACTTTTATCACTTTTATTAATTTATGAGAAATTGATTAGTGCCCAAAAAGTGCTATTTTGAGCCCTATCCAAGATAGGTTTTGAGTGCTTTTTGCGCACTAATCATATCAATTAAGCCAATTGATGTGTGCAGGTCCACTTAGTTCCACTGATGTCATTTAGTGCTTGTTTTTGTGATTTTACAGCCTTTACACTCAAACATCGTGTTTAAGTTTGATGACAAGATATGTGCGACGTCGAGGAATCACAGAGTTTTCAACCATAAAAATAAAGGAATTTGAAGTGGATTTTGAAGGCAAAGGATGAAGGAGAATGCAAAGAGATATGCAAAGGGGGTTAAAATAAAGCGGTCCCAGATTTTCGCTATGATTGCGAAATTTCATTGACGGCGGGGCCGCAATCATAGCGAAAATTTCAGAATCTCTAGAGAAATTGGAAAATTATTAGGTTAGCTTAAATTTCATAGCTAGTAAATTTATCAGGCCTAGCTTAAATTAACCAATCTCGCTTATTCATTAATACTGCTAGGCTAGCGAAATTTCGCTGCTAGCGAAATTTCGCTAGCTAATAAATTAATTGATACCGAAATTTCTCAATTTGCTATCTCGTAAATTAGCAATAAATTTCGCTAGGGTTAGCAAATTTTCGCTATGCAGCTTAAATCATCCCGCATAGCCAAATTGTCGCCCGGTGATTTTTGCATATTTGATCTTAAACTACTCACGCTTTTGCAGCCACTATCAGAGCTCTTGGTGTAATTTCATATTTTAGCATTTAGTATATTTTCACACTTTGGTTTGTACTTTATATGTAAACCCCTACAAACTTGTAACCCTAACTAACTTAATCTTTCGAGACATACGCAGCCTTTGTTCACATTTTCCTTCTCTCCTCTTTCTCCCTTGCCAAACACCTCCAAGGATGACAACTTGAGGATGAGCGCTAAAACCACTTCCTCCTTAAAGTAAAAGGTCGCTGGGAAGGATCTCGCAGTTGTCGGTGGTTCCCTGTTTTCACGCAGCAAAGTTTTGGCATTTTGGTTCCCAAATTTCAAACTCTAGGTTTAAAGCTGCACTTTCTTTGGCCAATACTTGGCAAGCTTTTAGGTTTAGTGTATTCTTAGCTTTAGATACACTAATATCCATTAGTTGCCATTTACGAGCCACTGAGGTAGGTTAAGGGGCTAGGTTTTCACTGCAAGTGCATCCACTTTGATCAATACTTGGTAATCTTTGGGGTTCAGTGGATTCTTATTTTTAGATCCATCGAGACCATTAGTTACTCTTTACGAATCATTGTAGGATGAGTCAAGATAGATTTTCACCGTAGTGGAACCATAAATGTTAAATAAATGCTTATCAAAGGAAAATTATTAGGGTTTAGGGCTTTAATGCCAAATGAAGATCCGGCTCGAGATAATTATATGTCATCCCTCCCCAACGCGAGGAAATTAACCCTGGACCTCTCGCTAGCCTAGGATCTTAAAACTCAAGTGGCCCAATGCTTCAAGGAGTTCTATTTTTTACATTTTATTTTATTTCTTTTTCGCCTTGCAAACCCACCAACCCACTATTTTTATCACCACCTTAAAATCCAAATTTAATTCACCAGTTTTGTTTTCACTCAAATAATTTGTACAAAGAAAACCCATCCCTGTGTTCGACTCTAGACCGCTATGCTGCAGTGAGCTGACTACGGCGTAGAGGAACTTAGGATATAAATTTTGTTGATTCCGATCACCCTATCGTGGCACGATCAAATGGCGCCGCTGTCGGATGGTGCCTAAGTGCATTCACGACCATGAACACTTCGTGATCCTCATCACAAGCTCCTCGTGAATTTCCTTTTATCTTTTACTGTCGCCTTTTCTCATTTCATATATATATATATATATATATATATATATATATATATATATATATATATATATATATATATATATATATATATATATATATATATATATATATAATAAAAAAAAAAAATAAGGTCATAGGATTATTTCGTGGTTTGCCTTGGGTTGCCCCGTTTCGTGGGTGCGGTTCAGATTCTAGCGGGTTAGATATTGTAAATCAAGATTGAATTTGGACCCAATGAACAAAAAGGACAAGATGGTCAAGATGTGGTGGGGTGTTCCCAAGGCATATATATCTACGAGGGATTACAGAACTACCATGGCAAAGTCACCAACCTCGTGGAGAGGAACTAAATGAATATAGTCCATGAGGGACTATGGAAACCAATGGATGAGTTCACCATATATGGTAGTTCTTACCACCATAGCTGGGAGAATCACACAAATCTCCTCATGGGAGCCAAGACCCCACAAGATGTACCTCCCCGAACTCCTCCATATTATGCCCCTTACTTCCTGAAAGAAGAATGTAACCACCACCTCTATCCCCTCATGAACAAGCCATCCCGAATTTGAGCAAACAAGTGGACAATTTCTGGCAGAGGATAATAGGTGGTGAATGTTCAAAGCATTAGGGAAATCGAGACAAGGGAGAGCTCTCGAACAAGGAATTGGATGGGTTCCAAAGCGAATTGGACGGGACTGACATCCTCATAGAATCCATCTCAAAGCTCACTAATCGCTTGTTCATCAAGAGGAGGAGAACTGGAGGAAGAGTGCCGGGATCGACACTATTGTGGGTGAACAAGCTCAATCATGGAGGAATTGAAAGAGGAACCAAAGAGAAGATCCTCCCCGAGGAACTACAGCCCCACAATTATGTGTGTGTAGAATACGCCATGGAATGAGAAGAAGAAACCTCCCAATGCCGACCGAGGAGGTAATGGAAAGGAAGAAATGGAAGAGCCCCATCGCCACTACCGGGTCGCCACTAAACCCACGCCGCAAATTTCTCCACGATCCAAATGTATCCCCGTCGTATCCCAATCCCAACACAAAACCCCTAAAGCACCCACCATAAAGTCCAAACCATCACTGCTTATTCTACAAAACCTCAAGAAGCTAGTGGCCATTGCTCATGTTATTGCCACTACATCGAAAAATTGGCAAATGTCATTATCGCATACGCTGGATGGTTCAAATGGCCGGATTGAGCGAATCTCAAACCCCAGATTCCTAGGTTCAAATAATCTCCGTGCCACCTCCTTGGATGCGGGCCGGCAACACCGGCAGCACTCAGATCTGCCCGGCATCCACACCATCACGAGAGTGAGGGTCGACTTCCTTCCTCTAGCTCTCTCCGATCCCTACTCAGTGGTGACATGGTTATACTTTGGTTGGGGGGAAAAGTTAGAGTTGGGAGTGTCATCTATCACATTTTGTTTTGTTTTAGCTTTATTAGCTGCCTACTTATTTTGTATAGGATGCATGTATTAGCCGACAAGAGTGCATACTTTGTCAGGTTCGCCATATTAAGCATGTACTAGCCATTTTGGTTATATCAAAAGCTACAAAGATATTTCCAAGCTTTTATTACATAATTTTTCGTCTACTTTTGTGCCTCCACTTTGTGTATCCACTTTGTCTTCACTGAATTGAATTGCTTTTAATTGAACAGATTGAATTGTAGCTAATTGAAAAATTGGAAACCTGTATGTTACCTTAATATTAGAGCAATTCCATGTATGAGTTAGTTTTTGGTCAATTGAAAGTTTCAACATGTTGACCTTAGACATTTCCCATATAGCCTAATTCACCTGCTTGCACACAGTTGTTCGATAGGTTGTAAATTATATATACCTCCGCCCGGCTCTGTAGACACTGACACATTGTGATCCATAATAGGTTTGTGTTACCCATATATGAAGACCAATGTAGTCTTCCAAAAAGGAAAAGAAAAAGCAAAAAGGAAAAAGAAAAGAAGAAAAAGAAAAATAAAAGCCGTGACGCTTTGCCTTGAACCCCGAACGCGGTCCGAGGGGTATATGGCGAAAGCCTTTAAAACCCGATGCCCTAAACCTTAATTGGTTGGGAGTCATCGACTTAGTGTTCGTTACATGGGTGGATGGGTAGAGTTTAGCGTGTTGTAGGTGCTCAATTCTCGAGGTCGATGCGAGTGCGGGATTGAAGTCTGAGTTTGTGGTCAAGTGATCCTTTTGGCTTGATGCCTAAACCTTAATTGGTTGAAGTCATCGGTGGACTGGATTACCGCAGGACTTTGGTGAAGTCGAGTTTTTGGCATTGCACCACAATGTAGTCAAATAAGAAATAAGAGTGTAAATTTAATCCTATTTAGGTTGGTCAACGGAGTTTAAGGCCATGGAATTAGCTAGGTTGGGGGAGGAATAATTTTGCAATTTATTAGCTCAATGGTTACATTAGGAATCATTAGATTTTGGTGGAATTCAGGTTAGATTCTTTGGATCGATGTTGACCTAAAAATTGTTCTAATATGGTTTTGCTCTCTCATGTCGGTTTGAGCTAGGTCTCAATTGTTCATTTTAAGGTAATGCTATACGTATATACACCTTTTGAACCCGTATACACTTTGTAATAAAATAACACATGCATGTCCTTATTATTTTAGTATTCTTGGGACTAGCAACGTGTCGGTTAAGGGAGTGGATTAGTGCCCCGAAAAGTGCTATTTTGAGCCTATCGAATAGGTTTGAGTGCTTTTGCGCCTTAATCATATCAATTAAGCGATGATGTGTGCGAGTCCACTTAGTTCACGATGTCATTTGGTGTGCTTGTTTTTGGTGATTTTACGAGGTCTTTGCATTGCCTAAACCCTTTGTGTTTAAGTTTGATGACAAGATATGTGCTAGAATGCGAGAATCCACGGTGTTTTCAACCATAAAAAAATAAAAGGAATTTGGAGTGGATTTTGAAGGCAAAGTGATGAAGGAGGAATGCATTAGAGATCGTTGGGCAAAACGAGGGCGATCCGAGATTTATGTAGATTGAAAGAATTTGTTGGGATTGCGAATTCAGCAATCATAGCGAAGTTGTGATCCTAGCAGGCTAATGAGCTAGCGAGGAATTTAGCTAGCTAAGCGAGAATTTATTGTGCTAATGAAATTGGCATAATTCGCTATCTCATAATAGTTTCGCTAGGCTAGCGGGATTTAGCTAGCCCTAGCGAGGAATTCCCGCGGAGATAGCGAGGTGGCGTCCTTGTTGATGGCGAAATTTCTCCGATTTAAACATCTGTAATTTGGCTAGGCTGGCGAAATTTAGGCTGAGCTAGCGAAATCATCACGCATAAGCGAGGGTGCGCACGTGATTTTTGTATGTTTGATCTTAAGCGACCACGTTTTGGTGTGTATTACCATTGCTGGCCCTTATGTAATTTCATATTTTAGGTGTTTTAGTATTTTCCACACTTTGGTTTGTACTATATAAACCCCCACAGGCTTGTAACCCTAACTAGCACAATCTTTACGGTACATACGCGACTTTTGTTCACATTTCTCTGCTTCTCTCTCCTCTCTCTCCACTCTTGGTTGCGAACGCACCTCAGGGATGACAACTTGGAGGATGAGCGTAAAACCACTCCTCCTTGAAGTAAAAAATTTAGCTGGGGGAAGGATCTGCTTGTTCTTGGTGGTTACCTGATTTTCACGCGACGGAGTTTTTTACATTTTGGTTCCAATTTCTAACTCTAGGTTTAAAGCTTTTGGTGTACTTTTCTTTTGCGTATGGCAAGCTTTAGGTTTAGTGTATTCTTAGCTTTAGATACACTAATATCCGTCTAGTTTCCATTTACGAGCCAGCGAGGTAGGTTAAGGGCTAGGTTTTCAGCTAACGAAAGTGCATCCCACTTTGATCAATACTTGGTAATGCTTTTAGGGGTTCGGTGGATTCTTATTTTTAGATCATTGAGACTCATTAGTTACCTTCTGAATATTGTAAGGATAGGTCAAGATAGATTTTCCCCTTTGTGGGAATAAATGTTAAATAAATGCTTTCTATCAAAGGAAAATTATTGGGGTTTAGGTTTTAATGCCAAATGAAGATCGGTTCGGAGATGACTATATGTCATCCTCCCAGTACTTGAAAGAGAGAGGAAATTAACCGGGGACCTCGGTTAACTGGGGATCTTAAACTCAGTGGCTGATGCTTGAGTTCTATTTTACACATTTTATTTTATTTCTTTTCGGTTGCAAACCCACCCGACCCACTATTTTTATCACCACCTTAAAATCAATTTAATTCACGGTTTTGTTTCACTCAAATGTTTATGCAGAAAACCCCATCCACACGTGTTACGACCACACAGCGCATTTATCTTTGCGGTAACCTTGACTATCTGACATTAGGAGAACAGATTACAAATATTGTTGATTCCGCATCACCCTACCGTGGCACGAATCAAAAATATAAAAACTTTTGCTTTATTTTGTTCTATGGATTGGGAGTTTGTTTCTATATTGAGACGTGTTATTCTTGTTGATCAATCGTGTGTTGATCAACTATGCTACCCTTGCGTCGAGGTTGTATCAGGCAGTTTCTCATTCGATGACTATCACGGTCTTTAGTAATGACAAACAATCCCGAAGACAACGATGGTGTTGACCGGTGCAGTAGCGACAATCAATCCAAAATTTAACTCAACAGTTGGAAATAGTTTAAGAACAATTACATGAATTATTGAGTATTAATGGACAAGGGCGTATGAATGATGATGAAGAACATGGTGGAGGAATTAGCTCCATTGAACCACTTACAATCATTCCAAATAAGTAAATCAAAGAAGGCCAGTCATAGGATTTGATGACACTTCGGATAGGAGGTGACTTGGGTGAATATGCAAATCCACGTAGGGGATAAAGGAGTGGAGTGCAATGACCAAGCGCACAGGGGAGATGAATCTATTAAAGTGATGTCCTAACTTGGTAGTGATCTTAATATTGAGGGGTTTTAAGTTGGTTGGCCCAGTAAAACCAGGATTATTTGGCCCATCTGCAGAGTAGCTAACGATAGGAAGGTTAAATTTATCGCTTATAGGTTAAAAGGGGGAGCATCAGTATGGTGGGATAGATTGAGGAAGATGAGGATGAGAGATGGGCGTGGTCCAGTTCAAACATGGTGTAGGATGAAACAATTATTACAAGGTAGATTTTTGCCTTAAGACTATGAACAATATATTTTTGATGCTTATCAGATATGTACATAAAGTAGCAAGAGTGTGAATGAATATACCGTTGAATTTTTTAGATTGGTAAAGAAGAATTAGTTATCAGAAAGGAGTTGGGGATTGGACTTATGAGTTGGTAGTTAGGTGGGGAGATATTTCGGAGGTTGGCCAGAGGTTTTTGAGGAGGGGAGGATGGTGCCAATAGCGGAGTCCAGAAGAGGAGCGAGATAGGTGAGATGGAGTGAGGTTGGAGATGGATGGGGTGAAGCGGCCGGCAAGTTCGAGGAGTGAAGAGTAGGTCTTAGAGAGTATAAAGAGGTGATTCGAAGGGAGAGGAGGAATCGGAATCGGAAGTGGAGATAGAGCAAGTGACATTGGTGAAGGTGAAGCAGGGGCGAGGAGAGGCAAAATCCCATGTGGAGAAGAATAGAGTGTTGGGGCCAGAAGGTCGATTGAAATTTGTTCTTGAAGGTGAACAATCTTGTTAGCGTCGGCCATTTGTGGCTGGAGGTTGGAATAAAGAAGACGCGATAGAAGCATGGAATAATAATGCTTTAAAAATTTGAAAGGCGAAATGGGGAGGAGGTTGAGCCATAGAGAGAGAGGGGTGAGAGAGAAAGGAGTAGTAAGTAGTCTAGTAATATAAATGCTGTGAAAGTAGGAGTAGGAGGTTGGTTGTTGGGGTAGGGAGCATTAGATTAACCATATATGGGGTGACAAAGGGAAAACTATGTTATGGGGGCCCTAGCATGAAATATTTGAAAATTTAGGCCCAAAACTTATCAAACCTAGCTCAAGTCCTATTTGAACCAAATAATTGATAAAAACCCAAATATTTGATAAAGAGTCCATGAGGTGGCAAAAGAAATTTTGTCTCCCTAAAATACCCTTCATTTATCTTACCTACTAGCCCTAACCTAATTCAAATATTCCCAAACATCCCTTTCTTCTTTCTCAATTTGGTTGACATCCAAAACCTATGCCAAACATCCCCCTCCCTTTTCTTTTTCAACCCCACACCTCATTTTCTTCGTTTCTTCTTCTCCTAAACTCGTTTTGCATCTCCCCCTTTCTCTCAAGCTCGGCCTCATTTCTTCAAGATCGACCTCTCATTTGACTCAAAGCCCTAACTCGAAAACCCCATAAACTCACCCATCGACTAAGAAGCTTCCTCCTCAAAAGTACAACCGGTAGCGCGAAAGAAAAACTTTTGGTCAACCAGAATTCCCATTCGAGCCATAGAATCTAGGTTTCTTTCTTCATCAGCATGTTTCTTTCTCTTTCTCTTTGTCTCTTTGTCTCTTTTTCCTTGTGTGTGTTCTTTTGAATCTCTATGGTCTAGGTTCCAACATTGTTTAAGAACAATGCTAAAATGATTATTTGTTCCATATTATGTTTTTTTTAAGCAATTTTTAAGAGCAATGACGTAACACCCCAAATTATACCATAACAGTTTTATAACATGTTTTGGGTTTAATAAAAGTAAATGTCTATTTTTTAGGAATAAAATAGTGCTAAAAATAAAATAAACAAATATCCAAAATTTATACAAGAGTTAAGGGTAAATTAATAATTTACCAATTCAGAGAACCAGTCGCCAATTTATGAAGATTATATAATAAAGTGGAAATATTGAGAAATTGAATTGCAAATAATAGAGAGTTGAAGGACCTAAATGCAAGGGGTAAAGTTTAAATCAAATTTTGTTAAGCCAAACATGGCCTTAACTCCAAAATGAGGATAAGACCAACAACGTTAAAGAGAGGAAGAAGAAAGAGGAGAAAGGGAGAAGAGAAGAAGAAGGAAGAAGGAAGAAGGAAGAAGAAAAAAAGAAGAAAAGAAGAAGAAAAGCAAAGGTATGAAAACTATAGTATGAATTTGTATGGATTTGTATAGATTATTAGTATGAAAATCCCACTTTGTCTAAGTAGTGAAAGAAAAATCCAATTAGAAATATTGTTGGTGGGTATAGATGGGTTTTATGGTTTATAAATGTGTTTTTGGTTGAGTTGGTTGTAGTTTGGAAGGAGAATTTGGTGAAAATAAGCCCATCTGCCATTACGTGCGTGACACCCTAAGCTTAGGCGTAGGAGTGCGCTGAGCAAACCAGGAGCCAAAGTTTTCTGATTTTAGTCCTTTAGGCGTATGATGCTCCACCTAGGCAAACCTCTCCGCCTAGGCGTAGCACTGCTTCGCCTAGGCGTACCTGCTAGTTATGTTTTATTTCCTCTCTTCCGTTAATTCTAACAATCTTCCATTGGACTAATGAGGATCCTAATAAGTGAATGAAAGGGTTTGTGCAAGTATACAAATTATATGAAAAATGTTATATACCTCATTTGCTAATGTGTTCAAATGTAGTGTTATTCCTTGGTTAAGGGATGAAAAGATAAATGTGTAATGAGGCATATAGAAAAGCGTATAAATGTCTAAATAAATACAAGAATAAATATGCATGCGAGGAAATGATAAGAAAATATCGCATATGATGGGATAACAATAGTTATTCGAGGATATAGGATATATATTGTAAATGAAATAAAGAAAGCAGTTATGCCTTTGGAACTAGCGAGAGATGAATGGGCATACTATTAGGGAGAAAAATGCGCAACATTAACGATCAGTTGGCCCCGATTTAGGTCATTACAGCCGGGCCCTTATAGATGGTCGTGTCTGTCTGATGATAATAGCACCTGCAGGGCCCTTATAGATGATCATTGTCTAGTACAATGATAACAGCGCCTTCGGGCCCTTATATATGATCATTGTCTAATACAAAGATAACAGCGCCTTCGGAGCCTTTATAGATGGTCATTGTCAAGTCTGTGTTAACAGACACCTTCGGTCCTTATAGTTCATTGTCTCGTCTGATGATTATAGCTGCCAGGTCATATAGTTTCTTGTATCCACTTCTAAGGTATTTGTAGGCATGAAACATAAGATAAATGACAAGAATATGCAAATGACATGACATAATATGATAAGCATAGCATTGCTATGTGATGATACGTATACAGTGATAAGTACAAGAAGCAAAAATGTAAATGAAAGATGATATGGAATGAAACATGATAAGACAAATAAGTATGATATATGTAGAAGCATATCTATAAATGATATGTTCAAAACATGAATAAGCATGTGTATATGTAAATGAATGTTAAAGTTATTTGCAGTTGTCTAAAGTGTGATGATCACTTATTGAAATTAAATCCCACATGTATTATTTCCCACTAAGCTATAAGCTTAGCACGGATGTTTCATCCGTGTAGGTACAGGAGAAGTAGGGACTAGAAGCTCGAACAATCTACATCATCAACCAAGGCTAACACACTACTAGGTGCCTACTGAAGACCTTTTGGTCTATTTTTGTATATGTTTTGCTTTTGTAAGTAATGTAAAAATTTGTATATGTTGAACACTCCCATTTATGGAGTTTTGAATATATTTTGTAATCCACTGCTACATAATATATTTCAAGTTAAATTTTTAATAGTACATGAATGAAAAAGTTAATGGTATGGTAAAAAGTAAAAGATAGTTACAAGTAAGTGGTATCAGAGCACCCCGTGTTGGGGGCGTCACAAGTTAGATGGTAAAAGAAGTGTGACAAATGATCTCAAGTTTTTTTTATGAAAATGTGGTTATGTGTGTCTTCTTTTGAATCTCTATGCTCTAGTTGGGTTATTATTTTGAAGTCTAGATTTCTGGGTTCCAACATTGTTTAAGAACAATAATACAATCGTTATGTTATTTTATTTTTATTATAAGTGAACTACAAGTGCCATATGATCAAACATCGGGTACACATTTTATGAACTCTAGGTACTACACAAGTTAACTTTAGGTATATCCAGATTGTATCCAGGGTACAATCCATTTGAACCTTAGGTACAATCTACATGTAATATGGGTACAAACCAGCAAGACCGTAGGTACAACTAATAACACTTCAGTGTTTTTATTATAAGTAAAATATAAGTACCATATGATTAAACCTTGGGTACAACCATTTTGCACTCTGGGTACTACACAAGTTAATCTTAAGTACAACCAAACTGTATCCAGGTTACAACCCATTTGAACCTTAGGTACAATCTATATGTAGTGTGGGTACAAACCATGTATATCTTAGGTACAACTAATACCACTTGTTTTTTTTTGCAATTAATAAACTATAAGTACCATATGATTAAACCTTGGTTACAACCATTGTGAACTCTAGGTATTACACAAGTTAACTTTAAATACAACCAAATTGTATTTAGGGTACAACCCATTTGTAATCCATAAATGAACTATGCAGTACAATTGAGGGTACTTAGAATTAGTTTGCATATGTGATGAGTCTTAAACTCATCTATTTTTAATCCATTTTTCTGGTTTATTTTTAGTATATTAAGATATGTTTTAATTCCAAAATATGGAATATTAACAAACTTTGTATTTTGCAGGTTTTAATTCAAAAAGGAGAAAATTCCAACAAGAAAGAAGAGAAAAAGAGCAATTGTAGCAGTCTATGTCGCAACGGAGTTTTGTGTGTCGCAACAAGCATCTAAGCAAATAGCAAAGGAACTTCGTCACGACAATATTTCCTCTGTCGAAACACAAAGGTCTAAATATTGATAGATGAGCTCTGTCACGACAAAAGACAACGTGTTACGACAAAAAATGCGAAGAATCTAACAAGTCAACTGAGACAAAGAAAGTTTATGTTGCGACAAGATTTTTCAGCAGGATGTCAACACCAAGAAGAATTTGTCACGATAAAGAAGCTCCCGTCACGACTAATGAAACAAGTAGAAAGCAGAAATTCTGTCGCGACAAGGGATCTTCTGTCACGACACTAATTATTGCAAAATGGAAAAGCTTGTTGAGATAGCAGAAGAGCTTCAAAGAAAGACCTTTGTTGTGACAAGGTAATATATGTAGCGAAACTGAAAGAAGAAGTATATGTCGTGATAAGGCGATGTATGTCGCGACGCTGAAGGAAGAAGAAACTATGGTTGCGACAGATAAACAAGGTCGCGACATGTGATGTTGGTTTAGTGAACTGACCTGGTCGCAATAAAAGAATCCAATGTTGTGACATAATTCGTCGGTAATAGATGTTTCTAGACGCCGGCTACTGCATTTTAAGGTTGCAAATACGATAAGTCAACATCGATAAACAAGGTTCATGGCTGCACTTTATGTCGCGATAAAGATTCCAACACAATTAAAAAGGTCTTGTCGCGACATAAAAAACTGGGTCACGACACATAAATAAGCTGAATACAGAAAAGTCTTGTCACGACATAAAAAATAGGTTGCAACAACAAACATCGACAACACCAAGAGGCTATGTCGCAAGATCAAAATGAAGCTGCAACAAGAAATCAGGTTAAGTGGCAACAAGACTTTGTTGCGATAGACTTTCCTGGTCGTGACAGAAATGTTGACAATACAAGAAACATTGTTGCAACAAGAACCAAACAAAAATGATGTCGCGACATAAAAACTGGGTCGCGACACCAATTTGAAGAAGCTGCACAAAAACATTATCGCAACACAATTGTTGACGTCGCAACATAACTATTCTAGGAACCACACATAAGATTGTCACTACATAGAATGGATAGAACGACAGACCTTGCAAGACAGATTGTTAAAGAGCCAAAGGAAACTCTATCGCGACAGAATAAATATGCTAAAGAAAAGAATACTGTCGTGACCAAGGAAACTCGATCGCGGCTGAATCCAAGAAAGAGCACAGGGATGCGGGTTGCGAGACAATCGGTGATGTCAGAATAGACCCCGCGATGAAGATTTAAACTCACGCGTACAACACTTCCAGTCGCATTGCAGAGAATACCGCGAATTTTGTGGATCCACAATTAGCCTCAACTTTTAAAGCCCAAACTCTGGGCTCTATACATAGAAACAATCGAGGAAAGTAGGGAGTCTCTGTCATTTGGGAGAAAAACGAGGCATCCGGAGAGTTATGACTCTTTTCGTATTATAATTTTCTTTTCTTTCTTTATTTTCTTCGCATCAGATTTAAATAAGAATTTTAATTTGTTTATCGGATCTCGAAACAAAGGAATCGCTCAAAAGTTTCGTTGAATTAAATTATCAAAGTCATTTTCGACATCGTCATTAATCCAATGAAATCTAGAAAGAAGCTGGAATTCATTTTCTACTTGATTGGCGCTATGAAATTTTCTCGATCAAGATTTCATGTTCACCGTGATCTAGTTTCGAGAAACACAACTTCCACCTGGAAAGATACGATGTTAGTTATGGTCTTTTATGCACAATTAGAAGAAAATTTCATGGGTTGAGAATCTTGAAATTATTTGAATGGTGATGTTCATGTAGTGAATTGTTCCCAATATTAGAAACTTATACCCATAAAAGGACCGTTATCTGGCTCTGATTTCCAGAGTGACATAGTGATGGAGATTCCTGAGAGCATGGATCAGTTACTTGGGGGTATGCTAGACTAATATTGATGAACTAATGAGCTCTGAAAAATTACTTAGATAAATCTTCAATTTACTCATAGTTTGAGAATTAGTCAATCGATCTTAATAATTCCCACTCACTGCAGACCTCTCCTTAGTCCTGGAGGAATGATCTTCGATCCCGTTAGCTTAGATCTAATCAAGGAAAGGGAGAACTCTTTAAGATCTCAAGGATGAGACATCATTCATCTGGTAGAAATCTGGCAATGACCTTGTCTTAGGAAGCAAGAAATCTGCAGTCATAAGAAATAGGTATGAAGTATTGGAAAAGAAAAATACCTAGATCTTATAAAGAAATTCTGATTACAAGTAATTGATTAGAAACATGTTTCAGAAATGAACATGAATCTCTAATTAGTGAAAATTATGGTTAAAGGAGAAATCCAAACTATGCTACCAAGACTCTTTGACAATTTCATATTCCAATTTATGATAGAATCGAATTAGATTATGATACAAACTGATACTCTCACAAACAGTTGAAACTCCGCTGTCCACTTCCCCAACAAGAATCGTTCACCAAATATGTTTAGATTTAAAGCTCCTTTATTATAGATGTAGACATTAAAATAGTGGAATTCTTAGTTCACCATTTAAACTTCTATGAAATGGAAGTTCAAATAGTGTGGAACTCGAGTAAATGGGGTAGTTGAATTTTAAATTCTTTTCAATCTGTGGGAACGATATCCTTTACTTATAGTCCACTTTTATTAATACTTCAGACGACTCCAGTACTTTGGCAAGTATTAAGACAAAACTAAATCTTTAATGAATTAATTGACAAGTTCATTTTTCATATGAGCATACAAGTTATTTTTGGTCACATCAAGTTTAGGGAGCCTTTGCTGGGGATTAGCAAATAGTCTTGTGATAATGGTGAAATAAATTTGTTTATATATGATTTGGTCTCAACAATATGATCCATAATTACACTAATTTTTATGACGTGATGGAAGCAAACAATTGTTGCGTACTTCATAACGTGTGATATATTAATTTTATTTTTTAACTATGCAAACACATGTGAAATTAAACAATGAATGGTGACAGGTTTCGCTTTTATTTATTTAGGGGATTTCAGGTGAAGGTTGATGATGGAACCATTCAATACATCAGGTGGTCGTGACCTTAGCTCCTCGAGATTGACGAACATATGTCATATGATGATTTTAGATCAAGAGTTCAGGCTCTATTGAACATAAAGTCACCTAATTAGTGAAATTTGAATTGCTACCAAATTTTGATCCATCTTAACTTATCGCGGTTATTCGATGGATGCCTTTTATGCGAGCATGCTTAGAAAGAATGATGTGTATTGTCGATTTTATGTAACTTCAATAGAACGTTTATCTCTTGACATCATCGAATTTGAACCTATGAAGTAACTCTCAAATCACATGTTAACCTATGAAAACATAGTCTCGTCATGTTTTGCATTTACTTACTCAAATATTTGTTTTGGTAAATTGCAGTGTTATTACTCCAATAGTTGAATTAAATTCTTCACATGTCATACCCTCACCAGCGGAAACTAGGTTGCTGATTGATAGGGGTAGCCCTGGAACACGTCGAGAATCGAGTCATTAGGATTCACACATAGATTTGCAGAGTCACATCTAAATGAGCTACAGACGATGCGTTTTTCGAATGCAATTCTCGATAGTGGACAAACTTTTAGAAATGCTCCCGCCAGGATGTCATGGTATTTCGATGTCATTAGTCGAGATTTCGATATAGATTCAAGAAGAATACTCCACAATGGATGAACCTAGGATGCACTATTGACAATTGTCCATGGTAAATCACATGTCGCTCAACAAAAAGTGTGGAATGTCAGTTCTCAAGTTCATATGTTCGAGAATACATAACCATAGTCTGGATAATGTTTGCTCTTCATAACCTACAATTCAGAGCCAACCTCGCATTTATGGTGATTGATGATGTCATACGTTCGACACCCGAATATCAACCTCGCCAAATATGCAAAGATTTTGTTAGACAACATGGGTTGCGACGATACATAATCAAGCTTTGAATTGGCGATAGCGGCGGAATGGATATACGGGATCCCCAACTATTACTATATCTATTGCCATGGATGTGTGAGAGAATTGTCCAAACTAATCCTGGTTCAGTGGTCGAGATAACACATTCAAGTGATGGTAATTTTCAACAACTATTCATTGCACATGCAATATCTATCCAAGGATTTACAATGGGGTGTCAATTCAATCATAGTTATCGACTCTTCCCATATGAGTGGACCATATGGTGGTACATTATTCTCGATAACTACATATGATGCTAATGATTGTATGTTCCCACTGGCATGTGGGATTAAGTGAGTTCAGAGAATTATGAAGATTGGTCATGGTTTTTAGAAAAGTTAAAGATGATTGCCTGAGAGAAGGAAGTTGTTATTATATCGTACGACATCCCGCTTCTTTCGCATAGTGTTCCCTGAGATCTTGAGTCAAAATCATTCCTATTTCTATCAGCATTCGATGGAGAATCACTACGCTTGCTCACAAAGAACAACATAAGAGGGAATATAGAAGAATGAGCACTTCAATGACTCGATGGTATTGCATATACGCCAAGTAGGGTGAAGATTATGATGCAAAGAGTTCGAGCTACAAAACTGTAATGAAGTTTTAGCTAAATGGGTTGAAGAAAATTGACCCGAGCATCAAGTACGTCCAAATTTCTTAAAAGAGGGACAAATTAACGAAAAATCTTGCCAAGTCATTTAATGCATGGTTAAAAAATGAACGTCATCACTCTATATGCACCTTTTTGATGGACCAGGTGATTAAACTAGGTGGCATGCTAGTGAAGCATAAGGAGGAGTCATTGAAATGGAAGGGGTCTATTGGTCCCAAAATTGAAGAGAAGATTTTGCTAAATATCACAAAGGGGAGGGGTATGTGGTCAATCCATACTCGAATAGCAAGTTTGGTGTTTTAATCGATAGAGTTTTTGTTATTACCGACTTGGTGAATAGAACATGTAGGTGCATGGCATGGCAAATGTCAGGATTACTATGTGAGCATGCTTGTGCTATCATCCAATCAATTGGACAAAATTTAGCTGATTTTGTCGATGAATGGTTTACTTTTCCAAAGCAAGAAATTATATATCCTAACAACTTTTATGGTATAGAGACGCATGACATGCCAACTATTGGTGATGATGGGTTGGTAAAGAGTCTTAGGGGTGATATTTTTTTTGGACTTAACCCTCCACGTACTAAACGATCGCCCGATGTACTGCTGAAGAAGCGACAGAGTCTTAATTCCAAGATAAGAGGATTGTTTACTGTTCTCGATGTAATATGATAGGTCACAATCGAGTAACTTGCAAGAATCCATTACCATAAATGAAAAAGCATTCTTTGTAATGCTTATTATCTTGCAATGACTATTTTGTGCAAAGTGTGGAAAATAGGGCTATGTTCTTAACTATGATCTTATTGTTGTCATGTAATGCAAATCAAGTATCCTTGTTAATGTTAGATTTTTATTAAATATATGCACAATGAGAAGTATCTTATTTGCTTGACTATTTTGGTTGCTTAACATTTTCATGTGGAAAACGTTAGCTTTGTTCATCACGGGTCACATACGTAAAATGAGATTCAAGACACAAGCAAAGAAGAAGTATTCTTATTATCTTCTTAACAACTCTTGTTTTTTCATGTCATGTATTTTTTATGGTCCTTTCATGTGCCTAACCATGTGCAAATATTATATTCATGTAGCAAACAATGCCTAAGTCATTATTCTCGCAACAAAATTCATAAAGATTATCAAACAATTTACGAGGGAAACAAGAAGCCATAATCGGATCGGTTTGCGATTATCAAATTAGTTGCACAAGAATTTTATGGACTTTGCAACTAGCTACATGAAAATTATGAAGTCATACCGTCGCCTGCATCTGTCACAACAAAGATCAATCACAATCACGCCACAACATGTAAGCATGATATTAGGAATACCATGTGATGGTTTTGACATCGTCATCCATAATCGTCGCTCCACACCCAATAGGACATATAAATTGAAAGTTGTGGGTAGAAACAAACTTGGGAACACTATCGGTTGGAAACGAGTTTTATAAGTCATTTTTTATTTTTGCTTGCGCAACAATCCTAGCCCCTAATTCTAAGTAAGAGGGAATCCAAGATCTATGGGATTCCATCATGCTTAGCAATTTTACTGTGAAAAGAAATTGGGCAAAATTTGTGCTCAAATATCTAGAGGATGGTATTCATGAGTTCCAAAGAAGCAAATCAACATACTTACAGGGATGCATCATTTTTCTTCAGCTATTCTACCTCCCCTACACCACCATTCCATCAGTGTCTATGGAGTTGATACACCCATTATGTGCTACCTGAACATATCAGCTAATCAAGTGACATCTTTTCGAGGAAAGAAAATATTTTGGAAGATATGGATGTGTAGATATAAGAATTGAGCGATGTCATGTTTTAAAATATATTCTTCAAGACTCTCTATCCAATGATTTCACGATATGCCTTCTCGCATCCTTCCAAATTCCTCTTCCCATATATCGATCTACCAGTGCGTAATTTGCTTTTACGAGTAATATTCCAATAAAGTGTTAATGTTTAATTCATGTAACTCCAACCCACGAACTCTTATATTGTTTTTGCGGGTATCAATGCATTTTAAAATCGACCGGGCTTATGAAGATCGGGCAACATCACTCGCTACTAATGTCGAGGAATTTCTGGCCTGCATGAGCACCAGCAACAACCCCACCATTCACTAGGATGTGCAAGGCATCTCATCCATCCCCCACATAGTTTTACTACACATGCGGTTTTCAACACCAACTCACCATCGATTACGACGGGATGGGGCGGAGATATACCTTTCTCTCCTACAAAGGAAGATGACTGGTTTCAAATGCAATAAGATGAGATGTTCGCACATACCTTTCATCACATGAATGGTTGACGCCCACTAATGACAAATGAAAAACCCGAGATAGATGTTAATGGAATGGAAAAGAACTCATGCAAAAAGTAGATACTACATATATAAACGAAGATCGTGAAGGACGGTTCATCCATTCGTGATATCAAATCGATCTTTGTCAGACACTACAAAAGCAGCTTTAAAACTCGACCCACAAAGAACGATCGGTGGAAAATTATGTTTTTGCAAAACCCGAGGGATGAGGAGAAGGTACAATTTAGATAAATTCCACTTTTATCTTCGCGATCATCATTATACTCATTTTTTTACCACACAATTAACTCGCATTTCATTTTCAAGTGAGGTCACGTAGAGATGGCGCGATGTTTATCACTAAGAAGGAGTCATTTTTACTACGGAGAGCTGCGGGATAAACACTGGTGGGTATGCATACTTTCGTTAATTTTAATTAGTTTTGTTATACATTTCATTTGACATCAATATGTTAATACCTTCCTTTTTTCACATGCAAGTTAAAGCAATATTCGCTCGCATATTCAATGCAAAACAATCTATACCTAGACGCACACACTATTTTGACTCATCATTCGAGTAAAATGTATTTTTCCATCGTCACATCGCTATATTCTGATTTTGGCCTAAGTTCGTGAATTCAGTGATCTCGACTAGCGCACCAATGAGCGAGGAACCATCATAATACGCTCGGACGCATGTAAATCGCTCCTCGATGAAACCATCATCAGTCATGATCCATCAAGTCGCACGGTAACACATCAACTCGCCATCGTACAAATCAAATCGATTTGGTTTTTATCGATAACTAAATGTTTTCAAGATTTCGCTTAAACAATCTCTATTTTACCCGTATAAAAGAATGTCATCAACAATCACGTCAGAAATTTCGGCGCTCAAAGAGTAGAGGTGTTATCCTCTATTTCAATAACAAGGGGTAAATGACCATCAAGCAACTCAATTAGGCTGTCAACGACCATTACCAAAGCATTTCACGCATTTCTTCTGCATTACAACTTGGACATTGGAGCATTTCACACATGCCTATCATGATTGCAACTGCTCATATAGTTTATGTTTTAACCAATTTCATCCAATTTTGTTTAGGTCTGACTGTGGAAATTTAGTAATAAAGTTTATGGAATATTAGAACTGCCCATTAGTCAAGCAATTGACGCTGTAATCAATTTTGAGAAAATCAATCATTTTTCAAATACATCATTTTATATTAAGTATTAATCATCTTTGTGTATGATTTTTCCGACAGCTAGTAAAGTTTGCTCTAGTTATTTTGATTACGCTAGATGAAGATTGAGTCAGAGTCTTACATCGTTTTTCTTTATCAAACAATTATGCCTGGGAGTCAATTGATATTTTGCTTTTATATTATGCTATATTGTAACACGACAACTTATACTACGTTAATGCTATTTTGTAACTTGCCAAAATGTTCAAGCATTTGGTCATTAAGAAATACACACTAGTATACTATTAGTAGATCTCATTCTAACTTGTCAATACACACGTGAGTTGTAACTTGTTAATACATCTCATCGCCTCTAGAATATAACACCTTCGTGAGCTCAATCACCAAGGTTCCACACTCAACCGACTGGAATGACATCCTGGCCATTTTACTAACAAAGGCACCTCGCCCACCGGGTTCAGATCGCGCTAATTTGATCGTCAATTGACGCGGCATTGTCGCGAAACCGACCGAGAGGTCATTTATCAGTCGAGATCCAAACCTTAATCGCCGAATCGACCTCGGGCTCGCTTTCATGAGGTAACCTCGCCGACCGACGAGTATATTAATCTCGACCGGTCGACTGAGGTGCACTGTTAGTGAAAATGACCGAGATGTCATTCAACTGGTTGAGGGGTGGAACCTTGATCCGCCGAATGACCTCCGGGTCGGGCCATTAAAAGGAACCTTAGTCGAATCGGCCAGATCGTATAATCGATCGGGTCGATCGGGTACACTGACGGCCGAATTATGAGCACTCTAATTGAAACTGATTGAGAGCTACCTTAACCAATTGCCAATCTCGATCGGTCGACTAAGGTGCAATGTAAGTGAATATCACAAAGAGCTCATTCAATCGGTTAAGATGTGGAACCTCAACCGGTTGAGGTCACAACATGCAATAACTTCCATCGATACTTTTTCTTATAATAAGAAGGTTTTGATACTTATACTACTTAGAACCATACCCTGAACTAATTTGGCACTACAAAATCTATTTCAAGGATGCATCGATTGTTAATGATCAGAGGTACAAAATTTTCAAGAGACCCATAACAAATTCATCAAAGTATGACACGATCACGGAAATATAACAATTTTTTTTTCAAACTTTTCAATCCACTGGTATAAGTTATGTTAACCTCGAAATGAAACTGTAAGAAAAATAGACATCGCCATAAAGTAAAATGTATTACATCCATTCATACAACTGTAACAAAGTCCAATAACTAGAACAAAAGTGACGTATCATTCATTGTTCCATCATAAGTCCAAAAGTAAATCAAAACAGGTGTATGTATAACGGTATCAAGATGGTGGAGGTGGTGGAGGGAAAACAGATTCAAGGAACTTACAACCCCTCAAGCCAAACCGACATTGACTCTTTATTATAGTTGTCATACTGGGAGGTCAACCGTGTCTCATATGAATTAATACAAGCCTCTATTGAAGAGAAACGTGAGTCCTCCATAACAACAAGCTCCTCTATGTGAGAAGCTAACGAATTGATCTATGCCCTAACCCTATACAAAGGTGATTCATCCACAATTGGTGACACTTTGGCATGAGGAATATCACCAGGCTCTGATTCTGGTGCATCCGTTTGTAATGGAAGAATGTTCAAGTTACCAGAAGGCTGACATGCTCCCTCCATGTCGTTATTCTCTTCATCCTCATTTGAGTAAGCCTCCACTTCATCTCCCATACGTCTCCATTCACCACCCTATGATTTCATAAACTTCATTCTACCCATAATTTGACTCCTGTGATAAGTGTCAATCTCAAGAACAGCAATTATATAATTACATAATATAGCCAAGGTTGACTTTACGACCCATCAATAAAGAATCAACCAAAATGCTTCAAGATAAGACAACTCTTCTCTGCGTCCTTCTCATGGTATGATGGAGAATGTGATGATGTGATGGAGTACGCAACATTTAATAGAAAGACTATGAGCATCAAGTATCTCGAAGCCTCAATAATGGCTGGTACTACATAAGTGCTCAATGGCCTCAGAGGGTACAAACCCAGAATGTTAGGCCAAGTCTTCATGTCATCCACTACATGTATCCATGAGACACCAGTATTTTCATATATTTTACACGGAGTGTCATGTTCTTTCCTCTCAATGTACACCTATGAAAGCCTCAATCGCGGATTGACTGATTTTGCATACTCAATAGATAGACCAAAAACTGTGTCATACCAATAATCTTGACAAGGCTACCAAAGACTGAGTTCAATCTCGAAAGACATCGCTAAAACTCCTGATTTACTCAAAATGTATGAAAAGTCGCTTTATGCTATCAGATATAATACTTGTAATTAAAATTTGTTTCTGGTCCAAATCATCATATAATGTGTCATAGGCACAAGGGATTTTTAAGTCCGTATCATTCTCACAGGAATTGATTAGAAAATCTAGGAATCAAGTACCTCTACTACTAAAGGTAATCACTATTTGAACTCCTAATTGAAATTTTGAATTGTCAAAACTAAATTGAATGAAATAATTCTTGCTAACATAAATCTAAGTCAATTAGAACTAGAGATTTCACCAAGTAGAAATAACACTAGGAGTGGACCAGTATTCTAACTATCAATTTTCATATTTCCCAAGTATAATATTGTTAAGGACATGAATCCTTGATTTGTCTAAGAGCAGAGTAGTGTAACCTTGGAATGCCTCTTGACACTAAACATTTCACTATTTAGCTTACTATTTTCCTAAACTAGGTCAATGGGTTTAAATAATTACTTTTAGGATTTGATATTCTTCAAGATTTGACTATTTTTCCTAAACCAGTACTTCATAGCCATCTCTTAAGACTGAAGAATGCTTGCCCCCATAGACAGGGTAACACAAGCTTTCTTCAATTTAATTGGTATCTCAACCATCAATTCAATACAATTCTCTTTCTCCTTAATTAGAATCTTAGCTAACACAAGATTAAGACCATTATACTGGATTGAGATGAAACCTCTAAGGATTAAACTGATATCTCATTGAGTGGTCCTTATTCTTCTGGAACACACTTATGTTGTCACCCATAAAGGAACCTCAAGCTGTATGCACAACATCACTCTCGGATGAGTCAGAGTGATAATTTTTTAGAGTACATTAGTTCCTAAGATATTAATGCACTTTACCCCCAAATAACTGCTTTATGCTCTCAGATAGTCCATCTCTGTGTCACTTAGAGAGATCCTGGAAATCAGAGCATAGATACAACTCTTTCTAGGTATAGAGCATTGATATATAGAACAACTCATTACTAGAACAATACCAATTAGATAAACCCAGTTTTCATACCCAAAACATTCATTTAAAATACTACAAAATAACAATAAGAACACCAAATCCTTTCCCAAAGAGCTAAGCCTTCCATATTTGAATCACAAGCAACAATGACTAGTTGATCAGACAAATTCACTGTAACTGTAATTAAAATTGAATAAAAATGAATTCCAGAAAATTTCCAGATTTCATTCTAGTTCGTATTTAAATGAAGCTTTTATTTGTACATGATCCGTACCGAAATTTCAGTTTAGATTTACCTCTACTCCTAAAAGAAGGAAAAATATATCTAAAAAATAAAAAATAAATAAAGAAAATATATATAAAAAGAGACTTCAACTCTTCCAAAAGCTATGTCGGTCAAAATCAATAAAAGCTCTTGATCCGAAGATATCTTTCTATCAGCCTCTCTATCTCTTTCTTATTTATGTGTGAGCTCATAAATGCTAGGTCTAATCCTAGCCGAAATTTGCGGATTTCACAAGTACCCAATCGAGTCTTTGCGGCGATAAGTCATTCACGTTTACATTCCAAATACCAGGTCTTTAGGCTTTATCGGGCTTTGTCGCACATTTCTGACTTTTGGCTTTAGTCTATGTCGCTGGCCAAAGTTTATGAATGTCGCGGGACATATTCAAAGCTTCAACGCTCTCGAATTTGAGCATGAAGCCTGTCGCAACAATACTTACTAGCATTCTTCTTGAGTGATTGTCGCAACAAAGTTTTAGTATATGCCTTAAGTCTCTTCTCTATAATTGTCACGACAATGAAAGGAATATCGTGACAATGTTCTTTGCCCTCTCCTCAAATTGTGTCGCGACATACTTTGGAAATGTCAGCAGAAAAGTCTAACCGACTTCATCTCAGAATTGGCCATACAATATAGGCTTCACAGCGACATACCTACGCCCACATCAAGATCTCACGGGCCGGGTCGCGACATTGCAACTTTGTCGCAAAGAATCGGGTTTCAACTCTTGCTATCTTTTGTCGTGACTAAAGGTATAACTGTCGCGACATACTTCCAGTCTTCTTCTTTATGTTTTGTCGCAACAATAAAGTTTTATGTCGCGATATTCTTTCCAATGCTTCCTTCTATTCTTTGTAGCAATATAATTTTGGATGTCGCAACAATGTTTTATTGCCATTTGCCTCTTGTCTTTTGTCGCGAAAGATCTATTAGTGCGTCGTGGACATACTTTCAATCGCTCTTCCGTCTTAGTTATAGTTACATAAAGTTTTAAATTGTCGAGATAGACTCTTTCTGCCTTCTTCACAAAATCTATCATGACATAAATTATGGAAATGTCGCTAATTTTCTTCAACCGCCCTTGTGCAATCTTTCCCGATCTATCACGATGTAGATTCTTTGTTTACACAAACTTTTTGGCCGGGTTCTTTGAACTTTGTCGCAACAATCTGCATTTTCTACCTCAACCATTTTTGCTGCTTTTTGGTTCTTTTGCATTAAAACCCTACAAAAACACAAATCTAGCGAAGATTTCCATAATTCTTTAATAAATGTGACCTTAAACTCTAAAAATGCAAGAAAATGTAATTTATAAATAGACGAGCTTGACCACTGAAACTCCCCCAAACTTAAAGTTTCATTGGTCCCTGCCAAAGAAATGAATTTTTTTCGGTCTCTCAAGCAATCCAACTTTTTAAGGCCACCACACTTGGGCAAGGAAGATTTCCACCAGTGCTCACTAAACAAAACAAGAGCTCATAATGTAGCATTTCCACTTATTTACGCCGATTAATGAGTGTGTGACGGTCTTCCTCATTTTAACTGAAAATTAGCGAATCTTCGAGATACTATTCAGATAATAAACTACTCCTCGATTTTTCTAAGGTCCCATAAGTTTACTGTGATATTAACTCCACTAATGTGTGCAAACACAACCTTCAAGCTCTGCATCAGAAGTTAATCGGGTCATTTTAAGCTCAAGTTTACCCAAATCCACATGTAATTTTTCAACATTTTGCTTTCTATATCGCTTCATCATTTCTATTCAACACACTTTTTCAAAAGCACCCCCAAACTGACTGGGTGCATCTTTCGTATACCTATCAGGCTCCGCTCCACTTTCAAAATTTACATTCAATTCATCATATTAGAAGCTTCTTTGACTTTTCATTTCCTATCAAGAGCAGATGAAATGGTGAAATGTTTTGCCTCTTTAAGCTTCTACCACCTCAGAGAGTTTTCAGCTTAGCAACTCCCATACTAGTCAAGTATTGTGGTACTAAAGGCCAAGACCCCAAGTTAACTTAATCGCAAGGAGTGGCGTTACAAGACAAAAAACTCATTCCACCTTGGTACTTTGTTTTTTTTTTTTTTTCACTTTCTCAATCTTCAATCAGGCACCTTCAAGATATTCGTAGCACTCAAATTCCAATTTCGAAAAGTGCAAAATCGCATCCTCTTGCTACAAAATTGTAATTTCAGCTATAAAAATCCGAAATTTATTCTCTCGATCTGATGATCTGAAACTGATTTCACCGTTGGAATCAGACGTGGAAATCTAGCTAGCATGTAGTTCGTCAAATTCCGAGATAATAATTTACACGCTTTTCGAGGCATCGCGCCTTCGTGCCAGAAACGATTTTCGATGCAAACGAAAGTCACATATAACACGCACGCCAAGAGAATATAGAGAAATGATAAAAATGGATCACGAGATAAAGGCCGAATGTCAAAATCGGGAAAGAGTATGGCCCGCATTAAATCAATCGCTTTTTACAGACAAAACATGCATGGTATTCTTCTCCAACTAAAGGCAAGGATGCAAAGGGTCGGACTGGTTTGAGCAGCGTTGATTTTCATTTTAAGTGGAGAGAGAGCCACTTCTCTCTAGTTTTCTCGGCAAATCCGACCGCCAATGACAAGAAGGAAAGCCGCTTTTACGGAAGGGCTTCAAGGTGGGTACTTGATGCAGTGGAGTTTCCTCAAACTCCGTGAGGTAGGGGTTTTCCCATCGCTGAGCATTTTATTTAAGTGTTTTAATGTTTAAGTTGTCGGTGCCTGAGGTCGTTACTCTGGCCCCAAACCACGACCGACCGCGAATTTTTTTAGACATTTTTGGTCACTCCATGGCTGTCGGGACTGATTTGCAAATTTATATGATAATTTATGGAATAAATTATGCTTTCGTGTGTATAAGGCCTAAATGGCCGTGGAAACCCGGTTCATAAAGTGAACTCGACGATTGGCGATTTCTTAAATAGTAAACGGAAATTACCATTCCCGAATAGTGTTCACAAAATACTTTTGTGAATTAATATGTTTGGTCTATAATTCAAGCATAATTGTCGTACTGATCATTAGCCCATGTGAGCTAATTTTGATGTGATGAAATGCGTAATTACATAACATGATCGCGCGATTTAAATTATGCATGCTGTCAAAGATATATTTTCATGTGTTATAATAGTGACATGTACTTACAATGCATTTCATATGCATCGGGGCAATCTTGCAGAGATAGGAGGCGAGTGCAATGAGGTAGTTTCTTAAGAGAACTGTTTCGGAGGGCAGACTAGTAAATGTAAAATATCTCTGAGGGAGTCAGCCTTCAAAATAATAATACTGATCTGATAGAATTACATTTAAAAATATCAATCGTCTGGGAGACTACCAATCAAGATATTAATTTATAAGAAATTAACAGAGCAAAATATCAACTGCCTGAGACGGCCCAATTGATACATACACCTGAGTAGTCCATCAACATAACATCTGGAGACATCCACCACTTAGACGAGGGTGTAATTCACAAATATAAACACAAACAACTTGTTTGAAACTAATTTTCCCACACGTGGCTGTGCAAGTGCGAGTCTGAGGACTGGGTACGAGATTTGACCGCTATTATCTGCCAGGATCACGCATTTGCTCGAATGCCAAGGTTTATTGGAGCATCAGACCGCACTTAAAGCGAGAAAGAGCCTCACTCAAAGGATTCCACTATCGAAAGCATTAGCTCACCCCGTCGAGGGATACTATTTTACAGTACAGGAGCCGTTGGCGAGGAGAAGGCCCCACCCAGAGAAGCTCATTGCAAGGAGTTTCGTCATAATGATAGATTTTATACATGTATTAATTTCAATTTTAATTATACGGTCAGATAAGAGTAAAACATTTGAACCCTGTAACTATCGGATATACTGATTCATGGGCCAGATTGCTTTATGGCATTTGCTTATTGGCCCAAGTGGTCGCTTTACCTATGTCAGGATTATTATATCGACCTGGCTGACATGTTTAATACAGGTTTTGTATTCAAGTGAGCTCCCGCATTAAACACTTATACTCTACCCGATTCATACAATTGCCTGTCACCCGACATTCACGAGTATTCCGCGGTCGACGGTAGTCAAAACTGACCCCTGCCACAAAGGTCACACTGCAGATCAGCTAGCATACAATGTGTGATTTCCGTCATGTACCATCACCACTGGTGATGATGCCCCAGTTTTTAGTGGGATGAGATTATCTGAGGAAATCATCGGAATAGAACACCAATTAAGGGTGCTCCATGTATCGCGTGGTACATTGTTGTATGTTATGAATGATGTCATAACATGGCTCAGGATATGTTGGTGATGTTCTGGGTGCTTGAAAGATTAACACTTATTATGTTGAAACAAATCTGTGGAGTTTACAGCAGTGTAACTGAAATGAAATAAATTGTAATCAATTTTATTCGGGTTTTGTAGGATAATGAGATTTTTAATAAAATTTTTAAGGTCGAACACTGTGCTTGAGGTTTAACATATGTTTGGGAATATTTTATACAAAATTGTCCTAAGTTAAAGGAAAAACAGGAAGATACAATTTTTCAAGGCTTAAAAGGTAAAACTCATAATCATTAAATAAATCTTTAAAAATTTATTCGAGTATTCGAAAATGAAATATATATATATATATATATATATATATATATATATATATATATATATATATATATATATATATATATATATATATATATATATTTTTAAGGCATTCTTCCAAAGAGTCGGGAAGAAATGAAAAAGTAAGAAATGGTTTAACATTTACAGCAAAACTAAGAAAATAAAGAAAATAAATTTTTATAAGTTTATTTTCGTAAAAATCGAGAATGAAAAAAAAAAATCAAATAAATAAAACTTTACTAAGTTTATTTTGATGTATCGAGAATACGGAAAAAAAAAACATGGATATGTTTTCGGGTGTTTCCACACCGGAAAAAACGAAATTTTAAATATTTAATTAAATCAAATCAAATCAAATCAAATTAGACAAAATTTTCGAAAAATAAATTTTCAAAAATGAAATTTTCGAAATGAAAATTTTGTTGAAAAACAATGTTTTAAATTTATATTAATTGCTCAGATTAATTAGAATGCAAGGACAATGTAGCGCACTACTATGTATGAACAAGTATTCCTGGGTCGTGGTTTCGGAGCTGCAGATACCTGCATCGAGATCGAACTCACATTTAAACTGCGTAGATGGTCATAGAGGATCTATAACGTAGAGGGCGTCCATACGGTAATCGGGTCAGCACCACCGCATTCGACAAAGTTGTCATTGGCACTGTATGATTGAGCAGTTACCTATAAAGACAAAATGGGTATAGCGTATAGTCATGAGGTCCAAAGAATCTCAAGAGTTTGAGTACATCATCCTCCAGATCATCAGAGAGACCTCGACTATATGCACTATCAGTTCATACAGATCGAAGGTGTTGGGAGGCTACAGGATACCTCCGACACTACCAAGATTAGACTGGCTGTGGTTCCACCAGAGCGGCTCAAATATTTATGGTGGAATGTGGGCAAGGACCTCTAAAGACTTTGAGTGGTTTCAAGATGTGAGCCCTTCCTTGGGGATTAAAGTGAATTAGTGATATATGTCGCATTAAGTAGCCTGATCTAGAGACTCCACTCCATGGACCCGATGGGACCACGGACATGTCGAGTTCGACGTCATCCCTGGACGGATCACACAGCCATTGGTGGTCGCATCGATTGGTGAGCGTAGAGGGCCACCGCCTCACACGGCAGGATCTGCACTCAAGCACAGATTTCACAAGACATGATTCTCCCCAAGATACGGTACCGTGCCACGCGACAATGCATTACAATGAAGCCCCACTCCTGAGGACAAGGAGAGACCGTACTTAACTACCTCGAGTAATTTGCTAGTATGTGGATGTTTCTTCCGCATTTAGCACTGATCACCCACTCGAGGTCGTAGACTCAGATCGAAGGCTACACCTTATCACCTGGATCTCATGACTCGACAGATGGTACCAAATAAATGCAAGAACTAGTCCACATAAAAGGAGCTATTTGCAAACCCAACCCATCGAACGTTATAATAAAAGTTATCGAATCGATTCGGAGGTCTAATGATGTGGCTGAGGGGTGGATTAGAATTTAGACCGCTTCCTGACATCATTCGTGGCACGGTGAAAATCATTTAAAATCAGAACCTGCGCCCTAATGAATAGTGATTTTTTTCTTATTTTATCCCATGGAGGGGTTGCAAAGGGATTTTAAGAAAATTTCATTCCTTATGACTTTGAACCGACATTGTAAGATGAATCTTCAGATTAATAATGTCATTTCAGACCGGAATTTGGAGCCCGTTACCGAATTTTTCTAAATTGAGTTCGAAAATACGAAAAGGCCCTGACAAATCATAAAAGCACTAACGAAACTGAAATAAAGTGAAACGGAAATTCGCTTTGATAGCTCTGCGCGATCCGAACGTAATTCGCACACACGCTATCGGTCCTGATTCGATTTTAATGATTTTAAACCACTTTGATTTCAAAGCCTGAACGCACTGTGAAGGATTTAATTAGAATATTTCCTGGCGGTCAATTTGAAGTTTAGACACTATAGAATATTTTTTTGACGCTTAATCGTGATAAAGCAAGATAAGACAAAAAGGAATAAAATCAGATAAAATTAGAGTATTTTCTTATGAGAGCCAATCAAACATCATTTCTACGCTGTTAGTATTATGACCATTAGAAATTCCACCAATGATAATTATATCGTTCTAACAAAACAAGTCGATTAAGCAATATAAAAGAAATGGAGGACCAAATTGTAATTTAAGGTTAGATTATTTAAACCGTGAGACAACCAAATAATTCATTTGGTCTCAAAAAGCAGCACCAAAGGAGGAGAAAAGGGAGAATAGTGAGATAAGGCACATGTTACATAATGGTAAGGCTGATAAGAACAAATAGATAGTTTTTTTCAGATTTTAATCATGTCTTTGATGTCTGTGGTTACTGTGGATTGCTTAGGGTTTTTCTATGGAGATTGGTTTGTTCCAAAACCTGTGGTTTCGCCGAGAGGATCACACAAACCCTCGAATTGTCGAGGTTTTTTGTCGAGTAAACCCCACCGTATTTAAGGCTGAACTGCGATGAATTTGATAGAAATTGAGTTAAATGGATTAAAGTTAGGGTTTTGACAAAATCAAGTGAGTGCAAGGGGGTTAGGGTCATAGTGAATTGTGTGTGTGTTATGTTGAAATGTGGGTATAATGCATCAGATTTAAGTGTTTAGAGGAAAGAAAAAATGCAAAGACAAACACATTTCTGGGTCAATTTTTTGGCAAAGAAGCCTGGTACAGAAATGTCCTGTTTTCAAGCTTTTGGACCCGCCAGATTTTGGCCCATAACTTACTCCAATTTTGATCCCGATTTGAGGATTTAAGTGGCTACGTAAAATAGAATTGAAGGAGAACAAAACTTTAGCAAGAATGTACGGCCAAATTCGATCCTACGGCCTAACATTCACCCAAAGAGACCATGTGCAAGCCAAATTCCTGCCTGGGCTGAACATAGACAAATTTCCTAAGTATTCGACGTAGCTGAGCTCTCTCATATCCGAATCGATTCCAATTCTAATAACCCTTAAAGACCTTACCTTAACAGTATGTCGACATAGTGTCAAAATACGTAAGCTCAAGACCTCGAAAATGAGTAATACAAACTGTCACTAGAAAACTCCAGAACGACTAGCTGGCATGAAAAACGCCATAACTTTACGATTTATCCGACTGATCGATTCCAATTCCTAAGTAAAATAGGATTCCTGTGAGGAATAAGAATATAGAATGAATGTTTATGAGCATTAAATTGAAATTATTAAGCATGTGTAATTGTGATTTTCTTAGTGTTTAAAAGGACTATCTGACGAACTTAACTCAACTTAAAGAAGCCGGATCGAGCGTGAACCCGTGGAGTGAAAATGATATTTGTAATTTGAATTTTTAAAAGCCGAATTCGCTTTAATGTTAAACCGAAAGTTTAAATGTAAATTTTATGTAAAATGTTAAGGCATATGGAAACGTTTTATCAGATTGCTTTTATCTGTGATCACGCATATATTTATATGTATTAAATATGTATTTATACAAGTAATGATATGAAGTTTAAAATGTTTAAAGTATGCATATGCGTTTTGAACGATAAAGTAAAGGATTTAAAATGTATTTATAAATGATTAAAGAATGCCACTGATGCTACCTGAACTCACAGACTTGGCATGACCGATATCGTCAAGTACTTTGCCGCAAAGATTTAAGAGGGTGTTATAGGTTACTTAAACCAGGATAAATAGAAAGTCCAGAAGAATATCCTTACACGCGATAAAGTACAGGACTGGAACCCTACGCAGCCGCGTAGTTTCTCCGCAGCCGTAGTGGTTATGACTGAATGTGACTGGTCTCACCGCGCACCCTGAAAACTGCTCTGTGTTTATTCCCCGGGTTCCATCAAAAAGAATATGCATATTAAATAAAGAAAGAAGTTTATTGCATAAATGTTTAAAGATAAATGGATTTAAGTGCATAAGATGGAAAGAAATGAAGGCATAAATTCTAAAGCATAAAATTGATTTTAAATGCATAAAGATTTAGCTGAAAAGAAGTTTAAGGCATATAAATTCTTAAAGTATAAATGGATTTTAAATGCATAAGTATTTATCAAGAAGCATGATGAATGTTGAAGTAAGGAACCCATTTAATGTATATATTTCTTATAAAGAAAGTTTACAAGTATAAATGTTTGTAATGTATAAATGATTTTAATTGTATATATTATTTTGATATGTACTCGAAAATGTTATATAAATGAAAATGTATAATCACCTGAAACACATCACTCTTTTTCCATATGTTTCAACAACATTTTCGTGGACCCGAGACAAAGTAATCTGCAGAGTACCCTCCCCCGTATGTGCTGGAGTCGAGCTATCGAGGAGACGACGACGCTGACCGTATCAAAATAATTCGTGATATTGTATATGTGAATATTTTGTCATGTTTTGATAAAATTATGTATGAATTAAGAAGGCTTAAATGTTTTGACGATTTGAAAGAAATAAAATGTATATATATGTATATCAAGGTTTGACGGGCTGACCAGGTTCTAATACTAAGTCAAGGAATCAAGCTTGTATATTTTTAAATGTTTTCACTGTGGCTTGCACTGGAAAGATCCGAAAAACAAGAGTAAACTTCCGCTCGATTTTTCCCGAAAAAATCTAAGTGTTAAAAAGAAGAGAAAAAGAAATTTTTTAGCACTTCGTCTGTGATTATTTTTAAAAGATATGTGAAGAATTGTAAAGGGGTTCTATTCCATCAGATTTTAATTTATGGTTTATGAAAAGTTTCTATATCCTCATTATTTTCTGATACCCTGCTCAGAGGTTAATCCTGCCTGGGATCCTTCAACATGTGTATCAGAGCTAAGTTTTGATAATGTTATAAAGATTTGAAAATTTTTTATTTTTATACATTGCTTTTATGTTTTTCAAGGATTTTTACAAAAAAAAATTTGTGTGATTTAAAATCATATATACTACATATTAATTTGACTCACAGAAAATGCACTGTTTGAAAATACCTTACCACCAGAGAGAGCTCCAGGCAAGTGAAGAGACTACCCAATTCGAGGAACATGTTGACGAGTCCCGCAGACAAACCCTCCTCCACCCAAGCAAAGCGCCTGTGGCCGCCACCGCCTCCCGAGGTCGTGGAGGACGTGACACCTTTAGAGCAGATGGCTCGATGTTAGCCACAACATTTAATCAGCCCCGTGAGCCGAGTTGTCCATCGAGAGGGTAAGGAAATTAGAGGCAAGTGAAACGAGACTTATAAGAGATCCTAAAAGGCATGGTCGTGCTGTGAGGGTAATGAGATGGTTAATCAAAATGAACGGGTTTAATTTAGCTTATGAATCAATGACATTATGAATTAATCAGAATTGTTGGAAAGAAAAATGGAAGAAATTGAAGACATAATGATGAATGTGTACTGTAGGATTTTGCCACCCTAGAAAAGTATTGGGAAAAGTCGATTGCTACAACAGAGCCGACATTGGAGGCTGTGAGTTTCGCAAGACTTTGATATTATTAGATATCCATAGATTGGTTATTGTACAGCATGGATTTACTATTTAGACATCATGCTGATAAAAGGATTGTTATAGAAAAAGAGGTTAGGCTCTATAAGCCAAGGAAGACAGAGGTCGCTTTATACGGGTTACTAAAATACTACCTACCAATAATATGACGCTTATGCTGGCTTAGTAAAATACTGTTATCAAAGGTACCTAGCTTATGCTATCGAGGCGGTGGATAATATAGTCGAATGGAAGATATTCTCGATAGTCAAATAATTTCCTGATGTATTTCTAGAGGGATCTTCTAGGTATATATAAAAATATATATATATATATTAATTTAGATTGAAATACCTGTGACGTAACCAATCGCTAAGGCACCTATATGACGGTTCCTTAAAAGTCAAAGAATTGAAAGAATTGGAAAGTATAAAGGATGAGCTTGTGGAGGCGGGTTTTGTTGAAACAGCACGCCTGGGAGCGCCGCCTGCTATAAAAAAAAAAAAAATGATTTATGAAAGTTTAAGATTGTATATTGATTACATGTAGTTGAATAAAGTGAAAATACGAATCAACACCCATTTACACTCTGATTGGATGATCTTTTGATCAATTACGTGAAACTAGGTATTTTTGGAAATGGATCTGGGTCAAAGTTGGTCAATTAAAGATTGTGGTCGAGGATGTTCAGACAACTTTGAAAACACTTCAGAGATGTATTTTATATTTTTTAATATAGTTAGTCGGACTGAACTCATATTCACCGCTTTTATGGATCTATGAATACAGGATCTTTCAAAATTTATTTATCATTATATAAGATTCATTGATGACATTTTAACTATTTAAGCAAAGAATGAAGATCATGAGGAGCATCTAAGTAAATTCTATTTACTTAGTATGCCAAACTTAGTGAATCTTAGTTCGGTTAGATGTTAGTCAGCTTTCTAAGGCATGTGATTTCAAAGGGCTGGCTTCGCTGATCCTCAAAAGATCGAGAAAATTCAGAACTCCAAAACCACCACGAATGATGTAGATACAAAGTTTTCTAGGTTAAGGTGGTATTATCGAAGGTTAAGGATTTTCTCAGTTAGCTGAATCACTAAATTGACAAGAGCATGAAAAGTTTGTATGGTAAGAGACATGTCGAAAAGATTCGATGAACTAAAAAGGAATTTCGACCTTAAATTTAGTTCTTACACACTCACAGCCAAGAAGGATATACAAAGATATCAGGATGCTTAGCAGAGCTTAGTGGTGCAAGTAACGCAACATGAAACGTGATAGCATATGACAAGGCAATTGAAAAGCATGAGCACTATTCCATACAACCCCAGAATGTCATTAGTCTCGCTTGCTTAGCATGGAGGCATTACCGATATGGAGTTGTATGCAAATTTTACAACTGCTATGAACATAATATTTATTCATGATGTTAAAGATGAGACAAGAGATGGCTGGAACTCATTACATTTTATGAGTACCTAGTCGAGCTCACATCAGTGGTAAGCAATGTGGTAACCGATGCTCTTAGTAAGAGAAGCCTACTGGTTCCATATCTCACCTAAAGGTCAGGTACCTCCCTAGATTTGCATGGAATCAGGTCTTAAAGCACGGAATCACGTGAGTATTAGTCCATTCAATAGATGGGCAAAGGTGTTTCATAAAATTTCAAGACACACCACATTTAAACTGAAAGTGAAGCCGAAACTGGGCGCTTAAAAGGATTTTAGTACGAAAGCATATGGTATGTGTTGATGATAGGTCACAGGTTATGTGTACTAGATGTGGGAAGATTAAAGAAATAAATTACGGAGAGGCTCACTCTTCTAAGACATAGCGATGCACCAGTGGAAACACTAAAATGTAATTACACCCTAAGGGAATACTAAATATGAGGGGTATAAAGAAAGATAAGCCAAGAGAATTTATTTCTAAATGTCTCATTTTGTCAAAAAGTTAAGGCTGAAAGCATCAAAGATTTGTGGTTCTTATAGTCTCTTCATCCTCAGCTGAAAACTCGAGAGAATCATGATGGATTTTTTTATTTCCACTTCGCAAGAGTGGTTGGGTGACGTGATATAGGGGTGATCGTGGATAGATTGATTTGTAATCACTTAATTTCGCCTATGGAAAAGAAGGACTTAGCCGAGAAGTCACGAGTCAGGAGCATAAAATAGATCACACTTCACTAACAATCAATCCTGGTTATTAAGCACATCGGAAGCATGCCCAAGGCTCTCAGGTGTTGAAGCCAGCGAGTTAGGAAAGATTTACCATTAATGAGTTTTCCCAACATAGTTATCACGGCATTGTTCTGGCGCCTTATGAGGCCTGCATGTAGCGTAAAGTGTGTGACTCCATTATGTTTGGACGAGGAAAATGAGAGGAAAATTTTAGGTTCATGAATTATTCAGCTTGTACAACAGATAAATGTTAAAGAGTCAATGATGCAGACAGTGATGTACCAAGATCGATAAAAGTTATGTTGATAACCCGCGGTAGATTCCAAATCTTGTATGGGGGATTAGGTATTTATGAGGATATCACCCCGGGAAAGTGGTGTCGAGTATTCGAAAGAAAGCAGCTAAGTCCTCTCTCTATACTTTAGACTTTTTATGAAATTATGAGGCCAATTGAGACAGAGCGGTCTTGACTTGAGGTCGCACCCGACCGGGCCGGTAATACATGACATATTTACATTTCCTACGTCTCCAGCATTTACGTATCTTCACATTGCATAAGAGGATCAACCATGAGACTGGTAAGGATCGACGTATTTAAGAAAGACCCCAGACAAATTGTTATTCGAAATGATTAGATCTTTGAAACAAAGTGACCTTTAGTAAAGGTGTCAGATGAATCACTAAGTAGAGAGGAAGAAGATAGAGAATTTAAAATTTCTGTTACAATTTTTATATGATAAGCACTGAAACCCAACCCACTGGGCGATAATTAGCTTATCGAATCATCTGGCGCCTAATGACAGGCGAGGGTGGATTAGAATTTAGAACGCTTCCGACATCATTTGGGCATGAAGTGAAAAATCATTTAAAATTGTAACCACACTTAACGAATGCTTGATTTTTTTCATTTTATCCCATTTGTGGCTGAGGGGCATTAGCACTTCACTCTATGACTTTGAACTATATTAGATAAATGGAGATTTAGCAATATGATTCTTGATGATCAGTTTTAATATCTGAATTCTAAATTTAACAAATACGGTGTAACTGAATAAAATCGCAAGACTAACGAAACTCGAACAAAGTAGAAACGAGTCCGCTTAGATATCCAAAGATCAACACTTTAGAATACATTATTTGTCCTGATTCGATTTGTCGATTTTAAATCCGATTTCGCGATTTCAAAGTTCTTAATCCATCATAAGGATTTGAATTAGGAATATTTCACACACCTAAGTTTTAGACGACCACATAATATTTTTTCGACGCTTAACCGCATATGCAAGATAAGACAAAAGGAATAAAATCCGATAAAACAGATATTTTACGGACCAATCAAACATTCTGCGCTGCCAGGTTTGCGACTATCGAATTCACCAACGGCGCTCATTGCTCCAATGCAATAAAATAAGTCGACTAAGAATATGTTAAACGAGGACCAAATCAGAATTTAAGGTTAGATTATTTGAATGGGGAGATAACCAAATAATTCACTGGTCTCTCAAAAAGTTAAGTGCACCTGTATGGAGGAGAAAAGGGAGAAGAAGAGATAAGAAGAGGAAGAAGAGGAAGGAGTAAGGCTATAAGAACAGCCAGACAAGTTAGACAATCGCTCGCCTGATGTTCAGTGGTTATCACAAGACAAGTGTTTAGCTTTGAGACGGGCTGTCTCCAAAAACCTAGGTTTTCGTCGAGAGATCACAAACCTCGAATTGTTTGAGGCTATTTATAAAACCCCACCGGCAGCGGCCGAACTCACGCATTTAATTGGACAGAATCGAGGTTAAACTGACAGTTGCGCTGGACAAAACCGCCGAAAAAGGCTAGGCTCTGATGTCGACCGCTGGCTACATGTCAAAACGTGATAACGCATCGATTTAAGGCCAGAGCGGAAAGAAAAGTTCAAGACAACATTCACACTTCGTAATAGCCAGCCCCTGGTGACAGAAATGTCCTGTTTTCCTCTGCTTTGACCCGCCAGATTTCTACCATAACTTACCCAATTTCGATCCGATTGAGCCGACGGTTGCCATTTAAAATTGTAATCAGTTTATAACAAAACTTAAGCAAGAATCGTGACGGGCCAAATTTGATCCTAAGCGCCTAAATATTCACTCAAAGAGACCAATGCTGGTGCTCCAAATTCTGGTTCAGTTTTTCGAACATGGGATACCTAATATCTTCGACGTAGGTCAGCTTCATATTCAATTCAATATCTAATCGACAACCCTTAAAGACTCAATTAAACGAAAGATGACATTAGGCCACAAAATACGAAGTCAAGACCTCGGAAAATGAGTAATACAAACTGTCACTAAAAACTCCAGAATGACTACTATACTTAAAACGCCATAACTTTAGCTGACGATCCGACGTGATTGATTCCACTCCTAAAAGAAATGTATCTCGTATGAATGTTAATACAAAGAACGAATTGCTTACTGGTGGATTAAATGGAAATTATATAACGTGTAATCGATTTTCTGGAAAAGGTGAAAGGATCATCTGACTAGAACCCGAACTCAACGGGAAGCAAGCTGATCGAGCAAAGAACCGCGAGTGAAAATGATATTTTGAGAATTAGTTTTTAAAAAGTGAATGGTTTTAATGTTAAACTGAAAGTTTTAATGAATTTTTATGTAAATGTTAAGGCATATGGAAATGTTTTATATCAGATTGCTTATTCGCATCAATGCATATATTTATATGCAAATATTAAATATGACATATAATGATACGAAGTTTTTAAAAATGTTTAAAGTATGCATATGTGTTTTAATGATAAAGTAAAGATTTAAAATGTATTTATAAATGTATTTTAAAGAAATGTTTTAACATATACTCCTAAACTCCCCATGATCAAGTGCATGACTGATAGATTTTACTAAGAGATTTTAAGCTACAGAAGTGGATTAAGAGGGTAAAAGAGCAGTCATTAACCGAGGAGTGGAATAGTGTCTAGGAGTAATATCCTTACACGTGATAAAAGATTTCATGACGAACCCCATGCAAAGCTCGCGAAGCCCGCAGCCAGAAATGTTACAGGACTGAATGTGATCGCCCTCACCGCTGGCAGATTCTGAAACAGTTTGGCGGCGCTTATTCCCGGGTTCCATCAAAGAATTGTTATGAAATAAAGAAAAAGTTTAGCGCGATAAACGCTTAAAGATAAATGGATTTTTAAATGCATAAGTATTTATGGAAAGAAAGCTTACACAAATTTAAAGCATAAAATGGATTTTAAATGCATAAGTATTTATGGTTAGTTCAAGGCATAAATTTCCAAAGACAAATGGATTTTAAATGCATAAGTATTTATTGAAAGAAAGTTTAAGGTATAAATGTTTAAAGCATAAACTGATTTTAATGGTATAAGTATTTATGGAAAGAAAGTTTAAGGCATAAATGTTTTTAATGTGTATAAATGGATTTTAATTATAAGTAAGGTATTTATTTTGATATAAACAAAATGTTATATAAACGAAAAATGACACTCAATTGAAATTAAGTACTTCACTCTTTTTTCCATATGCTTCAACAATATTTTCGACTGAGATGTGTGCATCTAGAGTACCCTCCCAGGCAATAGTCGAGCTATCGAGGAGACGACGTACGCTGGATCGCATTGATAATGTTCTGTATTGTATATGCTAATATTTGGCCATTGCTATAAATTATGTATTGACCAAAGTATGAATGTCGATTTATTTAAAAGAAATAAAATGTATATATGCATATCAGGTTTGATCGGGTCGCGACGAGGAGTCCCACACGAGTTTCGATGAATCAAGTTAAGTGTTTTAAATGTTTTCTACTGCAAGCTAGAATTGGGAAAGTCCGAAAACATAGGAAACTCGTCGATTTTCCTGAAAACGAAGGTCAAAATATAAAAGAAATTTTTTTAAAGACTTCGTCCAGACATAAAGATATTTAAGAATCAGAAATGTGTCATTCCAATTCGATTTTAATTTACGGTTTTAAGGAAAGTTTCTATATCCGTTGAGTGCGGAGGTCCCCTAAGTTCATGAGGTTAATCCACGGATCCTTCAATCGGACAAGTGGTTCATCGTGATCGGCACTTCTGCCCATTCGGCGCTCCGCTTTATTCATGGCGAAGAAGTGGCAAGACCCTTCAACTCGTATCGACTCATGTGCAATCAACAGGTTACGACAAGCACCCAGACCATTATCGAGGATCATGGGATTTATCGATCGACGAGAGGAGCGCCAGCCCGCTCCAAGATGCACCTTCGTGACCGTTACCATCACCGAGAGCCAGTGGATACGTATATCCCTAAGACAAGGTTTAGACGCTACATGGGCACTTTCTGAAGCCATTTTGATGCCCTTTCGACACGACGCGCCAAGAGCATTCATGGATTCATGTATTGTGGGTATTCCAACCCTATCTGGGGACCGGGCTTTGTTATAATGGATGACATTTCGCATCTACTCCTAGTCGTGAGTCGAGCAATGAGTATCACTGAGGATCGCCTTCTACGCACTGGCCAGAGACCACCGCTTGTCGCGAAGCTCGCTTACCGAGGCGAGTTTTAGACACGGGTGTCGCGATCGTAGTTGGCCACGACCTAGAGGTGAAGGCCGAGGCCGTGACGAGTCGGGAGACGTAATGTCAATCTTCAAGATAACGTGAAGGCTCGGGATCAGCCGGGTATTATAGAGATTCGGAAACGACTGGAAGTCATCTATCCAGATCGCAGTGACTTCGCCCACGACACGGACTCACGGTCGGGACAACCCCACCACAACAGAGAGATCGAGGATGCCTAGAAAGCACCTGGATGCGTGTGTCAGGGGCAAGAGAGGATCACCCTTCTTCTGGGTCGTGGAAGAGTAAGACTCTCGCTCACACGAGTTTCAGACCAGTAATGTGGGATTCAACAGAGACTGAGATCTGCCCCAGACAAAGGGGGATCTTAGACCCTGGACAATGCACCCTAGTTACCGTAGAATGCGAGAGTATACTGCCGATTCCCTCCACGCCTAAGAAGGTCGAGAACCAGCGCTTCGGTACATGCACACTCCCAACAACACGATAAGCCTGCATAGGGCCGAAAAGGCCTAAGTCGTGACAGATCATAGCCATGCAACAGGCGCGGTGGACTTAGTGGCAGACCTATTTGCCATTAGATGTCAGTGTCGATACGATGAGCCGACGCCCACCCGTCGTCAGCGAATCGGGACCCAAATTCGGGCCGCATAACCGACACCCGCCTCGGATTCGGGTGAAGGTACAGTTAAGGCCTGCAGAGAAGCCAGCATATGTTCTTCCCTGTGGACGTAGGGCGAGGTCGACCGATAGCCCGATTACGAGCGACCTCGAGATTCTCGCTTTCGTGGACCCCGGATTGGGTGTCACAAGACGGCATTATCGCGCTCGTGGAGCACCTGTGAACATCGCTACGAGTCGTGCGCTGGGTGCACAAGACGGCCATTCACCACTCTGGGTGAGTGTGGGTCGGTTTCGTTTTAGACCACACCACTGAAGACTCATACTGGATTTAGTAAACGAAGAATACCTTAAAGTGTGTCAGCAAAGCAATGCGGGGTCGTTAATCCCCAAGGTGAATCGCAAGAGGCTCGGCGTGAGCCAAAGAGTTAAGTGTTAATTGAAATGCAAAACATCACGTTATCAATGCATCGTAGTCGAAAGGATGTGAGCCTGGAGCGACTCGAGACCGATAACCTTCGCGCGTATCAGGCCGCTGAGCCAAGGCTCGATATACGATGCTTGGTTCAGTGACGATCAGCTCAGCATCATTGGATCGGTCAGGATCGGCAGTAACGCGGGAAGGTCAACATTTGCCACACTAAGTGTTGGTCAGGTAGTGGCTACACGTCTGTGTGGGATTATATACATGTATTAGAGGACACGCCGCGAAAGCATACGTCCCAGTCTTAAGGTAGATGAGCACCGCTCTATCGGGATTCCGCCACAACAACAGCTTGTCGAGCATACGATGGCACCATACGAGGCATCGTACGGAAGCCGATTACCGTTATGTTTGACGGTGAGGTGGAAGAGAGCTCCATCACCGGGTCCGATCTCGACAGAGACACCTCCGAGAATGTGAGCTGATACGACAAATAAGCGCCTTCACTCTGGGCCGCGAGCCGGGCAGGCGAAACCACGCGATGTACGACCGCCGACCCTGTGAGTTCGAGGTCGGGGATCATGTCTTCTCGAAGGTTATGCCTAAGAGAGGAGTGGTCGTTCTAGTCGCTGAAGCTATCGAGATTCATAGTGGCCTTGAGATACTCGAGAGATACGCATTGTAGAAAGTACCGGCTGGTTTTACCGCCCGCCGCATGTCGTGCAACTGCAAGGTATTTCACGCCTCCATGCTCGAAGTATACCCGCATCCAACCTGGGGCGCTGATCAGGCATATCAGGTCGGTTGATCGACTTAATCTCGGCGATGACTAGCCAAGCATTTTGATAAATGTGATAAGGGTCACAATGCAAGATCGCGAGGCCAGCGAGGTACCATGGAGGCATCTATGGAATGATGAGTCCACGTGAGAGCGAGTACACGATGCGCCAATTCCATCCCTTCTCGTTTAGTGGACGAAGGCACGTGGGTTTACCGCTTAAGATTTAACGACCGCTTACACGACGGGTGTATACCGCATACGCATGTGAGTGGTCAGGATTGGTCTCCGACTTCGGATCTAAATTCTTTGGGCTTATGAGAACGAAACCCGAGAAATTCCAATTTCTAAAAGCAAGAAAACCGCACTTGCTATAAATTGTAATTTTTGCTAAACATCTGAAATTTATTCGATCTCGATGACAAAACTGATTTCACCATCGGAATCGTGATCAAATCTAATGAAGACGAAATTTCGAGAATTCTCGAGAGATGCCTAATTTATTTTTCGATCGCAGTCTTCTGCGTCAGAAAACGATTTTCTACGACTAAAGTCACATATAACATGTACCTATGTGTCATATGGCATGAATAGAGAAATGTTAAAATGATCCACTTAGATAAGCAATAATGTCAAAACTAGGAAAAGATGATGATAACTAGATAATGAATTGCTTAAGCTTTTAAAAAAGACAAAAACATGCATAGTGTTCTTCTCCCATTAAAGGCAAAGGATGCGCTAAATGACGGGTTTCGGAGCAAAGAAGAGATTTTTCATTTTAGCTTTTGTGAGAGTAGACACTTCTCTCTAGCTTTCCCAGAATCCGACCATTCAGCCTTCTGACAAGAAGGAAAGCCATTCTACGAGATACCATGCACCTGATTGTGGAGTTTCTCAACCTCCGCGGCGTGAGGTTTCCTCATTTCTGCTTACACTTTATTTAAGTTGTTAACAAGCAGCTTTGGTTGGCGCTGAAAAAGAGCTGACGGCCCCAAAACATTGGACCGAACAAAATTTTTTACATTTTGGCCACCCAGTTACTGACTGGATGGTGTTTATAAGGATAATTTATGGAATAAATTATGCTACACAGATGCGCCTGGAATACGCAAAACCCCAAACGTGCGAACTGAATGACAGGACGGAATAAGAGAACGAGGGTTTCACTATTCCCTGAATACAAGGTTCAAAATAATTTTACAATGAATTATGTTTTGGTCGAGTAATTCAAGCATAATTGCTCGTTGCCAACACAAATTTCCACGCAGCTAATTCTCAATGATAGAAACGCGAATTACACAACACGATCAGGTGATTTAAACATGAATATACTTCTAAGGATATATTTGTACGCTAAGAGTACGAAGTATCGAATTAAGATCACAATGCATTTATATGCACCTGGGCACCTTGCAGAGATGTGGCTGAGATCAGCGAGGTAGTTTCTTAAGAGAACCGGTTTCTGAGAGTGTACTAGAAAATGTAAAATATCCTGAGGTCATTTCAAAAAATACACAATGACGGAGTAGAGTCCATACTAAAAATATCAACCTTCTGAGACTACCAATTGATATACACTCCGAGGGTAGTCCACATATAAAAATATCAATCGTCTGAGACTGCCCAATTGATATACACTGAGTAGTCCACTAAATATAAATACCCTGAGACAAATTCCACTACTTAGACTATAGACTACAAATATAAACAATGAATCTATTGAAATTAGTTTTCCATACGTGGCTTAAAGTAAGTGCAGTAGCCTGAGGACTCTAAACACGATGACTCGCCAGACATTCAAGTAGATCATGCATTCACATTGAATCGCAGGTTTATTTCTGAGCATCAGACCGCACTTGGGGTGGAGAGTGTTCTCACTTAGTGGGTGATTCCACCATCGAGCATTAGCTCACCCCGTCTGTGGATACTATTTTATGTATAGGAGCGTGTGGAGGACTACTGCCCTAGAGGTCGAGTTTCACAGGAAGAAAGCCTAAGCCAGGCTTTGATGATTTTATAGCACAAGAGAATTCTCACTTTATAATGTGGTCAGGAGGAAGAGTAAAACATTCAGCTCTAGAACTATCGCGGATATAGTTGGATTCATAAGCAGATGTTGGCAGACATGAGGGCCTGAAGTGGGTCAGTTTTACTTCTCATGTTGTGATTATACTGACTCCGCTGGGGATGTAGTTTAATACAGTTTTGTATTTGGGTGTAGCTCCCCGTACAAATGAGACTCGCCCCGATTATGAAGAATGCTCTGGTCACCCGACATTAACGAGTATTCCATGGGCCGACGGTAACACCTGACCTCGGCTTTGTGGGCTACATATTCACTAATCGACCACTTTCATGATCCCTAATTCTCATCCTTCTTTTCTTTCTAAAAAAAAAATACTCTCCCAAACTTGTCCTCTTAAGTTATTTTTCTGCACTCATTCTGCAATTTGGGCAAACTTAGGGTTATTTACTGAAGGATTAGCTTTAAGGAAGGGTTAAGGTTCGGTTATATGGCCTTGATGATGAAATTGGCAATTAGCTTAAATAAGGAACTAGGACGTATGCATATGCATATTATACAGGTACCAAAGTATTCAAACTTCCAAGGACGGCCTATCATTTCCCTCGTTAGTCAGGTCACCTAGATTTCGCCTCAATAATAATCTAACAAGTTCTAGGACCCCAGTAGACTAAAACCGTGATGGGTCCTTAAGATGTCCCACTTAAGACAATTAGTCAGAGAAGTACTTTTCGACCATGTGCATGTTTTCGTGGTTCAATAACTAAACCGTTTACAAAAACGTACTATAAGTCTTATTTGTTCCATCATTTGCTTAAATCTTCTGATTTTAAATTAACTTATTCATTAATAACATCACAACTTCCAATTTTCTTAAGCTCATCCTACCCTCTAATTTCATCTACTGGTTTTCGATTGGTTTCTAAGCAATGTTGCTTTGGCTTATTTACAAATTTGAAAGCTCATTTCGATTAAACCTTTCATTTCTTTTCATCAACAATAATAACACAAACAATAAACATAATCATACCAATTCAACCAAACAAGCAAACTGACAATACTCATTATTCATATCAAGCCAAATTTTCACACAAGATACAAATTTGCAATATAATTATATGAGACTTTGCATTTATTCATGAGATAATTACAAGAGGTATTCATGTATAACAATCATCTACAAGAAAGACTCGTTTTTCTTTGTTTCTTTTGGGGATTTTTCTGGAGACTTTGTCTTTTATGCTTGATCCCTTTTATACTTTTCAATTTCCTCAGGGGTTCTTCTTGACATTCTGATTATACCATAAGTCTTATTTTGAGGTAATGTTTAAAAGGGACAAAAGGTATCTCTCCAAGTTCCTGTGGTCAGGGTAAATGGTATAAGAGGTCGGTCACACCTTGTGCACTATGGGATAAAGTAACATAATCGTAACCTGATGTTCGTAGTGGCACTTTCTTCTTTCTCGACATCATTTGCACGGCCTAATCCAAATCTTCTCGCATTACTCTTCACTATCTCATGTCAGCTTCTCTCTTCCCTTATCAGATTCCACACATTCCGTTTGGCTGTCATTTCCAAAGTCATGAGCCTCAAGCCATCCTCGCAATGTTGCAAAACCCGTTTAACCATCCTATATCTCGACTCCATAGCGCTTTCATGCTACTTGGCCTCTACTTCGACATTTCCGCTTTAGTTCGAATTCTTACTTCCTCGACTTTTCCCGCAAAGTCAGATCTCTAACTCTTAGCTTTTCTCTCCACATTGCATCCCTTTCTTCTATCTCTTTTTTCCATTCTAAGTCTCTTTCGTTTAATTACCTTCCAAGTACTCGGGTCTTTCTTCTTAACTAAGATCCATATATTCATCTTTTGAGCTATACTGAGTTTCATTCGGGTCAGTTTTTCTCTTATAATTGCCTCCATTATATTCAAAGATTTCCAACAAAGGTCGTATCACAGCTCTGCCGCTGAGCCTTCAATCGTCTCGATGATATTCTTTAATTTCTGTAGATAGATTCTGGGATTGGCCCTACTCGCTCTCTTCTCTTTATTTCACCTGAGCTCACAACAATACTTGCCTATTCTCCTTACATCTCTCAGGTTCTTCTTCAATTTCTCGTGACCTTCTCCTTTCCTTTCGGCTTAAAGTGGAGGCCTTACATACTACCATGGTTAAAGGGGAAATCCTGGAACACCTTTCTTCTTCTTCCCAGGTTCCTTTCACCCCTCCTAATATACATAGCCTGGTTGATTAAATGACGAGGAACTCCTAATTTATAAATAATGGGCTGTAGTATTTTAATTGACTTCGATGATTTTTCCCACATTCATCTTATATCCCTTTAGAATGGCATACAAAAGTAATGCCTCTTCCTTTCTCATTGTATCGAGATGTTTAAGGTAGAAAAGTCCGAACCGAGGGAAGTAAAAACCATGCTTTGCTTCCTCGCCAACACTCAAGGCAATGGATTCAAATGGGTTTTTTCTCTGACAATGCTATTCACTTTTTTCCATCCGTCACAGCCAACAATCTTGAAAATCCTGATCCTTCTCAAGAGCCTTTCGAACTTTGATCCATCTTTTGCTCTTTCAACAGATCACATCTCCTTGGCCGGCAGAGATCTATTTTCCTTTGACGTAGCAACTCTTCTCTTTCTTCCTAACCAGGTTTGCAAAAAATTCTCTCACCACTTCAGCTAGACTTCATTAGCTTAGCTCACATAAGAAATTTCAAATTCTCTTCCTCAATCTTCCCTGAATGTGAATGAGCTTGTTTAAGCCTCTTTCCTTGATGAAATCCTTTCGTAGCAATGATTTTTCCATGACAACAAGTGTTCTCTCATAAACTAAATCTTCTATTACCATTGCCTCTCGTTTCTATTTCTTCCTTCGCATTCCTTTCATCTTTATGTTTTCTTCGCATTTCTGACGTCAGCTCGCTTCTTTCTTCAACCCCTTCTTCAACAACTACAACTAAGCTCCAGGTGCATATTTCCTTGATACTCTGTCATACTCTTCCATCATTTCATTCAAATCTCGAGATCGATTTTTATCGTCGTGATATCTTCTATTAATGGGACTGGTTTAGAATCTAGAAAAGTTCGAGGGTTTCTTGTGGCTCAAACGACTTAAGAGATGAAAAGAGATATTTCAAATTAACAAAAGTTCCAAACCTATTAATGTCCTCTTTATACAGTTCGAGAATATGTCAGGACACCAATGCGTCGCATCAAAATTCCATGTCACGACACAACAATAGCCTTACAACCTAAAAGTTATGTCGCGACTCGACATCAGGTTAAGCATATCCAAATTACTAGTCACATAACATAATTGTGCGACAAATATTTCTATGTCACAACACAGAAATAACTATTAGAGCCAAAATAATGTTGTGACAAAGTTTTTTTTTTTTAGGCAAAATAATGTCGCGACAAAACTTCTAAGTGAATGTTTGTCGAGACAAAGATTTTATATGTCACGACATAAAAATTTCACTACAATAAAACACATTGTCACAACAAACTGGCCTTAAGTTGATGAGGGCCAGACTGGTATTTGTCGCGACAATAGAAAGTTATGTCGTAACAAAATATACACTTTGATAGGGTTTGAAAAATGGGCTCGCAGGCCCACTCGCCAAACCCAAAGAAGAGGGGCGCCCATCAAAGACTCACGCCACGCCACCCCAGAACGAAGGCCCAATCCGCACCGACCCAAAGGCCTATTTAAAAGCCCACACTCTGAAATCCCATCGACAAGTGGAAATAAAATAACTCTCAATAACGATATCCTCGCAAATCCAACTAGATCTCACCCACAAGGAAAATAAGATAATTCACTTATATTACAAAATTTCTCATCCCGCTGATCAGTTTGATCCCACCAATGACAAGGCGTGATAATTCTAAATAAAGCCGCGGCAACTAAAATCGTATACCGATATAAAAGCTAAAGAAATATTTCTGGGTCTAACGGAAAGAATCCTAATCATCATCCAACTGGGAGAACATATACTATAAATACCGGGCCACCCCATCGGTGAAAGGTACGCAACACATTCACCCTCTGCTAAAATGACTCTTTCTCTAAAAAGAAACTGACTTAGCATCGAGCGGCCACCCGCCACCCCACTAATCTCTCTTATTCTTTCGCTTTCAGAGTGGTATGTCACCCAGAGCCTACGCATCAAATTTTGTGATGTTGATTTGGGCATGACCGCCAACGGTCAAGAATCCGACTTCATCAGGGACCTTTACCTTCGCAGCAGACCCGTGAATCTGGCCGCGAACTCAAGACTTAAGAGCCTCACAGAGGCAACAAATGCCTGCTTCCACTTCTTAGTAGAATGGTAGACGGAGAAGAGGAAGACGCCCACTTTAACCTCGACCGAAGCCGGCCGATCTTCTCAACTGAGTCCAGGCTTTCCGCTTCACGCTCTTGGCTTCCAAGACAAATGCCTCCAACCGAGTCGAAGCCCCCTCCTTCAGCGGGTTCGCAAAATGGAGAGTCCGAGAGGAGATTTTCAGCCAAGGTGGCTGAGTACGACCCTCAGCGCAGAGCCGGGTCGACCTCAAGCCCGTAGGCCGTGAGTATCCGACTGACGCCGCTGCAGGGCGAGGAGGACACTCACCAACGCCGGCCGCTTATGACGTTATCTTCTGGCTACGAGATTCGATTCGAGCGCCCCAGAGGCAGCTGTGGTGACAGTGAGAATTAGAAGTATCCAATAACTTATACAGACATACCAAAACGTTTAATGACTCACGATTCTCTGGGGCGGTCCAAGCAACCCAACGCCTGTGGCGGTCGTCTCATTAAGAGGGTTATCTCAATCGCGCCATTAACAAAGAAGAACGTCCTTCCAAAGCTCCTGAACAGGGAAGATCTGAACACCAGAGGAGCTAACATTGAAAAATAGAAGCCCTCTCGCTTGCTTCCTTCGCGCTAAAAGATAGCCGAACAAAGCTATACTGGGAACACCGAGCCCCTTGTCCCTAAAGAAAACTAATAGCCAATCCAAAATACCCCAACCATCGGGCAAGAGTCGGTAGCGACGTATATCAAGCTGAGCAAAACCCCTTTACGAAGGTATGCAAGAGGAAGCTTAAGACCATTATCAAGGCCACTTCAAAGAAGCATACCATCTTAGTACTAAACCACATAGTAGTCGGGGAAACGTTAAAATCAAACTCAACGCCAAAATAGAGGCCTGTGAACGCCCGGGCAAAGGTGGCCCTGTTTGCGGAAACGCACTCATAGCCCCATACTGAAGCATGCCGAAGCAAGCAGATTAGTATTCTCGAATTCCTCGTGATATTTAATCGTGCCTCATTTTCCCATTACCTCGCCCAAGGGAAGAGGCGCCTGGGCATCTCGAGGTTCAACCCCTACTGAATCAGCTTGAGGCGCCGCGCCCACCCAGAACTCGGTAGCACCGAAGAGTCACCCTAATACGCAGAAGTTAAGAGCGACCCACCCATGGATGAAAGCAAGTAATGAAAACAAAATTACTAACCTAACTCCTAATAACACGATTTGGCCGAAAAGAGACCAAAGGGATAAAGAGGCAGTGGTCCCAGGAATAAAACGGAAAAAGCTATCTAAAGAAAAACGCCAGAAAAAGACTCTGCCACAAAAGTGGTCTAATTAAAACTAGCGGAAATAAGTACCAACTTCACTGACAAAGAAGAAGCTGGATCGGGGCAATAATAAGACAAAGGAGGTCCGCAAAGAAACAGGAGGGAACTCCGAAGAAGTGAGATGAGCGCGAAAACCAAAGAGTCATCATTATCGCAAGACGTATGACGACAATCAAGCCTTAACTAACCCAGTCCCAAGTAGACACGTGGAAATTACATCCGATACGAACGTTACGTACCGCCCCACACATCATACACAAGGGTCGGGGCAACCGATAGGTTCAAACGCTCGCAGCCCACTTCGCCAAACTCAGCGGCGGCGCCGCATCAAGACTCAGCCTTTGACGCCAAATTTCAAAACGGCGCCCAATCCGCATGGCCCAAAGGCTCAAGTAAAAGCCCACACTCGTAACCCAATGATAAGGGAAATAAAATAATCCTCTAATAACGTATTATCCCCGCAAATCCAACTAGATCTCACCAACAAGGAAAAACAAAGATAATTCACGATATTGATACCATCCCGTGGATCAGTTCCGATCCCACCAATGAGAGCATGATACCCAAATAAAGTGCTCATTAATCAAATCGATACCGAGCAAAGCAAGAAATATCCCACAAATGGGAAAGAACTTAACTATCATCCAACTGGGAAAACATATATTATAAATACTAGGCCACCCTGATCGGTGAAAGGTACGCAACACATTCGCCCTCTCTACAAGCCTTATCTTTTCTCAAAAGAACCGACTCAGTGATCGGAGCACCTATGGGGCGCGAAGCCCCGCCAACCCTTATTCTTTCTTGTTTTTGCAGAGGAGAGCAACACCCAAAGCCTTGTAATGTACCCCCAACAAAGAGGTCCCATTCCCACCCGACGACCCCAATACGCTCCAAATTCCGGGCCTGGCTGGAAAAAGCATCATGACACTTTAATCCCAATTCTTATTTTACTACAAATTTAAGCCATTTTAACTATTTCAAATTGACAAAGAACTGCTATGGTATTTCAATCACACAAATCATGCTTCAGGAAAATAATTTTAATACTAATAAAGCATCTCTAACTGAATCCATGAACAATTAAATTCAAATTTTTCACCAAAGCAAGCTATAAATGTCATATGGAAAATATAGTTAAATCTGAACAAAGAAGCTAATTGGAAACTTCTCACACCAAGTAGAGCATGAACTTTACCTTCAAACCAGATATGTTCACTTTCAACCTAAATTGCTCTTCACAACAATCACTCTATAATCACTCCTTGGTCTCTTATATTAAGCCTTTTTTTTTTTTACTAATATAAATTGTTCAAAATAAAACTACTATATTAGTTAAACCACTAAAACATCCCGACGAACAAACAATTTGAAAAAAAACTGGAAAATAAAAAATAAAGAAATTTGCTTGGGTCAGTTTCACACTACTGCCATTTTTATGTTCTTAGCTAGACATTAATGGGCTATATGTTCTCTTTAGTAACTTTCAATCTCTTAAAATCTATGATTTTTCCTCATTCAAACTGCCTCCCAAATAATGCTTCAATATTTGGCCATTAACCTTAAACTCATTTCTTGAATCTGATTTCAATGTAATTTCCTCATAAGGTGTGATCGCTATTACTCTGTAAGGACCACTCCACCTTCGACTGAACTCATGAAATAATCTGAAGCCTTTAGCTGCAAAAACAGATTTGATTCTCCAATTTTGAATTCTCTTCCTCAATATCCTCCCGTCATGCCATTCGTCTTATCTTCAGAAATTTCGTATCATCATAGCCTTCATTTTTCAACTCTTCTAATTCACTCAATCGAGGAATCTTTCCAGTACTGTAGAGATCATAGTTCACTTCTTAATCGCCTACATAGCTTTATATTCTGTACTAAGAGAAGATGACAAGGTTTTCCAAAATACTATCCCGCATTGTGGACTTCCAATAAGATCCAGAAATGGGCCTTGTAAGCCCATAATACATCATCTATCTTTATTTGACCTCGGGCTCTTTCACAGGCTTACTATCTTCTCCAATATCTTATCTCCATATCGATATTTCGCCATTTTGTCTGAGGATGATAAGCCAATCCCATAACATATCTTACTCCATATCCGCTCATGAGTTTTACAAATAATTGTTTGGTAAATGGCTTCCTCATCACCATCAGTCTCGGGTCTCCATATCTACTCAAGTTGTTTTTCGAAAAACCACACCATCGTCGCATCATTTCCTGGACAGTTATAGCTTCCACCACCTGACATAATTTACAACTAGAAGAATGTATAGTTTTCCAAATGTGAGGAAGGGAAATGTCCCATGAAATCTCTCCCCACAGAGAGGCACTGCGACCACTAGGATCCCTGCAGAGACATCTCATTTCTTCTATTTATGCCGCCATTTTCTTGACATTCACACAATGTTTTACCTATTTAAAACAACTACGTAGTCAATAAAAACTTGATCGGAGAATTTTTTCTGGGCCGTTTCTGCCTCCTCGCAGTGTCCTCCATATGGCGACGCATGACATTTTATCTAAAATTTCACCATTCTCGCTTTAGTAATATAATCTATAACACAAAGATCCGCTTAAAATGCTAAATGGGTCATCCCATATATGTACTCGTATTAGTCCTTAACTTTCTTTTTATGTTTGGAGCTTTAATCAGGCATAACTCAACAAGCTAGGTAATCACACACTGAAGATGTCAGGCACTTTGAACCGATATTGATTATGCTTGCCATCAGGAAATTTTCTTCATTTTAGTTCCTCTTCTTCAATAGACTTTTCTAATCTTGATAAGTGATCAGCTATCACATTATCACCACTTTTCTTGTATTTGATCTCCAAATCAAATTCCTGTAGCAATAAGATCCGTCTAATTAGTCTTGTTTTTGCATATTTCTTGTCATTAGTATTCGATTGTCGCATAATCATTGCGACCTCGAGCCCAACTGAATGGTGAACTTATCCGTGATTTTGACTGTTTTTTAAAACCATTTGTCAAAACACATTTCATAATTATTTATATATAAATATATGATATCATTACTAATAAATTCATTTATACAGAAATATACATCATATCATTTCAAGATGCGCTATATTTATTCTTTAGTACAATATATTATCACAAATGGCATTCCATGCCTTCAGAATATACATTTACAAAATATTATTAGAGTTCACCTATTCACCCTAATAGTAAAATACATTCCATAGAAGATTATACATATTTGATTTATACAAATAAAATTACATGATATCATGAAATGTAGTGGTATGCATGAAAAACAAAAGTATTTACGCATACTCCGAACAAAGGATTCGACTCTATGCTCGACGCTTCGCCCGCTACTATTTGATGACTTGCCTCTATGCTTAAATCAACGCACTAAGCATTTTCATGCTTCGGTTCTTACGCTTTCTATTCTCACTTCATACAATCAATACAACATATATATGCACATATAAACATATAAATAACATTGCCCATATGCATAATTAATTCATTTTTAATTACATATCCAATATGTCATTTTCTTAAAACAAAAGATTGAATTTGTTCATGTGATCCATGCAATATATAAATATAAATAAATAAATAAATAAATAAATAAATAAATAAATATATATATATATATATATATATATATATATATATATATATATATATATATATATATATATATATATATATATATATATATATATATATATATATATATATATATATATATATATATATATATATATATATATATGATTTTATAAAAGAAGTTAACATACGCTCATTTTATCTTGCATATAAACACAACAACAGATTCACCTTTCTTACGTTTTTACTTATACTGCAGATTACTACAACTCAATTCACACAATTTACATTTGTTAACTATTTTGCCCTTAAAATGAATCTAGCTGAAATTTCCGGTGCATAGAATAACGGAATCATTCAAGCACGATCCGTTTTATCGGTCTATTAACACTTCATGTTAACCCATTGTCTCCGCCTGGCCACGACCCATTTATTTTACATTCAGATTTGCGGTACACCAATGACAATCGTCCCATCAATACCTCTGACTAAGATGTCACTATCAATCATCATTCGCGGTAATCACAGATTTATCTTTATCATTATACTAATCTACTCCTAACTCGATTACGACGCTAACATTCTCTTAAGTGGCATCAATAATTTATCATAAGAGTTACAAGATTTTATTCTCATTCCCTATATTCACATTTTCACAATACGATTCACATATTCGATGATGAATCTGCTTATATACTTGCATCCATTATAAGTTTGTTACTTGATAGATCATCTATCAATGATCTTTCCACACATTTAAGAGGGCAATTAAACACATAATTTCAAATAATAACACAAGTTGATACTAATTAAATAACACTCAAACTAATTTATTTATGGTTCAAACCCAACACATGCAGCATTTATGGTAATCCACTTGAATTCAATTAACTAACCCAAACCAATTCATGAGGTTCAAAACAGTAGCTCATATGCATATTTCATATAAAACCTTTCGCTGATGGATGATAAACAAATATTGAAATCAAGCAAGAAGAGAAATGTGAAGAACAAAACCAAAAGGGTTGTCGATTCTTGACTCCTATTCCTTGAATCCTGATCTGAATTCTCAAGTTTTAGTATCATCACCAGCCTCTAATCCATCACAAGATGTCTGCAATCAGAGAACAAACAAAGAAAAATCAGTTGTGCATGCGTGGGTTTCTGGTTAGGGTTGATTTCTACCCAATACACCTTCACTTGAAAAATTTTCTGGGAATAATTAAACCACATTTTACCCAAACTTCCTTCAAGAAAATGATAGCTATATGAGTTCATTTTAGTATGAGAAAATTGGAATCAGATCCATTTTGATCATTACACCTAACTTATAGCCAAAACACCAAAACTATACCAAAACAAAGGATAACTCGGAAGAAATCTTACCTGATTTACTTCCAATAAAAAACAGGACTTAGGCTTTAGCTCTGATTCTCGGTACCTTCTATACTTTTGTATGGTTACTCTAGGGTTATTTCCCAATTAGAATCACTCAATTTGGATTACTAATATACTGCTTATGGCTAAAACAAAAACACTTACACAACCTGTAATTTTCCTGCTTTGCATCATTGCTGGGCCCATCTCAAAACACCAACATGGATGTTATTTACGGACCCATTTAGGTCTCTATTATTCTAGAAAATTTCATCTTATGAGTCTTATGCACTATATCCAATTGAATCATCCACTTTGAGGTCAGAGGCCAAGCAGGAACAAAACAAAAACACGGCTTGTTTAAAAAAACTTCGACAACACCCCTTCAAAACCTATACATCTCTTTTTTACACTTCGGGTCTTTAAGACCACAAGCAAAAAACAACCCAAAGCAATACAACCCGCAATTCAAAACAAATAAGCTAAAGACGGGAAGAGCAGGGTTCTCCCTAAGAACAAAATCGAAACGGAAGCAGACTTTCAATAACTGCGAGAATCCATACAACCCAAATCAAAATCAAAACAAACATCAACCCAACTTCTAACAAGTATAACACATGAATGAGAAGAGTTGGTGGTTCTTCTCCTAACCTTAAACGTGAACGAATAATGGGGAGTTAGGATGGTTTCCCTAACCTTGGATTTCCTGAAATACTTGAACCCAGCTTCCTTTCCTTCTCTCGATCAAAGAAAATCCTCGAACTAACGAAATAAAGAAACCCTCAATCGGGCTTCTCTTCTCCTTCACGGAACCCGTAGCTTCCAAAGTGTGAATACCAATTCATGACCAAATTTAATTCCATTCCCACTTCATGTATAAGGCCTTGTTTGGCAAATCTCTATTTGCTTAAGTTTTTTCATTTTGCATTAAAGTCCTTCATTTCATTTCTATTTGCAATTCATTTATCACATATTCAACTTTAACATGTATTTTCTAGCCTTTATGACCTCGGGAGTCCTTACGTGACATTTTTCTATCTTACCACACTTCCCTCCCCCTCTCTTCTCAGATTAATTCTGGTTTTATCATTTTTTCACACTTAGTATTTTTTTTCCCGGAAAAATGCAAATTTAACTTATTTTATACCCTAAACATGTTATAAAACTATTAGGGTATAATTTGGAGTGTTACATGATTAGTGTGCACTATGACATGACACCCTAATATATATGGTCTCGAATCTCTCACAAGCAAAGACCACATAGCATTTCTTTTTAGTAGTCGAGTAATTTTTCAGGCTTTTACCAAAGTCTCATATCATAATATATAGCTTCTCTCAAGGCCGTGTCATTCTTATCCCAACACCGCACTTATCAGATAATTCACTAACATCACATGATTTAAAAATCATCGTCATTGTGTTGCCATGATAGGAGCTCGATAAACCCGGGGCTCGATTTCTCTAAATGCATACTAAATTTTTCATCAAATTCAAATTATTTTTTCAAGGTCGTACACGGCATTTATATTGGAGAAGTCTCTTTAAAACTCCTATAAAATCCAACATGTCCAAAAAACTTTAACTCCTTTTACTTGTAGTAGGTGGCATCGAGTTTCACATTAGAAACCTTGGCTGTCAACCTCAAGCTCAGCCGTATAAATTTTGGCGTCTCACGACAATACCTTTTAGCTACTATAAACGACATTTTTCCCAGCCTCAAAGCTATTTTTTTTGCACTTTGAAGCACTTAAATTTTTCTGTGCAATTCTCAAACTGATCCATAAAACTAAAAGTTCATCCATGAAGATCTCCATAACTCTTCCACCAAATATGAAAACGGACATCTTACACCTGGAAGGTGGCGTAGGAGATTACACAAATTAAAATGACATCCTTCTAAAAGCCAAGGTGTCATAAGGACAAAGTTAAGGTAGTTTTCCTAGTCCTCAAGGGCGTGGAAACTGGATTATATCAAGAATATCCATTAAGAAAATAGAAATAAGAGTGTCCTATAAACCTGTCCAGTATGTGATCAATAAAAGGCAAAGGATAGTGATCTTTTTGCGGGCAATGTTTAATTTCCTATAATCAATGCATACCTCCATATTGTCATAGCTTCTTGGGTTGGAATTAATCCTATTCTTCTCTATCTCCCGATGATCAGGAATCCACCATTCAAACCACATGAACTGGGATCACCCAATGGTCAGTCTGAGATCGCATAAATAAATCTTTGCATTCAACCATTTAAGTATCTCTTTTTGGAAACTTCTTCACAAATGTGATTCATTTTCTTTGATCTAACTCACATGTTTTTGCATTTTCTCAAGGAAGGAATTTATGCATGCAAATTGATGGACTAACTTTCAAATCTTCCACACCATGCAGGTTTCTTGTTGTTTTGTACCAATAAGTTTGGCGCCTGGCTTTAACAAGCTTACCATTAGTACTACTGTTTGATCTTTCAGGCCCTTAGAAGACATATTTCAGTTGTTGGGTAATTCCTTCATAATTAAACCATCATAACTTTTCACCTTCTCACATCTCTTCATCGCTGCCAACTTACATCATTTCATTTAGACTTAGTACTACTTCTTTTAATTTAACATCGCAATCAGATGTTCGTATCAAGATCCCCAATATACTGAAATTCATCAAGATATTTCATTCATTGAATCTTGATTCTAATCTTCAATCGGGTCAGAATCGACAGAACTACATTCAACTTTTTCAAAATCGTCAAGGCCAAGGTCCGATTAAGGTCAAGGTATTTTTTCATCTTCCACCCATAAACCGTCACCCAAAGGGCAAGGAAATGGCTTGCCCAAGAGAAAGGAACTTGTTTGTCTTCTTCAATGTCTATCACAACAAGTCCATCAGATAAATTTTCCCACCTCGACAGACATCTTCGCTGATTCCTTCCGGTCGAAACACATCTATTTGCCATTTGTAAAGTCATTATTGTAGGAGATAACTCCCCTAAACTAAGTCTTTTCACCATAGACAATGGCATTAGATTGATGCTTGCTCCAGAATTACATAAAGCTCTCCCTAACTCATAGTTCCCTATGGTGCAGGAAGGGGTGCAGTTTCCGCTTTAATCTTGCATTTTCAAGTAAGGTGTTCTTTCCTGACATTACACCGCATGTTCCACTGTGTTTACCACTCCATTTTCATCAAACTTCCTTTTCGACGAGGATGTCCTTCATAACTTAGCATATCGAGTGCATCTCGAGCCAATGCCTCAACAAAGGAATATTTATCTCTGACTTTCGAAATATATCAAGAATTGTGCAAAACTGATCATCCAACTCTGACTTTTCATAGCCTCGAGGGAATGGAATGTAAGGTACATGTGCCTCATTTCCTCCTTCTTTTAGTTTTCCTCTTTATTTTTCCTCACGCAGACCTCCATTTCCTTTCTTTTCTTCCGTTGATTTCGTTTCTATTCAGCCTTCTTCTTCGCCTACTTTCAATCTCACCTCATTCTTCGTTTCGCTTATTCTCTTACTAGAACTTTTCCACCCTCAAAGTAAGAGCCACATGCAATCTTAGGATTTTTCTTGTGTCACTAGGAAAGAATCCCGAGATTTGGATTCTCGCATACCCAGCTAGTCAGCCTCTACTGAGTCTCTAGGATTCTTCGAGAAGCATTAGTGTCGACTGGAACACAGCCAGAGCCTGGGTCGGTATGTCGCTACCAAGAAACTCTCTATGTGGTTCAATGCCTTTATTTCTCCCCATGAAGTTCAACATCTGATCCTCAAAAGACCTGGACTCCTCTCTATCCCGAATTGCTCATTTTGAGGATCGCTCTCTAATGCCGCTGTCCCAGAAACCTCAGGAGCATAATTCTCGCTGATGTTTCTACATTGCCTGACCCCGTCGCACTCCATGCGACAAGTTTTCATGGTTTCTAAGTGGCTGGTGTATTGGTCAAGGTTGGCTTAAAGTTATGTTCTATATTTCCCCGAATGTACTGCCTCCTCCATATTGAGCAGCAGGACCTTCATGAGCAAGTCCCTCTTCATTCTTCTTCTCATCTTCTTCCACAACCCCTACTTCATAGGTTAATTGATTTATTCTTTCCTGATTATTCATCTTGCTCATCAACATCCAAATTTTCGTTTCATTACCGACATCTTATCGAGCTCAATAACACCTCCTCTCGCTTATTGCCCCAAAGTTTTAGATGGAGCTTAGAATCGCTTCAAATGCCAAATCTTCATGAGCTAATTCGGGTCTCTTCAACACTCTTCCCTCAATGCACCATAATGTACTGCCATCAATGATATACCTTGAGGTGTGGGCCTTCATGGAATGATAAAACATATCCATTTATGTTACTTGCTCTATGCCATGCATCAGGGCATCTTCTTAGTAAATAAGCCAGATTCTGCCATCGAATAAGGACTAATATTCTTTCTCCGCCAAGGCATGATTTCTCCCCTCCCTCTCCAAGGGGAGACAGGAGGAAGAATCCGCCTTCGATATGCCTCTATCGCTCCTCCCATGTGTTGACTAACTTGATATGGCATAGGATTCAAACTTAACTGGTTATTGTATCCCTTAGTGAAAATGGGAATAAATTTCATGTTTTAATAAAGATCTCGTCCACTTCCATTCACTTTACAAATAAGCCCCATTCTCAAGAACCTCCCTAAGTGCTCACATTACTTCTGAGTCCAAAGAACCAGCCATTGGCTGACCACGCGATGAGTGTAGACTTCAAATTTAGAAGAGCCTTGGCTTTATAGAGGGGCCGTTGACTAAAGAGTACCTATCCCCGATGATAGGTCTCAAACAACTCCATACTCTCGTCTCGAGGTCTTTCGCACGCAGAATCGGCTAATTTCGAGTACTCTTCATCATTACATTGGTTGCTTTTGCTACTCTCACTCATTCGCATTTCTCAATGTTCTTCTATTTGAACACCCGCTGGTAGCAATTCTTTCAGGTATATATGGCCCGAAATGACATTTAATCGAGATCAAAGTGATATCGCAGATACTTGAATATATCATGATTAGTTCATCAAAAATATCGCAGTTTCATTCATTTATCGCAAATTAAAACTTTTTTTTTTTTTTGAAAATTTTCGTTAAAATTCTAATAAGCAAAATGTTCAAACTAGAAATTAGTTGGGTCAACATCCCAAAGTTTAGTTCAACTCTAACAACGACGCAAAAACTCGATTGACCGATTATATACTAATAGATAGACCAAAACTGTGGTCATACCACACTTTGATGGCGCTACTAAAGACTGTAGTTCAATCTCTCTAAAGATTATCGGGCCAAAACTTGATTTATCAATGTATGAAAAGTGTTTTATCTATCAGATATAATGTTATGTAATTTAAAACTTGTTTCGGCTCCAACCACTACAAGGCACATATCATACAAGTAATAAAGTGGATTTTAAGTCCAGAGTATCATTCCCACAGGATTTGTGGTCGCCCTACTCTCGCCGCAGCTAAGATAGGCGCGACAAGGGACTGGACTCTTCACTGCTGAACACGGTGAGCCCATTTCACAAATAAGTCCATAAGGAAATAAAAATTTAATACCACCACCGTAGCTGGTTAGTCAGCCTTATACATATTCCTGAGTCACATTTACTGCATATGCTAACTTCACTATTGCGTAAACTTACATTTACATTACAAATCAAATTCAAAACCTACATCAGTGGACTCCTACGTATGTGTTAACCGCAATGACGCGGAATGCCACTGATGTCCCTTGCACTCATTAATTCCGACGAAGACCCACATAATGATATGTTTTGGCCGAAATGATACGATCACTGGGGCGCATTCACATTTATAAATACATCATGCAAAAGATATGTCGTAGTTTAATGATATTAATTTATAAATGTAGTTTTCATGTACATAATTCTTGTATCTGAACTTTCACATTCCCAGGAGTTCTAATGTAGATATCATATACAGGAGTACCCGAGGGTACACAAGTATCGTAACGTGACCGATTATGCCACTTCTTATTCATCACAAATTCTTATCATTTAATTTCATGTATCTTATTATTCGTAGATAGCCAAACATATGTAAGATTCGCCTCGCATGTATCTCTTTTTTTTAATATTGAATGAGAAGGACACAAAGACAATAAGTACCAAGGCACCTGGGATTTCAGATCGGTCAGAGACATGCCTCGCCTCACGTAATAGTTGTCAGAAGACTAAGGATTATGTAAGACCGATCGGACGCGGCCTCGCCCACGCAATCAGGCAAGGTCATTACAAGATTCAGGCTGAGCGCTACACTAATCGTATGCGTATCCGCCCATGTAACATGTCAGAAGACTAAGCAAAGAGTTCCAAAAAAGACCGATCAGAGATGCCTATTCATCTAATATCCGCCTGAACTGTGCATACAATTATATGTATTTCAAAAACCTGCTTTATCATTCTTAATCCTATTGAAGAAAGAGGGCAAAAATAAATATTCTAATCACCAAATCAACGAGGCTACGAGGTACGTAATACTTATAGAGAACTTTATACTAGTACTAATCCTTTCATTCACTTATTATAACCTCATTAATCCAATGGATAATTTTTTAGAATTAACTAAGAGAGGAATAAAACAGAATCCTACAGTATCTTTAAAGCACTTAAAGTTCGTAAACTATCCTTTCTGGGTTCACTTAGCAGAGGTGTCTCCGCCTCAGGGCGAGCCTCTACGCCCAGCGTGAGTCCCATTTAGGCGCTAGGGTGCCGCGTAGAAACAGAAATTCACGCTCGCCATTTTCACTGTAACTCTTTCCATCAAACACACCTTTTCGAAACAAAACCATAAAAACTAACTTAAACCAACAAAAACACGTGATTAAGAATTTAGTTTTCCTAACCCAACTTGCATAAGCATTTCCTAACAGCAGTCTAAAACATCTCATAGAGATGCTCCAACAAGATTTGCCAATAGTACTCCAGACACAAATAAATCCATACCCGAATCCTCCTCCCTCTTCCTTTCTTCCTTCTTCTTTCCTCTCTTCTTCTTCTTTTTCTCCTTCTCCCATCGAGACCGTCTCTCACCAAGCTAAAAATGGGATTTTTTTTTTAAAGGCCCTAGTCTGGTCTCTTAACTTATTTTTTCATTATATTCGTCCTTCATTCATTCCTATTTGCAAAGTTTAACTTATCTTATTCCCGACAATATATAATAGTTTTCATCTTATGCCACTTTGGGTCCTTAAATTGGCAAATTACTATCGATCCTTAACTCTGATAAATCTCGTGTTTTATCAGGTTTTCCTTACTTAGCACATTTATATTCCGTAAAATACAAATTTTACTTTTCTTATACTACAAAACTAAAATAACTACTAAGGTATAATTCGGGGTGTTATAGATTGATTAGAAAATCTAGGAATCAAGTACCCCTACTACGAAAGGTAATCACTATTTGATCTCTAATTGGAATTCTCAATTCATCAAACTAAATTTGAATATAAGAATCTCTTGCTTAACATAAACATGTCAATTAGGTCCGTAGATTTCATCAAATAGAAATAAAGACTAGAACGGACTAGTATTTTAATTATTAATCTGTATATTTCCATGATATATTTGTTAAGATTAAGAACTTTACATCAACCAGAGTTGAGTATCAGCCTGGAATGCCTCCTCGACACTACACATTTCACTACTAGCCATCATGACCCCAACCAGGTCTGAATGGGTCAAAATGGGCCATTTCTTGACTGACCTTCAAGATTCATTATTTTCCAAACAAGATCCATAAATACATCTAGGGACCCAAGATCATCACTTATAATATATAACATATGGTGATCGTGCCTAAAACCCGTTGTCCTGCTGAAGAACCTCACAACCACCTGAATATTCATGAATGCCTGTAACTCTACACACCATGAAAATCCCGGGGCAGAGTCTCCTTGTACTAGTGGTGAGTCACCCAGGTACCTAACCTGTCCTAATCAACATCATAAAAGACATAACATTATGAAACCTGTCACTGGGTCCATACAATTGAGCACTCAGACTAATACACCAACTATATGCCTATAGTTTCAAGAGTTAATTTTACTTCTGTTAGATAATAAACACATACAAAAAGTCACAAAGATTCTTAGTTTGTATGTAATCCTACTAAACAACAAAACCACAACCCTATTTTCTTCAAGCAAGATTTGCCTCAGGATGAGTCAGCTTCCCTGCTCTCCTCATAACTTAATGAACAAATTCCTCTGACAGTAGGTGTTTAATGCCCAAAAGAATGAATCAATTTAATGGTTACTCTCCATTTAACAGATACTTAATGCCCAACGTAAACACACATACACTCAAGAATGCGCCGATCCCATTCTAATGTCATATACATCAACCCATGTCCTTAATCTCACCGACTCCCTGCCAACCCTGCCTAAGCTTTACACATGAGAAAAGATCACTTTTCTGCAAAACAAACTGGTTGCTTTTTGAAATTACACACCAATGTATTCTGAAAAAAATACTTGACTACCCTCCGAGGCGACAAACGATGAACTGTCAATAAACACTGCATCCCATCCAAGTAATCCTAATATGACCGTCTCCCAACCCCATTCTGAAATCATCGTAAATTACATCAACCATTCATTTTGAACCACAAACAATAGACATACACCTAGTTTCAGTTACTCCTTAAGATATGAAATAACAAAGAGCCAAACACAATTATATAACATATAAATATATCAATGCCGCAGGCGATTGTATGAATGTTAAATCACACAAACACGTTATTAATTTCACAACTATTATAACGGTAATAGTCACTTAAGACTTACATACACGAGCAATTCAATAATTTTACTCAACCAAATACACTTTCACAATTTATTTTGGTACCACGTAGTCCACGTGGAACAAAGGAAACCTGTTATTTGTCTTAACGCCAAATTGTCCAATCATCTGTCACTAGCAACCAATTTCTACGGCCATTCAAGCCCTATATAAACCAAATGATTATGCCTAAAGATAACCTGTTATGTTCAACAAATCCGTAATCGTCACGCACCATCCAAAAATGTGCCTCTAAAATTCTACAATTCGATCCCAAGTTTCGATCGATCAAACTACTGCTCAAGGCCCCAAACCAACCTAAACATCCACAAAACACTTAAACAAAAGCAATCAAGCAGGATGAAACCCTACCTCTGGAGTCACCAACCTCAAAACCACCTCACGCGCAGCCTCGTCACGCAGTAATAACCCTTCCTTCTTGCTCCAAAGAACCGATCATCCGACAATCGGAATCTGAGAGAAGTGGCCTTCTCTCCGGGTAACCAGCCTCACCCTACTGCATCTCCATCTTTCACACTTCACGTTTTTTGCCTTTTTCATATGTAGGAGATGATACTATTCATGATTTTGTCCTTATTATCATTTAGAATTTGGGAGACACGCAATCATGTCCCTAAGCTTGGATTTTGACATTCGACACTACCTCTACTGGGCTCTGGCTTCCATCATCTCTACTCCATGCAACATTGTGGTCACATTTAGTACATGTTATAGACTTTTGTCACATCACATGTCGCTTTCAGCACCTCGATACTGACGTTTAAAACGCGCAAATTCCAACTGCCTCGAAATTCAACAATTACATGTTATCTATACCTTGTGTTTCGATCAAATTACACTTACTCTTTTTCGAAAAATCAAATTTTCTCGGGTCTTACAACAAGCCTTCTTCAATTTAATTGATATCTCAACCATCAATTCAACACAATTCTCTTTCTCCTTGATTAAAATCTCAGCTAACACGTGATTAAGACTATCTTACCGGATCGAGATGTGAAACCTCTAAGTGGGTAAACTGACATCTCATCGAGCGGTCCTTATTCCTCGAGAACACACTTCGTTGGCCACCCAAAAAGGAACCTGTCAGAGGGAACATCACCAGATGTAGCTGTGAGTGATATCGTGAGTGATATCTAAAATATTAATGTGTGCACTTTATCCTACAAGAAACTATGCTCTGTGTAGTCCATCTATGTGTCACTTAGAGGGATCCCGAAATTAGCGCATAAATACAACTTTTTTTTGGCATAGTAGCATTGATATAGAACAACTCATTACTGTGAGTACCACTAGATAAATCCAGCTTTTCACCCAAACATTCTCTTAAAATATCGCAAAATAACAATAAGAACACTAAATCCTTTCCGAAGAGCTGCTTCTTCCATAACCGAATCACAAGCAACAACACTAGTTGATTAGACCACCCACTCGTAACTATAATTAAAATCGAATAAAAATGAATTCATAAAATTTCCAGATTATTTAGTTCGTAAAGAAATGAAGCTTGGATTTGTAATCGATCCAAATTTTCAAAATTTTATCTCGTATTTCTACTCCTAGTTAAGGAAAATAAATCTAAAAAATAAAAATAAAATAAAGAAAATATATATACAAAGAGACTTCAACTCTTCCAAAAGCTAAAAGTTTTATTTAAAAACTACTAAAAAAGTTCTCGATCCAAAGATATTTATATCGTCTCTATCTCTTTCTATTTATGGGCCATGTCGTCAAATGAATTTTGTGTTGAAATTGTGGATTTTACGAGTCCCATCCATGCCTCATGGTTACACAAGTCGATCTATGTCGCAACAAAGCCGACCTATGTCATACTGCAACTCACTTCATGCCTTTTGTGCTTTATCATGCTTTGTCGCAACATTTATGAATTTAATCCTCTCGAGTCTATGTCGGCATTGTAAAGCTTAGCGAATGTCGCGATGATATCTGCCTCTCTGCGTCTCACCCTTTGTTGTGAGTTCGTCAGCCACATCGACTAGCATTTTTCTCGAAAGTGATTGTTATACAAACTTTTCTCGTATGGGACAAAGTTTCAAAAGATATGCCTTAAGTCTCTTCATAATCACACTACAATGAGAAAGAAATATCGACAATGTTCTTCGCTCTCTCCTCAAATCAGGTCGTCACATGCTTGAAACGCTTGCAAAGTTCAACCGACTTCATCTTGTAATCAAGCGCAACATAAGTTTATGATGTAGCGACATACCTATGCCATTCATCGTTACCTCAAAGATGGCTGGTCACGATATTGCAAATTTTGGTCAGAAATAATCGGTTTCTAACTTCGCTAGATTTTCACGGTTTAAAGGTATAACTCGCTGACATACTTCCAATCATCTGTTCGCTGTCGCAACAATAAAGTTTTACGCCACACATTCTTTCTAAAGGCTTCCTCAGATATAGTCGCTGATATAATTTCGATGTCACGACAATGTTTTGTTGTCATCATCCATCGGTTTTTGTCGCGAAAGAAAGTACTGGCGTCACGACATACTTTCAATCGCTCTTCCGCCGGTACGCCGCAACAAAGCGCAAATTGTCGCATGCACTCTTCCCCGCTTTTCACAAAAACTGGTCGCAACATACCGTGGAAATGTCGCAACATTCTTCTTCAATTGTTCTTTAGGCAATCTTTCCTAATATTCGCTGTTACAGAGATTCTTTTTATTAAGTAAATAAACTTCGGGTCGGTTCTGAACTTTTTCTCACATAATCTCTAATGTTTAATAATCCGGCATTTCAGCCTTTCAACCATTTTTGCTACTTTTCTTGCTAGTTTTTTGGTCTTTGCATTAAACCCTAATAAAACACAAATCTAGGTGAAAATTTCATAATTTTTATTAAATAGACCTTAAATCCTCAAAATTACAAGAAAACGGGACTTATAAATAGATGAGTTTCTGACTCCATCAATGCGTGAAATGAGCCCGAGTAGAAATAACCCACTAGTCGCAATACATTGGTTCAACCAAAGAAACAATTGGAGTCCAACTCATCCTCTCAAATACCGCCTCAAATCCAAAGTTGCTCATAAATTCGGGATCAATATTTCACCCTAGTAGTATTGTCCTTTTATTGAAATACTTAATATATCTATCAAGCTCTTCATTCAAGGCAATAACCTAAGGTCATTCCGAGACTCGTTCTCGCCGTCACCGTCTCCAAGCAAGGCTCTATACAAATGTTTCCTCCTCGTGCCATATTAGTCTCCCGAAAATGCTTCCTCCTTTGTAAGTTTCAAAGGTCTAGTCAGCAAGACGCTTATATAATAGGAATGTCGCATAAACAAACTGTTAATACATTCAATCAAAAACAAACATCCACGCTCTAATATCACCAATGAATTCTCGCAAGTTTATTTAAAACAATTTTCTATAACAACTAATTTAGAAATTCTACACAAAATAATAATTTGGAAATAACTTCAATTAATAATTTAGTATCAACAATTCACTGAATAAATATTCTCAATTATTATTTTCGACACTTTCTCATTTTTTCACTTTACCCAAACCATCTAGAATGTCGTGGAGTTCGAAGGTCGATACTCAAACCATACCAATTGAATTCGGGGTTCTTGGTAAGAATTTTTGAATCAGAATTTTGTGGGATGGCAGTCAAGCATCCCAAAGACAATAATGGTTGAAAAGCTCCTAACGATTCGTAGTTCTGCTAACGAGGTTTTCAGGTAAAGACATCAAATCTTTATAACATTTTTTAGGAAAATTTTTCACACTTACGAGCATCATGGATCGTGGCATTGATGCATAGATTTCCATGTCAAAATAAAGTATCAATAGTTTATTAAAGAGCAAAACAACCTCCATATACGTAAATCACGAATGACTGTATAAATTTTTTTCAACAACCAAGCATATGTGGAAAAGAAAGAGACAACAACAAAGAGATGAAAAGAAAAGAGAAATAAACCTATCACGGTTAAATAAACCTAGATTCTTGGTGGCTCGAATTTAATTTCCTAAGGTAGCTCGATTCAAGATTAGACCTCTCTTCCCCTTATAGATCTATCCGTGATTAGACCCAAAATTTGATTCAACCCGATATTTAACTCGATTACAATTTTGCGTGTTTGGGTTGAGATGAGTATAATCAGTATTGAATCAAATTGCATATCGCATAACTCGCTTAATAAATTAGCAGGTTCATGCCAACTGGTCATAACACGAAATTGACTTGTTTAATTATTTAGTAAATTAATATTTAATCTAGATTAATCCGTTTAATATGTTATTTGTGTTAAATATTGATGTATTAGTTATAAATTATATTAATTTAAATGACCAAATTATCAAACTGCTATGTGTGTTACCCCGTGTCAATTTGCACTTTCGACATAATTATTATTCAATCGATTCGCTAACGAATACATTATAATAATCAGATATTAACACGCATTCGAACACTCCACACACCGATTACCTAATCGACACCCCTACTCAAGATTTGTGATGAATTTGGCCTTCTATGCTTTTTTTGAGAGGAAGACATGAAAAATAATAGACCCACATCTCGAGTATAAATATATACATATAAATACTAAAGAGAGAAAGAGGGAGAGAGATAGAGAGAGAGTGGAGGAGGGAAGCCACTTCTGCCTGCAATTTAAAAATAAATCTAAGATTCCAAGAGCTTTTATATATGCTTGTTTTATGGGGATAGTAAGAGAGATGCTAATTTTAAATCTCGTTAATTTTAACAACAACCCCATTTGTACAATGAGGATACCCTATATGTCAGTCAGAATCTTGATCAAGGATCGGAGGAAGGAGGCAAAATCCATAATCTTAAAAAGATATTTTAACTTATTATTCATTATCAATCATATATATATATATATATATATATATATATATATATATATATATATAAAGAACTCTACTCATATATAAAGAACTCTACTCAAAATTTTCGGGAATCAAACCCTTTTTAGTTTTTAGTGAACTAATTACTTTTTATTGATCACTTTTGTTTTTTAAAATAATGAACAAAACGCCACCAGTTGAGGCCAAATTCCAGAGGGAAAAAACAGGGATAGGGAATTGCATATCATGAGTCATGACAGACGACATAATCAAAAGTTTCCAAAATAATTTCCCTGAAATTCAAAATCTGTCTTGGGACTTGGGACTGAGTAAAAGAATATACATGGAGTTGGGGGGGTCAAAACTGAAACAGAAACAGAATCTTGATGGGAATGGGGAGGTGTGTTTTTAAAAAACAAAAACAAAAAAAAATGAAATGGAAATCAAAGGGAGAGCACAGTGAACATGGATGAGTCATGAGTTGTGGGGGGCCTAGATAGAGAATTATAGAGAAAAAGAGGAGAGAGAGGAATATAAAAAAGTACAGGCAGAGAGACAAGAAGAGGGTAGTCATATTATAATGAAGGGAATGAGAGAGTATCAGAATATATATTAATTAATACGATGGTTAAAACTAAAAACTAAAAACTATAAATAAATGAATAAAGAAAGAAAGAAAGAAAATATGTCACTTTCGGAAAGAAAGTGACTCCTTAATTATTCCTTCTCCTTCCTTAACCATCATCCATCATTCATTCAGTTTCAGGCTTTTAGGCACTCGGGTGTTTCAAGGTAAAAAACAAATGCCTAGGGGGAGAGAAGATGCCTTTGCCTTCTCTCTCTCTCTCTTACTCTCTCTCTCTCTCTATTATTGCATTGCAGGGAAACTGCTCTCCCAAGTCCCAACCAAACAGCCTTGTCTATTTGCTCACCAACACAATCATCATATTCATATCTAATCTATGATATACTCTCCACATAACTTGGGCCTAATGCTTCTCTGTAACCACACCCCATTTCCCTCCAAATCAGCCCCTTTTCTTCCTTATTGTCACGACTTATTCGCTGTTTGTGAGCTTACGACTATACCAAGAATAACGAAGATCAAGAGATATCGACGAATAATCCGAAGGAATTCACATGAAGTACAGGTTATACGATTTGAATCCAAAGCCAGATTTATTACGACAAGCCACTAAGCCTTATCGTTAATAAACTCGATTATTAAAAGGCTAAGAACTTATCCCACACAAACTCATTAAAGGCCTGAACTCGCTCTCCTACTGAGCTGAGACAAAGATGCAACCAATTAACATAACATTAGCATACTGAGCATGACGCGATGTGACTCTTGCCTTATTTAAAATTTCTATGTGAGACTGTTCCTGGCATGAACCACAGGTCTCAAAGGATGCCTCCCTTTTCATCATGGAAAAAGATTTTTAATTACCATAAATTTTTTGTTAAATAAATATTTAATAAAATTTAAAGTATTTATATAAATAATGAAATTTCAATTTTCATTTTTAATTTCATATATTTTAAATTTTAGTAAATTGAAATTATATTTATTATATCAAACATTCAATGGATTTTTAAAATATTGATTTGATGTTTCTCCATTCATCATGGAGAAAAAATATTTTTTAATTTACCATGGGGCTAGGATATATGAAAATGTAATATTTTTATTTTTATATGTTAATAATTTGAAACAGATTGAGCTCTCATTTGTCCTGTACAACTGTTTTAGCTACAACCACCACATATTCCTAATGAGAATAATTGATATTTAGATACAAATAAATGTACCTTACGCTTTTGTGAGGAAAAAAAACTATGAGGACATTATTTTTAAAAGAAGCATTCGACTATTGTTTAAATTTTTAAATCTTACTTTTAAAATAGAAGTTATCTAAATATTAAAGAAGTCCAACCTACTAAAAATCAGAGTTTATTTATTTTGGGATATAAATGAATTTAAATTCGACTTAGCATTCACTGAATAGAATTTTTCTTGCTCATACCCTGGCTGATTTCAGCTTATACTTAATTTATCGACATTCAACGAAGAATTAACGACACTCAATTCGAATTTGTGGCAATGACATTCAACGGTCACTACCTTTACTCTATAGGCTGGTCAAAAGGTTCGGTGATTCCAAAAGGTCGTTTCCTCCTTTATATAAAGGCCGTTTGCAGATTTCGCAAGCACAAGAAGAGGTCATCGAGTCTCAGCTTTTCTTCCTTCGTCTATTCCATGATAACAAGAAACACATCATCACTACTGAGTCGCATTTAATAGCAAAACATGTTTGTTTAATTATCTCGACAATCTGCTTTATCCCTGGGAGATGACGCTCTTTGACTTCAAAGACAAACACAACTTACACATATGCTAAACCAACTGCGCCATCTTTTCAAAGATCGAAAGACACCTAACTTTCTCGATTTAATCCATGTTGATATATGTGATTTGAAGCTCGTATTAAACAAGAGGTGGTAATAAATATTTTATTACCTTGCGGATGGATAGCCATCAAAGACTGTTATGTACTTACTTAAAAGTAAGGCGAAATGATAGAGAAATTTTTTCTCTACAAAAAGCAGTCGAGAATCAACTAAATAGAAAATTAAAGCGCTCAGACAGCTTATCAGGCGGGAGTACGACCGCCATTTGTCAATCTCAGGCTCAACACGTGGGATTTACACATGAAACCATCAGCGACCCTATTCACACAATCTAACGGAGGGTCGAAATAAAAAATCGCACTCTAAGAACGAATGAATCTAACGCCGATAGCTTCCTACCTACCACAAACACGCGGAGTAGCTTTTATTTATCCTCAATTACCTTCTAAATAAGGACCTAAAAGAAAAGCAGAAAAGCACTCCATAATGAGCAAGTAAATTGAAACAGCCATCTTACAAATACTTCATGAAATAAGTGGGGATGTCCTCGCTAAAGTGGCGCTTCTCCACCCAAAAGGTGAGAATAGATCTAAAACCGTTGATCGCGATCTTCTACTGGGTTATGCACATATCGTTGCCGCTTATCGATTTCGTTATGAGTCTAATTATCCTCGGATATTCACCGCGTAACACGATAATGGAATCGAGAATGCATCATTCTCTTTGAGGATGTGTTTCCATACGATCCATGGAAAGTCTAGTTCATCAAAACGAGTGTCGCGGAGATCATTCTGTTGAAAAATAGTCAGATGAAGATACTCCTACAGAGGCAGAACCCGCCAAAGAAAAGGGCAAGGATGTAAAAATCATTCGTCTGTGATTTTCGACATACATGTCGGCAACCTCAAACCTATAAAGAGGCAAGTGGAACTCTACCAAGAGTCTCACGCGAAAAGAAAAAGAATTAAAAGCTCGAAATCGATTCCATACGCATAACCATACTGTAATTAGTGTATCTTCCATCTGGTCAGAAACCCTAAGTTCCAAGTGAATTTTAAGCAGGAAACCAGTGCACTTAATCAATGTGACAAATACAAGGCAAGACTTGTGACCTCAAAGGCTACAGCAAACCGAGTGGTCCGGATTATTTTGACACGTATTCTCCTCAGACTAGAATAACTCCATAAGGACGTGGGTGCTTGCAATCGGGTCAGACTAAAAGATCTCTTGAGGTACATCAAATGGATGTCAAGACAACCTTCTTAAATCTGGTAGATTTGAACAAGAATCTACATGGAAGAACCTGAGGGTTTTCTTCACCCGACAAGAAAATGAAAGTCCTAGAGATTGCGAAACCCTCAGATGGATTAAAACAAAGACCTAAAACAAATTTAAGACGAGAAATTCGACAACGTTACGTCATTGCCAGCCGGATTCAAAATCAATGAACGTGACAGAAGTGTGTCTATGTCAAAGATTTACGAACACGGCTACGCTATCAGATGTCACGTGAGATGACATGTCGATCACAGAAGATGATAAGATAATATATCACAGTTAACATGTCAATTCAAGATTCGACATGAAAGACATTGACTCACGATGCTATTTTCGGGGAATAAAAACCAAAAGAACATCGATGGACTCGTGCTAAGTCAAATACACTATGTCGACAATATTCCTCGGGAAGTTTGATATGATAAACTGCATGTACCCGTATCACCCCAGATGTAACTCTACACTTTTCTAAGAATAAAGGAGAGAGTGCAAGTCGTTTGCTTTTAACATTTTAAAGATATGAGTCTGAATATCAATGAGCTACAAGACCGCATGATAGCCGATGCGCTTAATAAACTGAAAAAGGCACCAGCATCCTTGAAGTTATGCATCGGGCAAGGAATAATGAGAGTATTAAAATACTTAAGATTCACTGCGACTACGTGGTCGTGACTACACAAGATATCCTTGGCAGATTCAAGGATACAAGGATGCTTAATCGATATCTAATTCCATAAAGACTCAAAATCCCATAATGGTTATGTCTTTACACCGGAGGTGCAATAAGATCATGGAATCTCAAAACAAACTACATCGCTACATCCACAATGAACCGAGTTTATAAAGACTGCACACAAGCTGCGGAAGAAAGCAGAATCTGGCTTACGCCACTCCTCGGGAGGATTCCAAGGTGGCCAAAGCCACTGCCTTCCAATATGCATACATCATGGCGCTAATCTACTATTGGTAGAAAGCACAAACAAGATGTATAATGGTAAGTCTAGAGCATATCCGTCAGACATTAATACCATTAAACAACAACTTCAACTCGGGGTTAATCTCATAGATTATGTAAAATCTAAGGATAACATCATGATCCGCTAACCAAAGGGTTAACAGAGTTGGCTGAAAAGTCATCGAGGGGAATGGGACTAAAGCCCTAGTTAATAAAAGCCACGAATCTGACACCCAACCCACTGGACCCGAGATCCCAAGATTCAGTTCATGACAACCAAATCAGAAAGACTTCTGGTACAATCCTCACCATGATATTATCGTGTCCATTCCTGGGCGATTTAACAAATGACAAGCCATAAGAAGGTTACTCATGCTTTTAATGATCTCTACATCGTATAAGAGTAACATGAGCCACTCTAATTTACGTGAGAGATCACTTATGTAAAGAGCGGTTCTGGTCGCCTAAAGGAATCATCAGCAAGACACCCTATTAAACTCTCACAGAACTGTGCGTTATGTCCATGGACCAAATGGACATAAAAGGGAGAACCGAACTCGTGGTTTCTAAGATTCCGCGCGCGAGATATGTCATCGCTTCACACAAACTACAGTATCGGGTCAGCGACATCGTTGCGATCGGCTTAGCTAAGAGAGTAAAACATATTTTCACAAGGGAAGGTTCAAAGGGTAACACCTACCTCCTACGAAAGTTTCAACCGCTGCTTCTATCACTCACGCCCGTCTCGCCTTTACCAACAATTCCTCTGCCTACGTTTAATCAGTTTTGACATAAGAAACGAAATTGCCACTTACACCACTCGATCAATTTTCGCTCATAATTCCATTGATTTCGCTATACAATCGATCGGGACATTCAACGAAGAAATTAATGACACCTCAGTCGAACTAGACAATTACATTCAACGAATAATTAATTTCTAATTTAAGAATGGTTCAAAAGGCCAGATTCAAAAGGCCGTTTCCCTTTATATAAATACTGTCGTATTTTTGAAGAACAAAGAAAAAAAAGAGTCACGAGTCTCGAGTTTCCTTCCCTTCATTCTTTTTGTCACGATAAATGCAAACACATCATCAGTCACGAGGCCGTTATTACAAAGCCGTTTTTTCGACCATTCACACCGCTTTATCCCTTGCATGCACGCCTCGAATCTTTCAAAGACCAACCTACGCGACTCATTTTAAGGAATTAAATTCACAAGACTTTGCCGCTCCAATCTTGCTTATATTCCTTTTCTTATCGATGAATTTATTTTTGGTTTTTTCCTCAATAACCATTATTTTCAGTAAAGATTACGTTTATTGCCGGGAACGTCCAACCATTCGCTTGATGCTTTCCGCGCTTCTACAACAAGTGTATATTTTATTATTTATTCTTTCTACAATTTTTTAGCCTTTTCCTTAAGATGAGTGATTTTTTCGCCTTAAATCATCTATTTTCATTTTTTTTTATCATTTTCATTTCAATAAAGGGATTTTTTTTTATATATATTAAGTAAGATTTTACTTCTTCTTTTTTTTTTTTTTTTTTTGTAATTTGATCGCCTAGTTGCATCGTATGGTTACGGTGATTCAAATAAGAAAAATATTTGACGGACAGCATATCAAATCTTACCACAATATACTGCAAAACTAATCATGATTGGGCCATTATAAGATTATCAAATATATGCGCTTGTATAATTATTTATGCTATTAACTCGAATGCAGACCAATTTTTAAAGTTTTTAATCGAATTTAATTATATGCTTTATTGAATATATTGTCGCATATATATATATATATATATATATATATATATATATATATATATATATATATATATATATATATATATATATATATATATATATATATATATATATATATATATATATATATATATATATATATATATATATATTAGAAAGATATTTGCTAGCGGTACTTTTCATAGAAGGTTACTACCATCTAAATCTAATTTGATAGTTGATCAAACAAAAGGAGCAGAGAATAAAATAATTTATGAATAAATTTATAATATTATTTCATAAATAAAAATAATATGAAATTATAAAAATTTAACCATAAATAATATTATTTCATTAAAATTACATTAAATTTTATAATTTACATCTCTTATAAATATAATATGAAATAAATTTATAACCATAAAAATTCAAATTATTTCATATAATTTATAAATTATAAAAGTTATAAAATCTGAGTTCAGATAAAATCCCGGATAATGATAAAAATAAAAATTGATATTTTAACAAGAGTGTATAAGAAAAAACTAAGATTTGTAGTTTTTTCCCATCAGAAAGTGTTTACCCCCCTAATCAACTATCGATTAGGAATTGATTGTGGTGAATTAGGTGCTTCCCTATTAGCCTGCCAATCCAAGCACACCCTTAGTGTAATTAATTGATAGTAAAACCCCTAATTATTTTTTTCAATCCATCATCCTACTTAGCTTTGATAGTAACACTGATTGAACAAAATAAAGTTAAATACTAAAATATAAAAATAAAAAAATTGGGACAACATTTCATTTATATAATTAATCCATAAATAAATAAATAAATAAGGTAGCTATTTTTTTATTATAATTTAATTTCGTGAAGAAGGCGAAGCCATATCACTTGCTCTAAACATTTAATTACAATCGCGAATCAAAATGTAACGAGTTAGATCTCTCGTATAACAAATCAAGAACAATACAAAAGGGTCTCAATATTGAGACAATTCATCTCATTATTCTTTGTAGTACAATACTTCAGTAGATTTCGCTTCATTTATCATTTAGTTAAGTTTTAATTTAAGTTTTTCTGTAAAATGAAATTTCAATAAAATAAAAAATAAGTCTTTATGTCATGCTACTGAGGGTCTCATTTCAAAAAATACACTGTCTGGGACTTTACTTAGATCATCCAGAAAGCCTAAGGCTAGAAGTGATTTTAGAAACCAATCACGTTCTGAGAAAAGATCTCAATATCGTATTTGTCTAGAAGAAAAACAAAAATTGTGTTTTCATTATGGTCTTACAGAACGTCAATTACTTAATTATGTTCGTATCGCAACAAGTCGGGTTTTACTCCAATTACTTGAAATGCGTTTGAATAACATCCTTTCCTACCTGGGTAAGGTAGTTGATTCTTATTAATTCTTTTCAAACCAAATATATGTATATGAGATCTACGACACACACTTCATCATATGATATATGGGTTTTTGGTATTCCTATTCCATTCCCAATTGAGAATTTAAAGAGGGGAAAACGGAGACAATCTAAAATGCCCATATTGATTTGAGTCACTCCAAAATTCACCAAACAACTCCATACTCCAATGGGTGGGTCTCTTCAATTCCCCTTTGTTGGGTTCATCAAATTCCAAAACTGATATGAAGAAGAAAATAAAATATAATGAAAAAATATAAATAATTTTTTTTTAACTGAGGTAGTCAATTTTAAAATAATCTTTAATTATTTTTAAAATAATTAAAATATTTATTTTCATCTTATTCCATATAATAGCCAATTTTATCAATTCTTATGGTATGAAGAGATAGGTAAAAAACCTAAATCTTAACCTAATAATTAGCTTTAAAAAAAAAAAAAAAAAAAGGTCATTACATAAAGTGAAATCAAATTGAAACTTAATCTATTACCAAGTATTAATGTGGTTAATTGGTCAATAAATTCAACACTTCTCCTCCTCTAGTCTTTGTCACCCATTTAAAAGTTTGTAGCTTAAGGTGAAAATACGTTTGCTTTTGCCTTATATTATATATAGTGCAGTAAAATATGAGTTACCGGTAATTACAGCTTTCCATTTTTATATTGTTTCAACTGGTAATCAGGCTTTATTTTTTTGCTTTTGTAAATGTAGCTTAAAAATTACTTGCCATTAGATGAGGAACCGGTAATTAAAATTATGATTTCATTTTTTATACTAAAATCATACGGAGAATCTGGCTGGCTGCTTTTTAGAGTAAGATTTTGCAACTATAGCTCCCAATTATGATTTAAAGATAAAAACAGAACTATAGTTTTTAAGTTATAAATTTAATATAAAAATGAAACCATAATTTTCAACAGAACAGACCTTAATACAAAAAATGGAACCATATTTCTCCAGGCTTGAATTACAAAAATGGAACCTAGTTATCAATTGATGGTTTCTGTTAATCTTGATTGTATATAAAGCGAAAACAAAATGTATTGAAAACACCTATTTTTACCTATAACTCTTTTAAGAGTCAAGAAACATCCTAATTGTAGTGGGTGTAAAGAGAACTGAGAAGCAGCAAGTGACTTGTGTTTGTATCTAAGATAAATAGGAGAGGGTGACAGGCGTAGCTAATTAAGCTCAGTCAGTCTATCTGAATATTTGGAAAAGGAAAGCTCCACCATACTATACGTACCCATGAAGTGTAGTGTAAAGTGTAAAGGCACATGGTCTGAGTCTCAATCATTGATTATTGAAATTGAGGATCAACCACATGTGTAATAATAGCTAGTACCATGAAATCATGAATGAATAAGAAGAACAGAAAATTAATAAATCATTCAGGCAGAGAAGCAACCTGCTAACGTGCAAGGCAGATGCAGTACAAGTTCAACATTACGTAAAGTTTCCCAAATAATTCCAATCGCAAGATGGGGACTATGTTAAACATTGTATGAAGTTTCCCAACCACTTCCAATTCCAAAGAATGGGGATTTATGTTAAGGTGCTATGAATTATTGAGAAGAATAAAAATAGAAGTAAAGTTTCTCGGACCGTTAAAACATGTAATAGTAAATATGTAATAGTAAATAATTCATTTGTATTTGAGTTATTGTAATAGACTTTACCTGATATAAATATATTTTGTAATATTTATTCCGTTAAACAAAAATTACTTAAATATAATGGCATGTTATATTAATATTGTAAATATGTTAAATATGTTTCATTAAATAACTTCAACACATGAAAGATATTTTTATCTTTTATTTGATTACGTGTTTTAATTATTTTGTTGAGATGAAATATGTTTTTAATGGTTTGGGGTACTACTGGTTTTTCTTCTTTCTGTGCATTATATACATTAATTATACTTCATTAAATGATACAAAGTGGCAGCAAGAACCGAGAAGAAGACACAACCATAGGCTCTAGCTGTACTGGCTCTCGTCAGATGTCCAAAGCATTCGAAGGTGAGAAGTGAGAACCACCACCATCACTCTCATCATATATCAGAACTTTCACTGCAATGACCTGACAGTGTACGATGTACATTCATCTTAATAGTTTTAAAGCATGATGTAAACATCAGCCAGCATTATTACCATCATGAAGTAGACATGAAAAGCACAGAAAACAAGGAGGTGACCAACAAGCAGCTAGGAAAAGGGAGATGTTGAAAGAACATACAACTATGTCCCCCATATGAAATAACACATCCCATTATCAAAAAGGAAAGCAGAGAAGAGAAGGTAGAGGAACTTTATGGAAAGGGAAGGAACCTGAAATGGTCTTGGTTAGTACTCATGATTTACAGTTTGTGAAGAATGTAAGAGAAAATGCACATCTTCGGTGGCTTTAGTCATCATAGCCACATAAGGTGTTTTTCGTATCAGAATATCATCCCGACCACAGCTGAAATGCAAAGCATGTTTTGACATACCTAAAAGATATGGACGCGTATTAGAATATGTCTCAAATTTCTAATTTGTATTGATTCTTTTTTTTTTTTATAAATAATATTTTATTGAATAATTTCTAATTGTGATATTATTGAAATATTATGTTTTCTTATAGAATAAAGAGTTTTTATGAATATTCTTATAAATATTCTAAGTTTCATGGAGAAATGCCATGGAGAGAACATGAAATAGGAAAGACTATTCTACAAGCAGAAGATAGATATAAGGCAGAAAGATGAAGTTTTGATGTAAGATTTTCTCCATATTATGATCCTAAGTGCCGCGATTTCGCTGCTTTTCTTACTGTCTCAATACATCGATATCAACTGTGAATCTATATTTTCACATTCTCTCTTATCCATCGATTAAATGATAACTTGGCCAAACTACATTAAAACCCTATCCACATTTACGCTGATTTATCTGGCTTAAATCATACTGGAAAATTGAACCATGAGTGTTCTAAGACGTCCAAGCAAGACACTTAAAACGCATTTAAGCTCATACCTACATATCTATATTAACTCATAAGAATGAAGTTATAATTCACAATGCATTTATAACTCTATCACAAAAGATACCAGATTCCCCGAGCTCAAACTCAAGCACCACCGACAAGCTAGTAAAAACCTCAATCATCGATTCACGTTCAAATTCTCCTCAAGTAAGAGTTCAGATTTTGAAAGTTCTACAGACCTATGCGACATTTTAGCTTCCAGCAGAATTAAAGGATTTTACTCCACAACCACTGGGTGTACATGCGACTACCGATACAGACGTGAACCCATTCTAATATCTACACATCAAAAAAAAAAAAGTTCAATGATAAATATAATTAATTCCCAATAGTAGAAGATGAAATGCAACTACTTCCCATGTAGGAAAAGACATTACTACTTACCATGTCCAAGTCCAAGCTCATCTATTTGGCCTCACGGCACCAACAAATGATCTTCAAATCTAAAATTACTTTTATATGATTTATTCCTTTATGTATGCATATTAAGTTGATGATAATGAAGTGGTTTTTTTCCATATCTAGATATGTCTCTATCCCACTTTTAATAGAGCATATTGCTTTATGTATGATTATAAGATTATCAAACATATATATTTTGGAGCAAGAATTATTTATATTATTAACTTGTGATATTACATCATTTTCTAAAGCTTTTAACGACCTGATTTGCATGCTCAGTTGGAAAATAAGGCTGACTTAATGCTAAAATCAATGTTTTCAAGATTAGCAATGTTGTTTTTTAAAATTTTCTACCGACTTATCGCTAGATTTTTTAAAAAAGTTCTTAATAAAAAAATTTAAAATATTTAAATTTATTTTTATTCGTAAAAGCTCATTTTTTTACCAAAATGTTAAAAATTTATCATCGTCCAACAAGCAGGGCTACAAGCAACACTCACTACAGGATGACAACTTAGAGTGGCCGTGACGTGGGACGACCCCATTCCTACCCGACTCGTTTATTTTTTTCAATTCTCAACCTATCCTTATCTGGTGGAATTAAATCCACTCGATAAGTGATAGAAAATCCTCAAACCCGCCTTGTTTACATTTATTTTTTTTATTTTATATTTCCTGGTTTTTATTTTTATTATATTAAAAATTAATATATTTCATAAAAATAAAAAAATATTACGAATTTTTATAAATTATTTATTAAAAAACATTATGATTATTATTATTATTATTATTTATATTGAAAGATAAAATAAAATATTTTTAAAATATAATCGGCGCATTTACTTTAAGAATAATATTACGAACCCGCTCCGAACTCGTCTTGATTAAAAATAAACTCAAACCCGCTAAAACCCGATTATACTAAACTAAACACGCCTATTAAGAGCAAATGACGGAAACTTCAAATAATCGCCCCATTGCCATTCCCTGCCATTACTCAATATTAAAAAACCACAAATCATTACTTAATGCTATTAAATACTATTCATGTTTCAAAAGCTTCTATCCAATATTAAGAAAAACAAACGCCACCCGAATGATTACGCATACTAATCAATAAATTATTTATCTTTCAAAAAATACGATTAAAAAAGATATTTTCGACCGTTCAATAATCACTCCCAAACAAACCTCAAAAGCTAGCGGTATTTTTCTTGATTGGAAGCTATACATCTAATTCCAGAATTGATAGTTGATCAAACAAAAGAGGAGAATAAATAATTTATGAATAAATTTATAATATTATTTCATAAATAAAAATAATATGAAATTATAAAATTTTAACCATAAATAATATTATTTCATTAAAATTATGGTTATAATTTTTTATAATTTCATATTATGTTTTATGAATATAATATAAAATAAATTTATAACCATAAAAATCATATTATTTCATATAATTTATAAATTATAAATTTTATAAAAATCTTAAAATTACATAAATCCTGAGATAAGGATTAAAAAAAGGAAATTTGATATTTTAAATAAAAAAAACTAGGATTTGTAATTTTTTTTTCCCATCAAAAGGTGTTTATCCCACTAATCGGCTGTTGATTAGGAGTCTATTGTGGTGAATTAGCAGTAATTAATATATAGTAAAACCCCTAATTATTTTTCTCTAATTCATCATCCTACTTAGTTTTGATAGGTAGAAAACACTTGATTAAAACAAAAATCAGAGTTCATGCACCTAATTGAAAAATTGAGATACCAAATCAAAATAAAAATAAAAATTTGGGACAACATTTATCATTTATATACTCAATCCATAAACAAATAAATTAGGTAGCTCTTTTTTATTATATTTAATTTAAAGGTAGTAAAGTGAGAGTGCTCCACCACTTGAGCCTAACGATACATAAATGTGTAACACCCCAAAATACACCATAAATAAGGTGAACATAATTCAGTGATATTATAAGTACATTTTAAAAATTTTTTGTAATTATTATTTCATATGAGAAAATTGAACCCGAATTAGACAAGATAATATACAGAAAAGTGAATGCCAAAACAGATATAAAAGTCATAAAGAAAGTCAGACGCTTATTATGTAAATTCAAGATAATCATTCAGAATACTTAATAGACTATACAAAGCCAGAATAAAAGAAAGCTTAAAATCAAATGAGAAAGACTCATTTAGTCTCTCATTCGGGGAAATGAAAAATCACAAATTCGAGGAGTCATAGTATCCTAAGTGTGAAGAAAGAGAGAAGAGGAAGAGAAATCAGACTGATTTTAAGAATAAGACAAGGTTTTTAGTTGACATCGATATCAGATGAAAAAAATCAAACCATAAAACCCATTTTCGATGAATTTGAAATTAAAAGAACTCTACTTTCTGTGATATTTACATGCTTTAATTCGCTGATTGATCAGAATTTCAATCGGTTAACATTCAGATACGAAATATTGCGCTTAGAGATGTCACAAAATTTCTCCAAATCTGATAATCAGTAATTTCTGTCCAACTTCGCTTCAGACAAAGTCTGAACCTACTGAGCTCTTTAAGCCTGTAATTTATCCATATATAAATTTCGATAATATTTAACTCATATTAGGCCCAGAATCACTTAAAACAATAGTCCTATTGGTTCTACTCGCAAATAACGTCTACGTGAAGTCTCCAAACTGCATAGCCAGCAATTTCTTCGTCAAAACTCCATTTCAATGCTTGACTCTATAAAGCCCTTCAGCCAGAATTCATCCATATATATCTTTGAGCACATTGAAACTCATATTAGCCCATAAATCAATAAAACAGAGCTCGCTCGGTTCTCGTCAGAAGCATCGTTCATGGAAGTCTCCAACTTGACGGCCATAATTTCTTCTGTCAACTTTCGTTTTTATGTCTTTGACCTATAGAAATCCATTTGAGTCTAAAATCCATCCATATATAACTGATAATATCGGGAATCCTCATATTGTGCCTAAATCACGAAACAAATAGCGCCTCGTCAGGTTCCGTCTCGTAGTCGCTATTCACGGAAGTCTCCAACTTCTGGACGGCCATAATTTCTTCATTTCAAACTTGTTTCTTTGCCAGTTCCTGACTCTATAACCTTTGAGTCTAGAACTATCCATGGAGAGAGTTTTGATATAATATCGGGAATCATATGTTCTTAAACTCATGAAAATAGTAGCCCTCGCTTGGCTCGTCAGATTCACTGCTCACAAGCCTAACTGACGATCATAATTTCTTCGCTCTAAACTCCGTTTCCTGATGTTCTGTGATCTATATGCAAAGCCCAGCCTATAATCCATCCATATTGTTTTCAGTTAAACTGGAATGATAAGTGAATAGCCTATATATATGAATCATACTTATTCAGCAATAAGAGAGTTGAGATAATTTAAAATGCAAATATACGATAATAAACGATCAGAATATCGCATACGACACTTGACGACAATAATTATTCAGAATATGAGATAATGTGACCGAACATAAAATACATGTCGGATTGCCCGCTAGAACTATAGGAGGGATAGATGCGCACGCCTATTGTGAAAAAAAAAAAAACAAAGCCTGCGCATAATGAATCATGGTCCCGCTGCCTACATTTCGGTTCTTTTTAAGAGTAGATGGTCATTGTCTCGTGATGTTGATAACAACGCCTTCTGGTTCTTTATAGATGGGTCATTGTCTCTATGAATGATAATGAAGGCTTTTCGGCTCTTTATAACCAATCGTTTCTGTACAAATATACAAAGACCTTTCTACTCTTATAGCTTCCTTTATCCAATTTCTGGCAAGCAGCAGGCCAAACATAAAACAAACACCTAATATGACATACTTAAATAATACGATATGATAAGAGAAACATATGCACCACAGCACACGCGATACCGCATGCTAATGCAGTTAAGCGGTAAATGATATGAAATGTATACGAACGCTGAGCAAGAACAAATAATAGATATGAGGGCAAATATAGATACGATAAGCATGTTTAAGGATATGATATGTTGGGGATGATACTTATGTGTGACATATGACGATCCGTGTTAGCTGGTCGCTCATGAGTTTATTCCTGAATGGGCCGCGAAAACTTAAAGTAAGGGTTTTCATCCAGAGGGTACCTGCCAGAGGCAAGAGACGTGACAACTGCGATCACCACAAAGTCAACACATCATTAGTGACTCACCAAGACCATTCGGGCCCAACGATACGTATTCGCTTCTTTTCTAAGCAACGTGAATATCAGAATGTCACACTTCATGTATGGAACTTGTATATATTTTGTAATCCGCTACTACAGATATGGTACAAGGCAGCTACAATAGGTACGAATGCATACAGTTTCAAAGCAAGAGAATATAGCAATAAAAGAAAAAAATGACACTGGCTGATGATAAGTTTGGCTTCAAGGCCACACATGGTGGTGAAAAGTGATTCATATTACTTGTCACTGTAAAATTCACCAAACAACTCCATACTCCAATGGGTCTGTAGACCCCAAATTTCGAGGATTAGAATTTTTTTTTCTTTTTCATGTAGTTAAACCTACACGAAAAATTACAAGTGAGAGGTGCGAACCCCGTGATTAAGGTTAAGTTTTTTTCCTTTCATAAGAATCCACATCGGAAAATTGGGTGAGTAAGCCCCTTTCCCTATATATGACTCCTTGATTTTAATATAGGTGAACGATGTGGCTACTCACCCAAAGTGTCAATCTAATCTTACTTCTTTATTAATATTTTTTTTGTTAATAAAATTAAATATCACCATATAATTTGCGTCATATTGGGCTCCTTAAATTTATTTTCTTGGGCGATGCCATGCGCCTTCCCCACATCGAGTTTTATGTCCCAATGGTCTCAAAAGTTTAAAATTGAACGCTTCTGAGGAACTGCCTGGCGTAATTTGGCACAATCCCAACTTTATGCAATCATCTGAGAGTTGTCACAGTGAATCCAATGCCTACTGTATTTTTTTTTCTGAATTTTTATTTTCTTATATAGCTTTTTTTATCATTTCAGATACTTATTAGTCATTTAATTTATACCTTATTATTTTATTTCCTCAGAATTATATCATTGCCATTTATTTAATTAAATCTGGCTTGTCATTGTTTTTTTTTTTTTTTAATTCAATCTCTATTTTTCCTTAAATATATGGACTATCACCCAGCTCATTAATTTAATAAAATCCCCAATTTTTTTTTCGAATTTTCATTTCTCAATTCTTAGTTGGCCCAAATTTCAAATTTCATTTTCTAGGGCCAAATTTTCAATTTTAAAATTCAAGTCCTCCAATTTCAAATTTCACTTTCAATGTCTCAATTTCAAAATTGCAAATTCCTAATTTAAAAATCATGTCATAATTTCAAAATTCAAGTTCCACAATTTCCACTTCCAATTTCAAATTTACAAAATTTATAATTTCAAAATTCAAGTCGAAGGGATCAATTTCAAATTTCTAAATCTCAATTTTAAAGATTCATTGGTCCTGGGCCTCACCTCAAAATTCTAATTTCTAAATTTCAAGTCCCAAAAAAATCTCAAATTTCAAATTTCAACTTAAAACTTCCAATTTTTCAAACTTCACTTCAAACCTGCTAAAAAATCTCAAACACACTGAGCACTTACAATCTTTTCATTAAAACTAATATTTAGCTAATTACAGAATATATAAACGGCTGTGTGGGCCCAAATATCCCATTTTAATAACAATTCGATATACGATTTATAACTAATTTCTAATCAACGCCATCATTAGATTCATATCGTGACTAACATCGCTTCCGAATCGATAATATCTATTATCGCCATCTGCGTACACATTTTTTCTCATCCGACTACTGATTATTTATTTATATATATCTCAGATGTTTTTTGTAGGACATATTTCGCTATTTTCTGTATTCATTACTGACTATTCAAGTTCATATTTTCTTATTATTTAGTAAAGACCCGACTTGCGCTTAGAAAAAGGCTACACTTCCATCGTACCTTCCCGAGGCACCTCGACCTGACCTGTAATTCTGCTTTCTCCCAGACCGCTTCCTATCGCAGTCATATTTAGTGGTTTTTATTTCTTATTTTGTTTTCCTTTTAAAACAAAAACAAAAAAAGTGGCTTACTCCAAACCGTTTTCTAAAATGGTTTTTAAATAAAAAACGAGTCTCTCCTTTGGAAATGCATAATAGCTAAAACTAGAAATTACAAATGGCGACTCCACTGGGAAAGATAATAAGCTTCAAATTAGTAAATAACACTTCATTGATTGATGAGATTTTGCGGTTTTTTGTGGTATAACACATCGAGAATTTCGACTTCAATTGATCAGATTCTTCATACATGCCTAATCATTGTGATTATGATTGCTACTGACTTCAAGTGACGATTCTTCGTTTCATCTTGCATACACTGGTTTCTCATCAAGCCATATATACACATCATGTTCATCTTATACCTTACTTAATACGCAGATACTGATGATATAATTCGCCGCTTTGTAGCGACCGCTCATTATTTACTACCTTTTCCCGCATGATCGCTTCGGTCACATGTCTACGCTGGGTGCATTGATGGGATCTCCTATCTTCCAAAACCACTAGTCTCTGGCCAACTTCTAAGGCTCTCGGGTTTCTCAGGTCATTGGCCGGAGACTTGTCATCTCTTGCTGGCACTTGTGCAAATACCAGAAGAAGCTGCCTCAGCCAGATGCCATTCATGTTTCAGAGCATTTCTTGAGCGCCGACATATCGATGCTCGAGAGTCCCATCAAGACTCAGATGTTCCTTCAGAGCTAGACTTGAGATAATTTTGGACCTATGTGCATTTTCCGGTTTAGATGTCATTTAGGTTTTTCTGACAGACCCACACATACATCAGACACTTAGTTTATTCTTACGAGCAAGTGGGAGCCTTACCATAGGCCGCCCCTGGATGTCGAGGAAGTGCATATGTGGAGTCGATGACCACCTCAGATGGGAGCTACCCGCCTCTAGACGGTAGAGGGTCATACCACCCGAGGGTACACCGCTCCCGCTGGGGGGACCCCTTTAAAAGACTACCTCACCCTCGCCTTTTTTAGAGCCACCCATCGACCTCTCTAGTCGAGCTTGGGGATCCCATCACAGTAGACTCTGAATCCTGATGACGCACAAGTATCCAGGAGCCTCGTACTGCCATTACAAGATATGATCCGCATTCCTCTATTTTGATTTCTCGTGGTGATATGAGATCGATCGTAGTATCGAGCTTCGTGGGGCAATTTTGTGCATAGTGATGGATCGCGATTTCATTTTTCATTATGCGTTAGCCGTTTCTTTGCCTGATACGGACTCACTTTATTCATACTTGTTACACTTTCAGATTCACTGACACGATCGGGGACCATCTTCGGTAGGTTAGAGTTGAGGGTAGGTGAATGCGTGCATCAAAAATCAAGCACGAATATGGATCAACATCGCGTGATTATTGGCGGCTTCTTTGCGGTATCGGCTGGCAGCTCCGGGATCTGATACATGGCCTCGATCAAAGGATTGATAGACGTGGCCAGACCCCGGCTTTCGGCCACTGCAGGGAGGATACTCGAGTTTAACATGAGGCACCACCTCCGCCCCCCACCTCCATGGGTAGCTCGAGATGGCACCCACCCGCCTATCCCTCGGGCACTCACATTTTGTTGTCAGTCTCACGGGGAATTGATCGAGGCCATACGTATTCGAGTTGGGACTATCCGGTGCTTACGGGGATTATACGAGAGTGAAGCGGTCTTAGGCAGTTGAGGATTGTTGAGGTATGGATGTAGTGGGGATGGATTTGATAGTGCACACTGTGACCCCAATACGCCTAAATTTACGGATGCGACATGGGGCGTATCTGAGGCGAGAGAGGACCGTCCACGTACTCATTTGAGATATATAGTCGATTGATGAGGGCATGGGTTTAGATGAGGCACTCGATTGATCATGTTGTTCCCTTTGTCAACGAAGCGTGGCCTGGTGGTTTACCCGAGCTTTGGATGCCAGCGCGAGAGCGAGCAGGAGGATCTTTCCCATGAGTTTATCAAACGAGTTCTCTTTGGCTCTTGTCATAGATGTCACTAGAAGAGCTTGAGGCTGACGGGGAGCTCATGAGGTACCCATCTTTCATCTCCGTTGGAGGAGAAGGTTATTGAGATGATTGATCGTCCATCGGAGAGAGAGCATAATGCTGATCATGAGGAGTTTCTGACCCGGTTACGCTAGACATCTTATGGGCGTCTGACATGGATTACGTAGCTTCGACAAGAGGCATTATATGGTATCGAGGGGATGGTACGGCTGCTAGCTTATGGTCGGATTCTTCCTCTCTCCGATAGTAAGGGGAAGAAGCCATCCTGATCATGTAGACCAGGGGAGGTAGGAGCCATCAGTTCCTTTAGACACGAGGCACCCAGGCCTCAGTACGCATCTATACGGCCGCACAGACTTCCTTACCCGTAGTTCGCCTCGTATGCTCTTCCATACCACCTCGCCCGCCGTTACCAATTCCATATACCCACCACACCCAGCTTTACGCTACTAATGTGTTATGAGAGCATCTCACCTATCGCTCATCTTAGACCTCGGAATACCACAAGCTCCTACACAAAGCAAATCTAGACAATGTAACTTTACGCCACTAGGCATGCTCAAGTAGGTCTTACAAACATTGGATGACTGTTTAGATTATTTCACTTCATTAGCACACCGAGGCATTACCACTGTTGTTCACCCCTCATTTCTGGATGGACCTGCATTGTGCTTTGGTATCATCGTGGCTCGACATACTACGCATCGCCAGACCGCTTTGAGACACGCTGTCAGACTTGATTGACCAGTATTATGCGCTTCTGGGACAACCTTAGCACGGGGCTTCTAACCCCCTTCCGACTTACTCTACACATGCGGTTCCTCCTCCAGCGCGAGGTATTCATTCCATTGAATTTGTTATCTGAGATCGCATCCATATGTTGTCATGGGATGATCAGAGGTCGGAGCCCATAGCATTTGATGATGGTTATGGCGATGATGGGGTTCATGAGGTGTTTCGAGCCAGCAGATTCACTCACTGCCGCTTTACGCCGCATTACTCCCGCTTGATCCCCGTCACTCAGGCGTTGACTTTGCCTCTGTTATAGTATGTTCATACCCTTTATTTCGACCACACCGAGGGACAGTTGATACACCAGAGATCCAATATGTTATCAGAGGAGGTAGAGTGGTCAAACAAAGAAATTTCTCCCGCCCATCTCTACCATAGATCCCGATACTACTGTGAGACGAGACAAATGAGAAAGAGAATGACGAGATCATCGCGCCTACGTAGTACACATGCTCGTATCTCTATTTGGAGTTTGTCAGCTTCCCCTCTACCACCCATGTAGAGATTTTGACATGGCTCGAGTCGATCTCGAGCTGACACGCACCACATCTCCGCAGGCTTGATACATATGCTCACAAATGGTCGAGCCAAATTACATCGTTCTCCTCGCATGACTTACCCTCCGAGGGCCCGTAATTTTCTCCACACCTCGACCTTTGCATATATCGCTTGGTTGTTTAGGTCGCCGTGTTCCATCCGTCCTTCTTAGACAATGGATCTCAAGCCAGAATGTCTCGTCTCACACTACACGCGTAATTGCTCTAGATAATGGGCCCACAGATTGAGCCATCTACACGTGACCGTGAGAGCCAGATAAGATTCGTAGAGGTGATAACTCGACTCTCGAAATGACATGATCGGGCCGGGCCGCTTTCCGTGTTTTGTTTTCGATTTTGAGGATCCTCGTATCCTTAACTCATTTCTTTTAGGTCGCCCATGGATCCATAGTGCTGGCGCTATCCCATCTTCCCTTCATTTGAAGGTGAAGTTCATTCATGATGGTCAAGTGATCACTATTTCATCTACAAGAGGGGCACATTTGACTTCTAAGCCGGTATTGGAGATTAGCCATGGGGGTGATGATTTTCTTATGATTTGATTTGCTTTTGATGAGATACGCACTCGTGGAGCCTGGATTTTGTCGTGAGATTCGCATCTATGTCATTTGGATCAAAGATAGCGAAGACGGTCGTTGGGACATGACGGAAGATATGTCGTGACATGCCTGGATTGGGTTTAGGGCGTCATCAGCATGGTCGTAGCGAATTTATCACAGTTTTGGACCACAACCCACCCTTTGGTTTAGGATTTGTACCCGTAGAGGCAGATTTTCGATGCATGGCACAGCTACGCCAGGAGAGGGTCAGATCTCGACTTCATCACATTCCATTTGACTATCCTCTTCATCCTTCTGAGGTTGGATCGACTATTTTGTGAGGAAGCCAGAGCCATTATCGCATCTCGATGGAGACCGGGACATATCTACTCGATATCCAAAGATGTTGAGTCAGATCATCTTTTTCACAGCCTTCCGGGCCACAGGCGGGGTTCCTAACACTTCTAAGCCAATTGACGCTCCTCCTTCCCCTCAGCGGCCCAAATATGTGGCTCACTATGTGCTTTCCGGACGAGATATCTTATTATGGGGGTATTGATGGGGTTATGTCATTCCCGAATGACAGATGAGGAGCCATCCGATGGTTATTGTTAGCCGACCGAGCCACCCCTCGCACTTAGATTTTCATGTGCTCGCTTTGAGAGATGACGAGGATGCTTCTCTTACTCCGCATGATGATGCCATTACGTATGATGTCATGGATATTGCATCTCCCGATATTCTAGGATATGTTGTGGGGAGAGTCCGATGTTGTGGACTCCACCACTTTCTTTTGATGTTTTGTCGTGATTTTTTGTCTCACGCTCCGATGTACCGGCCTTTTCATCTATGGATTCGGCATTTTTCGAGTATTCACCGTCTCTTTTATCGATGATATCGATGAAAATGCACCCTATTCACCCACTTCACGTATTCATGATATTGATTATGAGCCTTTGCGACCTGATTTTGATGATAGATACTAACTGACCTCAACATAGCTTTACTCGATGAGCGTAGTTTCAATCTCCCTTTGACACCTTGAGACGGCTGGGATCTTCGCACAATGCACCAACCTAGAGAGATGAGGATCGGTACCAGTTTGTCTGCAGATGAGAGGGATAGTTTGCTCAGGTTACTCAGATCATACTTGGATGTTTTTGCATGGTCATATGAGGACATGCCAGGCCTCGACCCTTCTATAGTTCAGCATCATCTACCACTTGTGCCACATGCTAGACCGGTTAAGCAAAAATTAAGGCGATTACACCCTCGATGGAGTTTACAGGTGAAGGAGGAGATTCAAAAGCAACTTAGTGTTGGCTTCATATCGGCTGGGTCCAAAGACTCGAGTGGTTGGCTAATGTCGTCCCTGCTCCAAAAAGGACAAGGATTAGAGCTTCAGGGACTTTAGAAATCTCAACAAGGCTAGCCCCAAGGATGATTTTCCTCTCCCACATATTGGCACGCCGGGGTCGGACAAGACGCAGGCATGCGATGTTGTCTTTTATGGATTAATTCTCTGGTTATAACCAGATTATGATGGCTCCTGAGGATAGGGAGAAGACATCTTTCAACACTGAGAAGGGTACCTACTGCTATAGAGTCACGCCAATGGGTCAAGAACGCAGTGTGCTACTCTACGAGAGCAAATTTACTACACCTGCTTCATGACACATGCATGTGGATGTCGAGGTCTTGCGGATGATAGATTGTGAAGTCCCGCGGGATAGGCGCATCACCTGGCAGCTCTAGAGCCTGCAGGATCGATGCTTTAGATTGAGATCGAATCCTGGGTTATGACTTTTGGAGTGACTGGAAGCTTCACACATGTGATTAGTGAGAGTATCGAGGTAGATCCCGATAAGATCGAGCTATCTCGACATTTCTCCACCACTCGACCGAGACTGAGATTCAAGGTTTCTTAAGTAAAAGGTAAATATATTATGTGTTTATTGTTAGGATCGACAGATACTTGTGAGCCTATCTTCCGACTTCTAAGGAAGAAACAAAATTTCAAGGTTCGGGATGATCGCTGCACGCAGTTTCTTTGAGTCACTAAAGAGCATTTGCTTTCCTCCCGTTTTGGTACCTCCCATGCCCGACGACCTCTGTTATATTTATCCTGCTTATGTCGCTTAGGGTGCATGCTAGCCCACTTGATGATCTCTATAGGGAGCGAAGCCATCATTATCTCGAGTAAGAGATGCTAGATTATGAGACGAGGTACATTATGATTGAGCGCTTCGCTTAGTTTTTATTCGGGACACTCTGAGATTGAGACATTACATGAAAGAGTATTCCTCGTGCGCCTTGTTTCGTTGATCCTTTGAGATATCGGTTTGACGCACTGGCTTGACTTGAGCGCACTTATGAGATGGCTTGTACTTTCGACGTAGTTCGATATTCGCATATCACCAAAAGTCTATAAAGGAGTGTGTTAGCATCACTCGCGCCTCACTTCCTAAGCATCGATGCAGAGAGTGATTGATGATGATTTTTCCTGATGAGGAGATCGTTAGGTGACTAGTTTGTCCGGGTTGGCGCATGTAATGACGGTGTGTAGCTAACCATTCCTGATATGGGCGTGTTCTATTGATTTCCGCATGGCGGCATCATATCTCGAGATCGCCTCGTCAGCTCTCGCGATCGCTTATCCGGCCACGAACAACATTGTTGAGTATGAGGCATGTATCCTTAAGTTAGAGACTCCGCATTGGAGCTCGATTAGCGACGAGATATACCTGTGGATTCTAATCTGAGTGATTAGACAGATCCGGTGATTGGAAGACCGTAGATGTGAAGCTTAGGCCATATCATGCTTACTTAGAGTTACTAGTGTGGGAGGTTTCACCCACTCGAGCCACACTCACCTACCCAGAGCGCTGTGATCCCGTCGCCGATGCTCAGCCGGTACTTTGGCTTCCATGATCGACACATTCCCGAAGGTGTATTGCGCCGGCTAGTTGAGACTGTAAGTGTTCCCCCGCTATTGTCGCTTAACTGACGAGTCTAGGGTTTGATGATGGTCCGCTCGTGGTATCATGATATTTATCGGGCTTTTGATATGGCATATCCGAGGCCGTGACGACCAAGGACAAGAGAGCTGGCGCGCTAGCTGCCCGCTTTAGATACATGGAGAGACACTATATGGGGCATACAAATTGATGGTGTGTTGCCGCTCAGGCTTAGATCGAGATTCAGTCGACATCTGCAATGAGAGAGAGGTCCATGCCTTAGCTCAGGGCCCCACATGGAGGACATATGTTGCCTCGTAAGATTATGAGGATCGGTTATTTTTGGTTGACCATGGAGAGACAAATTGTTGTCGCTTGTTCAAAGATGTACGTAGTGTCGTGATGCATGGAGATCTCATACAATGCTCCACCATCGAGTTGCATGCATTAACCTCACTCGCGCATTTTCGGGCCCTTTCAAAGATAGATATTATCGGGAAAGATTTCGCTAAGTCTTCTAGTGGTCATGAGTTCATTCTAGTCGCTATTGATTATTTCAAGAAGTGGGTGGAGGCCACTTATGGTAAAGCTAAATGCCAAAGTGGCCACCTTTATCAAATCGCACATAGATACGGGATTCCTCATGAGTTGATATCTGACAGTGTGCATTTCGTGGGTGAGGTTGACACTTTATTACGTAGATAAGTGGCATCCAAGATTACATTGTCCGCGCATAGGCCGTACAAATGGGGGCGCAGGCCTCTTAATGCAATACAAGATGATTCTCGCGGGTAAAGATGATCGAGACTTCTCGAGACCGGGGTCCGAGAAGCTTCCTCGCATTAAGGGCGTATCGCACTTCCTTTCGCACTTCTGAGCCACACCTTACTCTAGCCGTGATGCATGGAGGCGCTTTTGCCCGTTGAGTATAGAGATGGGATCCTTGAGTGAGTAGCCCTAGAGCAAGCAGATTCAGAGGATGGAGTGGGTTCGGCCACGACTCGATCAACCTTAAATTGCTAGGATGAAAGGAGATTTGAGAGTCACGACCATATTCAGCTACCAAAGGAAGACGGTCTCGCGCTTTCAAAAATCGGGTTAAGCCTAGACCACTACAAATGATGCGATTTGCTATGAGAGTCCCCGCAGGATTAGTCACCGACCCTAGAGGTAAGTTTAGACCCAACTCTGAGCCGACCTACATTATTAGAGAGTCAATTTTTGCAGGGAGCGTGAGCCGCATGGTTGATGGACTTAGATGGAAACCAATTCGAGCCAACCAAATGTGGATCAATCAAAAAAGTTTTACGTTTGAGACTCGGGTCCCAGATGGGTGGCCATCATTTTGGTTAGCCATATACCTTATCACTTGTTACTCACATTTTTATTTTTTATTTTTTTATCGTTGCTAGCCCATTGAGCCTCACACGCGCATTTTGGCCTATTCTTTCTCTTATAGCCCTGCTTACCTTTTCATACCTGGGATAGGGACCCTTTGGTGTGTGGATGCCTTAGTTTAGGGATCTTCTGAGTTATGGATTACACTGATATGTTCTTTATATCGCCTACCACACTCACTGTATCCGTTCCATTTCATAGTTTATGTTTCTGTCTTCTAATCTCTTTCATCTAACTTCTCGCTCTATCTAATTCTTTCCAACTTAGATTGGTGATCTATTTATTTTATCGCATAAGGGTTTGCCAATATCCCTTCACTCATTCCATCGACATTTATTCTGAGACTTTGCCCAGAGCCTATGTCATTTCATCGAGTTGTTTTATCAGACCGTGCTTGAGATATGTTCATTTATCACACAAGCTTGTCTCTGTTGCTCATCTCGCCTATGCAAAAAAAAACAAAAACAAAAACAAAAACAAAAACAAAAACAAAAAAACAAAAAAACAAAAACACAAAAAAACAAAGTAGAAGAAAAAATATAAATAAATGCGCATCGATGTATTTCAAGATAAGTATTCCTCGAAGTTCGTATGTGGACTTATGAGGATCATTGTCTTTAGTGTATGTATTACTCTGTGGGAGTTCGCATGCGTGGGCTCTGAGATCCTAGTATCACGTGTTTACTTTGAGATTTTATTATGGGCAAGGAGATGATCGATCCTCTCCTAGGGGCTCCGAGTTAGTGTCATAATCATCCAATTTGTCGAATACATACCTCCCCATGCAAAGGATTCGTAGATTCATCATATCATCACGGGCTTTTTTTCCATAATGTTATTTATTCCTCTCTACTTCATACTCTCTCACTTACATTTATCACCCCTCATATGTTTATTGGTTTCTCAGTTCGATGTTTCACCTACATCCTTTTCCTCTTACCTATCTCACTTCATATAAGCGCTACACCTTTGCATTACATCATTGTTACACACTCCATTGGATGTTCTTGCGGTCCATGGCTCACAGACTTTACATGTGCATTCAAATACACGAGGCATAAGCCACCATCAAGTGTTTGAGCCTAGTTTCCTTTCATTTCTTTTACCCTATCACCCTAAGTCTACATTACGGTCCGCTCTATAAGTACTCACCCCGAGACCATGGATTAACGTTTTCTTTGACAAGATCTACTTGATGTGTATTTGAGACTTGGTCGATACCTGGACATTATTATGTGGCTTTTTCTAGGAGATGCTTTGCTAGAGTTGGGATCCATTTCTAGTTACGGTTCTAGATGACCTGAGGTTGCCTTTTGTTATTGGGGGATGCAGAGACTTAGACTGATTCCTCGACATGCCATACTGGGGCATACCCCCTATTTGTTCCGATCATTGGCTGCAGTTCGTTTGTGTAGACAGATTCTGTCGAGATATCAAGCCATATTTTTATATTCTTTGGGGTTTCATCACTTCTCTATTGGATGACCATACATGTCATAATGCGCCACTCATCCACACGCATTACCCAGAACCTCTGCCTGCCGTACACAACCCACGACAGATGAGTCTGCCATTGAAGACGGATTTCATCATGTTTTTGAAGGAATGCCATTAACGCATCCCCTATCTTTCGACACCAGACTCGGACGCGGTTGGTTTGTCCAGACAGCTTCTTATCGACAGATATGGTTTCGGCTGGCGTGATACATTTTCGACTGGCCATGTTTAGCGTCGATGTCATATCGCTAAACCCTAACTCTCGCCTTTACTTACTTCTGGGGCCAGGTGTTCGCACTCCTATATATGGATTAGATGTTCGACTTCCATCCGCATCAAGTTTCAGCAGTGGATCACGCTCAGTCTTCGCTCTGCGATATCGCCGCCGCACTTCGCCTTCATATGGATAAGATGTTCGTATTTCATTTGCACCACATTTGCTAAGACAAAGAAATCGTGACGCTCGCACTCGTCAAGATATCGCGCTCGCACTCGCCTACATGGATTTCAGATGTTCGACTTTATCCGCATCATGACTTGCTAAAGACAAATAGATCGTGACGCTCGCACTCTCGTTTTCTGCATATTAAAGGCTCAAACCCTACCATATGGATCAGATGTTCATACTTCATCCCGCATCGTACCTGCAAGACAAGAGGTCGTGACGCTCGACTTCTCATCTCCAGATATCGCGCTTCCGTACTCGCCTATGGATCAGATAAGTTCAGACTCATCCATCACATTTGCTAGCACAGATCAAACCGTCGGCACTCGCTTTCTGATGCATCGGCGCTCAGATCGCCTTTGATGATGACTGATGAATCATCGATCCACCACATCTCGTTAGTCGCAAGATCGAATGTCACTTTGCCTTACGCAAGATCGCCGCCTGCACTTCATTTCAGCTGGACTCATTGTTCTATACTTCATTTGCATCACATTTGTTAGCACAAAGAAAGCGACATTCTCATGCTGCCTTCACCATAGTTTAGAACTCTCGTGATTTCATCCCCATCGTAGATATATATCGCCATTATCATCGCGGCACTTCATCACATGGTTTATTTCGTTGTCGACTTCCGCCGGCTGAAGCTCACGAGTTTCTCCCATGACGCGGACGCCATGACAAAGACACACACCACTGTGGTACCATAGCGGCCGACTCTCTTCGCTGATTCTGGCTGTGCCTTAACTTCTGATATGAACTCTTGAGACTTGAGCTCTGGATCTATATCATGGGCTGGACTATAGCTTACCCTGGGTTTTCTGGTTGTCAGTTTGTCCAGTTCCCTAAAAAGGTGTAAGCCAGCAGTCCCTGGCCTTTGGCTTTTTCGTAGTGTCCTCTTGACACTTTTGGGGTCTCTTTTTTTTTCTTCTCAGAGTTCATCCCCGCTCACCACTTTTTCACACCTTTGTTTTACTTCATTGTTCATGTTCATTACACTCATGAACCTCTATCAAGAGGGCATATTTGTGGTAATTCCCAAATTTTGAGTGCGATTAGAATTTTTTTTTCTTTTCTTTTCTTTTAAATAATCCCACATCAAAAATTAAGGCGGAAAGAGTGTGGACCCACATTTGAGGCTTAAGTTTTTTTCCTTGTGGGAGGCAATCCCAATATCGGGAATTACAAAGTGGTAGGCCTCCTTTTCCCATATAAAAAGGGGGAATCTCTCCCCATTTGATTCGGGGCTGGAAAGTGGGGGTAAACTGATAGGCTTGCTCCACCCAAAAAGGTCAAGAGACCCTAATGGCCCTTGGATTAAATATTTTTTTGAGAATAAATTTTATGGCAATTTTGCCTATATAATTTAAAGCATATTCTTTAAATCATTTTCTTAAGGAAGATGTCTTCCCCACATTGGAGCTGGAGGTCCCGGTGGTCTCAAAGTTTAAAAGTTTGAGCAAGCCTCGAGGAAATCTTGGTTCTGGGGCAATTTTGGGAGACAAACCCAACTTTGGAGGCAATTTCATTTTGAGTAGGCGGTTCCTCGTCCTATTGAACCCACCCGTCTACCGTGTTTTTTTCTGACTTTCTATTCTTCTTTTATATAGTTTTTTTTTTATTGTCTTGTATATATATTATATTAGTCATTTAATTTATAGTCTTATTATTTTATTTTCCTTGTAATTATATTGTTGCTTTTTGTTTATTTAATTAAATTGGTTGTTGTTGTTTTTTTTTTTTTTTTAATTCAATTTATTTTCCTAACATATGGGACTATCACTCCACCATTAATTTAATAAAATCCCCAAAAAAATTTGACCATTTCTCACCCTTGCTGTCCAATTTAAATTTCATTTTAAAATTCAAATTTTCAATTTTAAAATTCAAGTCCTCCAAATTTCAAATTTCAATTTTTCTAATACCCACTTCAAAATTGCACCCTCTTTAATTTAAAAAATCAAGGTCATAATTTCAAAATTCAGTTCCATTAATTTCAATTTCCAATTTCAATTTACAAAATTCATAATTTCAAATTCAGTTTGAATAATTCTAAATTTCTAAATCTCACTTAAGATTCAGCTAGTCCTAGTCTCACCTTGAAAATCTTTAATTTCACTTCAAGTCCCAAAAATCTCAAATTCAAATTTCAACTTAAAACTTCCAATTTTTCAAAACTTCAATTTCAAACCGGTTTTCAAAAAATCTCAAACACACGGTTAATTCTACAATTCCAATAAAATGGAATATTGTGGAGTTAATTTGTGTAACATATAACAATTAGTGGCCCAACATTCCACTTTAACAAATAATGATATGATTTATGCAACCAATTTTTAATTGACTATGAATAGTTTGTATTTTATTATTGTATTAACATTGTTTCCTAATTGATAGCGCTTCTCGACATGCCGCCCGTACACATTTTTTCTCATCCGACTGCTTTTCCGATTTATTTATTTATATATGCCTCGTGACGTTGTATTGTTATTGCTTATTTTTTGTATTAATTAGTTGATTAGTCAAAAAACATATTTCCTTAGTTTGTTTAGTAGAGACCCGACTTTAGGGGCTTAGAGAGGTGCTACGCTTCCATCGTACCTTCCCGATAACCTCGACCCCTGTGACCTAGACTCTGCTTTCCTGCACCGCCTTTCCTATCAGAGTCATATTTAGGTTTCATTTCTATTTTGTTTCCCCTTTTAAAATAAAACAAAAATAAGTGGCGACTCCAAACCGTTCTTTCAAAATGGTTTTTTTCAAAAAAATAAAAACGAGTCTCGCCTTTAATAGGAAAGCTCCATAATGAGCTTCAAAAATTCAAATTACAGCATTCCTTCCAATTCCCTTTGTTGGGTTCATCAAATTCCAAAATTGCTATGAAGAAAAGAAAATATAATGAGAAAATAGAAATAAATTTTTTTTAAAGTGAAGTAGTCGATTTTAAAATAATCTTTAACTATTTTTAAAATAATTAAAATATTTATTGTCTATCTTATTTCCATAGTAGTCAATTTTATCAAAAAAATTTATTGTAATAATATATAGTAAAAACCTTGACTTTAAAAGTGAATAGCTTAAAAAAAAAAAGAGGTCATTTACATGGAAGTTGGAAACTTGGAACTGAACTCAATCTAATCTATTACCAAGTATTAATGGTAACTAATTGGTCAATAAATTAACACTTCTCCCCCTCCTTAAGACTTGTCATCCGTTTAAAAGTGAGTTATGGGTTAGTTGAAAATTACGGTTTTATTTTTTGTATTAAACCCGTAATTGAAAACTATGATTTTATTTTTTATTTTAAATTCATAAACTATAAATTTAATATAAAAAATGAAACCATAGTTCTAACTACAGATTTAATACAAAAATTATAACCATAACTACGATTTTATGACCTCGAATTTACATAAGTTTAAAAACAAGACTAAAAGTAATCTATATTATTAAAAACAAACCTATTTTTACCCATAACTCTTTAAGAGTCAAGAAACATCCTAATTGTAGTGGGTATAAAGAGAACTGAGAACTGAGAAGCAGCAAGTGACTTGTGTTTGTATCTAAATGATGTAGCAGAGAAATAGGAGAGGGTGACAGGAGTAGCTAATTAAGCTGTGTCAATCTATCTGAATATTTGGAAAAGGAAACCTCCACCATACTATACGTACCCATCAAGTGTAGTGTAAAGTGTAAAGGCACATGGTCTGAGTCTCAATCATTGATTATTGAAATTGAGGATCAGCCACATGTGTAATAATAGCTAGTACCATGAATGAATAACAAGAACATAAAATTAATAAATCATTCAGGGAGAGAAGCAACCTGCTAACGTGCAAGGCAGATGCAGTTCAAGTTCAACATTACGTAAAGTTTCCCAACTGCTTCCAATTCCAAAGAAGGGGGACTTATGTTAAACATTGTATGAAGTTTCCCAACCACTTCCAATTCCAAACAATGGGGATTTATGTTAAGGTGCTATGAATCACTGAGAAGAATAAAAATAGAAGTAAAGTTTCTCAAACCATTAAAACATGTTTACAAAATGTAACATACTCACTTGTTAATGTAATAGACTCTTTTACCTAACATAAAATATTTTTGTAACAGCTTATTCCGTTTAGCAAAAGACTATTACTTAAATATAATGGGCATGTTATATTAATATTGTAAATATGTTATATTAAATAAACTCAACACATGAAAGATATTTTTATCTTATTCGGTTACATGTTTATATTATTTTGTTGGAGGTGTAATATGTTTTAATGGTTTGGGTCCTTTGTTTCTATTTTTCTTCTTTTCTATGCATCATAGCACATTAACATAATTTCCCATTAAAAAAGCATAATGTGGCAACAAGAACTGAGAAGAAGACACAGCCATAGGCTCTAGATGTACTGGCATATACCTACACAGATGTCCAAAGCATTCGAAGGTGAAAAATGCAAACCACCACCAGGACTCTCGTCATATATCAGAACTTTCACTGCAATGACCTGACAGTGTACGATGTACATTCATCTTAATAGTTTTAAAGCATTATGTAAACATCAGCCAGCATTATTATTTATTACCCTCATGAAGTAGACATGAAAGGCACAGAAAACTAGGAGGTGACCAACAAGCAGCTAGAAAAGGGAGATGTTGAAAGAACATACAAACTATGTCCCCCATATGAAGATTAATAACACCCTAAAGAAAATGTGTTTGATATAAATGAAAAAGAACGCTTTTAATGTTTGATATAGCAAGCTAAGCACATAATCCATTTCCACTAATTTTCTCCATAATATTAAAAAGTGATAAACCAAAAAAAAAAGGAAAAGAAAAAGACCATGATCCAAATAGAAATGGCTGAAATGACACATCCCATTATCAAAAAGGAAACCAGAAGACCATACTGTAAGCAAAAGAGAATGTAAAGGTACTTTAAGTGAAAGGGAAGGAACCTGGAAATGGTCATGGGTTAGTACCATGCATTTCACAGTTTGTGAAGAAATGTAAGAGAAAATGCACATGTTCGGTGGCTTTAGTCATCATAGCCACATAAGGTGTTGCACAGAAGCATTTTATCTGGACCACAGACTGAAATGCAAAGAATGTTTTTACATACCTAAAAGATATGGACGCGTATTAGAATATGTCTCAAATTTCTAATTAGTATTGATTCTTTTTTTTTTTTTGTAAATAATATTTTATTGAATAATTTCTAGTTGTTATATTATTGTAATATTAGGTTTTCTTATAAAATAAGGAAAGATTTTACGAATATCCTTATAAATATTCTAAGTCGTGAGAGAAAAATGTTGTGAGAGAGAGAAAGATGGGTTTGTAAAGACTATTTGGTGTATGGATAGATGTAAGGGTTTTAGGGATTGAGAGTTTTATGAAGTATTTTCTTGATATTGTGGGTTTCCTAAGGTTTTGTGATTTCGTGTTTTTCCCAATCGTCGCAATACATTGATACTTCAATCTTGTAATCTATATTTTCATAATAATCTAAAGATTTTCTCTCATTGATATAAGCATAATTGGTCAAATTTAAACCACATTAAAACCCTCATGCACATTTACGTTGATTTCTCTTTGTTTTCTTGAAATCATATTCTCGTGCATTAAACCATGAGGTGTTCTTAGCATGCCCGTGCACACATGAAATGTGCATTTAAGTCATACCATATTTATACTAATCCTCATAAGAGTCGAGAGAGACCACAATGATGATAAAACTCTACCACAGAAAATAACCATATTCCCGACCAAACTCGCACTCACCGACAAGGAAACATCAACCATCTTATCTACATGTTCAAATTCCCAAGTGGGTATCTCATATGGTGTAAAGCTCCTCGTATTAGGTACCCAGAGGTTACGAGCCTGGAGTCCCCTAGGGGCACTAAAAAGGATTACATTCCACTAGTCACTCCAAGGCCCTGTGGAATTAGTCGAGGTGCATATAAACTGATCCAGACATTCATGGTTATCAAAAAAAAAGTTCAATGGTAAATATAATTAATTCCCAATAGTAGAAGATGAAATGCAACTACTTACCATGTAGGAAAAGACATTACTACTTACCATGTCCAAGTCCAAGCTCATCTCTTTGGGCTCACGAATTAATATGCAACTCCAACCAACCCTTTCTTTTATTCTTCAAGCCCACAAAATCCTTATAAACTCTCCCCTTTCAACAAATGATTATTATTATTTTTTTTTTCTTTTTTTTTTTGAGATAATTCCACCGAATGATTTTCTTTTATTAACTTTGCATTACGTGTTTGTAGGACTCTCTTCTTAGATTAAAACCTTGGATCTCCTGTACACCCATTCCACCCCTTTACCAATGGAGCATGGCCTCAATGGGCAGTTCAACAAATGATCTTCAAATCTAAAATTACTTTTTCTATGATATTTTGCTTTATGTATGCATATTGCTGATGATAATGAAGTGGTTTTTTCAACTATCTAGATATGTTCTATCCCACTTCTAATAAAACATACTAAGGTGATGTTTGTTTTTTTTTTGGCTTTATACTAAAAGAAAATAACTTTCAATATTCAGCATGTTTGTGTTCTAATTTGTGCATTTGAGGAAAAACCTTAAAATCAATATGGGGCAAACAAATCAAAGACTTAGTCACATTCAAATTCTCGAAACCTAAGATAGAGTCAAACAAGATGAAGAGGATTTAAGAGAACTTCCAACCGTGATGGACATAGAAATAAAAACATAGCAAGCATACAAATCGCTTTAGAAGATAAGATTAATGGAGCTTTTAGTGGTTTTACCCTTAAAATCATTTGCCCTAAATTTGATTCCGGGGTTTTTTTTTCCTAATTCATTTGCCCTAAATTGATTTAGGGGTTTTTGACCATGTCAAATTGGATGACGTGTAAGCTACCAACATTAACTCTCGTTTGTTTATCTGACATTTTGTGTGAAAGAAGAGTTTTAAAAGAGTTATAATGATAAACATGAGGAGCTCCTGAATTGAAAAACAAAAAAAAAATTCTGGATGCAAGTGGGATAATCGCAAAAACACCAAGAAATTTTTGCACCTTATCCCATAATCTATTATACAATATTAACTAAAAAAAAAAAGTTATAGGCTTTAGTAATATTCATTGCATATAAAATTTTGAAAATTAATTCTCAAAGACAGATTTTTTTTTATATAATGTAAAATTTGTAAGTGAATTATTTATCTTTTAAACAATTTATCACAATAATTTTAAAAACTTTAAAATATCTCTAATTTTATTAAAAAAACATATTTTTCAAAACTGTTTTTAATAAAATTTATCATTTTTTTTAAATTTAATTTAATTTAATATAAACTTGACACTTCTTCCCTTTTTTTCCATTAATTAACACACAGGAGGTTTCATTTGTAATCTTTACAAATTTTGTAAAATAATCCATTTCCACTAATTTTCTCCATAATATTAAAAAGTGATAAACCAAAAAAAAAAAGACCATGATCCAAATAGAAATGGTTGAAATGGCACGTCCCATTATCAAAAAGGAAACCAGAAGACCATACTGTAAGGAAAGAAGAGAAGGAACTTTTTAAGTGAAAGGGAAGGAACCTGAAAATGGTCCTGGGTTAGTACCTTCTGGTTGCCATGCATTTCACAGTTTGTGAAGAAATGTAAGAGAAAATGCACATGTTCGGGGGCTTTAGTCATCATAGCCACTTAGGAGGCCAAATCCGGACCTTTTATGAAGTATTTTTTTCGATATAATGGCCATTGTAAGGTTTTGTAATTTTTTGCTTTTCTTAGTCGCCGTAATACGGTGGTGCTCCAATCTTATAATATGTGTTTTCATAATAGAAAAAATTATCTCTCATCCATAGATATAAACATAATTGATCGAATCATATTAAAACCTTCATGCACATTTACATCGATTTCTCTATCTTTGTTTTCTTGAATTCATATTCTCATGCATCAAAGCTTCCGCTATTATAACAAGGCCAAATCTAATCTAGGAAATCAAACAAGAAGCTTAAAGAAATTAATTTATAAACATACCAGAATAAGAGGAAATTTCTTCATTGGACAGCGAAAGGCAATCTCCGCGACCAAGGCCCAAAGCCGCGTATGAAAATCCAACAGGGAAATGAAATCGTAGTAGAGAATTCGGACTTCACAAAGTAAAAAATGAATGAAATTTTGATTTTTTTTTTTTTTTTTGTCAAACCTTTAGATGTTATGAGCATACCTGTGTATACATGGAAGACGTCTTTAAGTCATATCATACCTAGACTAATCCTTATACGCGTCTAGAGGAACCACAATGATGGTAAAACTCTACCACATAAGATAGCCGCATTCTTAGGACTCATACTCAAAATCAATTATTAAGTTAGGAAATACATCAACCATCTTATCTACATGTACAGCTTCTAAGAGGTAGTTTAGATAACATAAAGCTTTGGGATAAGTACCCAAAGGTTACCGATTTGAGCCCCCTGGGGGCACTGGAAGATTTACCTAGCTGATCACTCTAGGGCCTCGTGGAATTAGTCGAGATATGCGCAAGCTGGCCCGAACATCCACGGTTATCCAAATCCAAGCTCATCTATTTGTGCTCTTGAATTAATATGCAATTCCAACCAACCCTTTCTTTTATTCTTCAAGCCCACAAAATCCTTATAAACTCTCCCCTTTCAACAAATGATTCTTTTTTCTTTTTTTGAGACAATTCCACCGAATGATTTTATTTTATTAACTTTGCATTTCATAGTTGTAGGACTCTCTTCTTAGATTAAAACCTTGGATCTCCTGTACACCCATTCCACTCCTTTACCAATGGAGCATGGCCTCAATGGCAATTCAACAAATGGTCTTCAAATCTAAAATTACTTTTTCTATGATTTTTTGCTTTATGTATGCATATTGCTGATGATAATGAAGTGGTTTTTTCAAGTATCTAGATATGTTCTATCCCACTTCTAATAGAGCATATTTGTTTTTATGTGTATGATTATAAAGATTATCAAATATATATATATATATATATATATATATATATATATATATATATAGTATATATAGCAGTATATATATATATATATATATATATATATATATATTTTGGAGCAGAATATTTACGTTATTAACTCAAGCACCACCGATGGGTTAGAAAAAACATCAACCATCTTATCTACGTGTTCAACCCCTAAGGGGTATCTCATATAGTGTAAAGCTCTGGGATAGGTACCCAGAGGTTACGGGTTTCCAGTCTCCTAGGAATCGGCTGGACGCACCCTGGCCTAGTCACTTCGAGGTCATGTAGAATTAGTCGAGGTACATGTAAACTAGCCCAAACATTCATAGTTATCAAAAAAAAAAAAAAAAGTTTAATGATAAATATAATTAATTCCTAATAGTAAAAGATGAAATGCAACTACTTACCATGAAGGAAAAGACATTACTACTTACCATGTCCAAGTCCAAGCTCATCTATTTGGGCTCACGAATTAATATGCAACTCCAACCAACCCTTTCTTTTATCCTTCAAGCCCACAAAATCCTTATAAACTCTCCCCTTTCAACAAATGATCTTTTTTTTTTTTTTTTTTTTGAGATAATTCCACCTAATGATTTTATTTTATTAACTTTACATTACACCGTTGTAGGACTCTCTTCTTGGATTAGAATCTTAGATCTCCCGTACACCCATTCCACCCCTTTACCAATGGACCATGGCCTCAATGGCAATTCAACAAATGATCTTCAAATCTAAAATTACTTTTTCTATTATTTTTTGCTTTATGTATGCATATTGCTGATGAAAATGAAATGATTTTTTCAAGTATCTAGATATGTTCTATCCCACTTCTAATAGAACATATTAAGGTGACGTTTGGTTTTTAGTTTTTTGCTATAAGATAATAATTTTCAATATTCAACAAGTTTGTGTTCTAATTTTTTCATGAATTTATCACGACTTTTGAAACTCATAAATATATAAAAGTCAAAATATTTGGTTTTTTAACTGCTTACTGTTTTTTTTAATGCTATTTTTCTATTAAAAGCATATATTATGTTATAAAGAGAAAATTCTATTTTTAGTAGATCCAAATTGAAATTCCTACACTTTGTTCCATGCTAATTAAATAAAAGCATATGTATTTTTAATTTTTTATTTAAAATTTTATTAGGTCAAAATTTAAATAAAAATTAAAAAATTAATTATTTAGAAAAAACAAAAAACTAAATACCTAATCCTATTTATCACTATTCAAAAGTAAACCTAAAATTAAAAATGAACACATTATAATGGGGTTTGGAAATCTTTCTTTAAACACGTTAAGACTTAAAGGATATTGGTTATAGTAATTGTTTCTCAACTACTTAGTCCACCATTGTCCTATCCCATCCAACCCTGTCTCATCTTATCTTGTGGCACTCATGGCTTTAAACCCAAACCCACTCACTCAATAGGTCCAACAAGCCACAAGAAACCCATTGCCTAGCCCGGTCCTCATGAAGCAACTTCATGTCCATCAGATTAAAACCACACCTTAACCCACCGTATTTGCAAAATCTATAGAACCTGCTATAGGATCCCGAGTCCCTCCAATCGGCCATCTCACCGTGATATGAGAAACAGCAGGGAATATCACGTTAATATTTATCCATGCACCCTATAATTTCTAAATTCTTCATTTGAAGGATAATCCTTAATAAGGAAAAACAGATTTTATCCCTTAAAAGGATAACCCTTAATAAAAAAAACATATCTTATCCCTTAAAAGGATAATCCTCAATAAGAAAAAAACAATCTTTTCCCTAAAATAAGACTGTGACGCAACTGCTCTCTATAAATTTAAAGACTCCCACAAAGTGAAGGTATACAATTCCGTAATTATCTCAACCTTCATTCTTCTTCCTCCATATTGTTTAGACTTAATCATTGAGAGGTGGTCGCTCCACCGTCGCCGGTAGACGCTCTCATAGCTTTCACATTGCACCGCCTACGCCGAGATCAAACAAAAAATTGGTAACAACAATCTTGACATATATGCAAATTAAAAAAATTCTAATATTTCATGTTTACTTTCCTTCATAAATAAATATTTCATTGTTTTAGCAAAAAAACAAAAAAATCTTTCATTGTCTTTTAATTTCTCAATTTCTATTTTTTATAATCTTTTAAATATCTTGCCATATACTTCCTCTAGAAAATGTTCTTTCTTTCACCCATATCTCTTTTTTATTTCTCAATCAGTGCTACATGTGTTCCTCCTCTCTACCAGTCATTTGTTAGGCTTTTTAAGAAATTGAGTTATTCCTATTTTTGAAAATTATTCCTTAAAATAGTTTTTAAAAACACGTAAAATATTATTTTGATATTATCTGAAAACTATTATTGTTATTTGAATTTAATATTTTTTTATATTGTTTTATGGTTTTTAGAACAAGAAAAAAATAACAACCAAACATGATTTATGTTTTTTTTTCTCCTTATTTTTTAGAAAAAAAAAAACAGTTTTTAAAAACTAAAGCCTTTTTTTATCCAAAGGAGGGAAAGCCCATAACAATTAACAAACATAGCTTATAAATTACATCTCATTTTCCTGGGCCATAGAATGCTCATCAAATCCCGCTCTAATTTATGTTGAAGGCCATTAGAATGAGGCAATTACATTGTCAAATCCCACTATAAAGCTATAGAGACATTAGTCAAGAAGTTCGCAACTTGATTTCTCTCATTATAATGTGTGTGAGGTTGACATTAAAATTTCGTTTCAATAGATGAAAGTTGATATTAATATATGTTCATGCTAGTTGATCTTTGCATGGTGTACTATGGGATGATTCCACATTCTATAGGTATCTAGCAAACAATCCTTGACGTTGTTCACCTGATCCAACATATCTTCCACAGTGTCCACCACCACAATCAAACCTAACACTTTTTATCATTTTGTTAAATTGGCTTTCAACTTCAACTTTAAATGTTTTAAATACATCAGAGGACTGTGATTTCTCATGAATTATATATAGGTAATCATATCTTCAAAAACTGTTTATGAAAGTTATGAAATACTACTAACCATTCCAAAAAGCCGTAGGAAATGGCATGTATATTTATGTATGTATTGATTCCAAAACTTCTGTGGACCTATTGGCACCGAATCTCTTAGTTTTGGCTTGCTTTCCCTAATCGCTTATGCCATGATTGTTGGGTTTTGAAGGTGGCAACAGTTGCAAAAATAGTGGAAACAAAAAAAAAAATCTTCAAAAACCCTCCAAGCACCCCTCACATCTAAGCCGACAGCCAAAGAGGGTGTGAGATTTTACTCTTGTGTCAGCTTAAGAATCGATCCAATGGTCGAGGGCAAAGAAGACCAAGGAAACCATATCCTCGGGTTTGCTCCTAATAGTATCTCGCATGAAAGTGGAGCCGATAACCCTAAGGTAACGGTCTCAAATAAATTCTAGTGCAAATCTAGATTCAAGATGCAAGCCAAAAAACACGAATTTGACGCTCTGTAATCACACCTAGAGGAGATATTCTTCAAGAACACTCTAGGCTCAGAACATTCTCTTTGAAAGTACAGGCAACAAAGGTTTTTTCCTTCTTGTTAGGGTTTTCCATACAAGTCCTTTTATAGGAAAACCCTAGCTCATGAACCGTCTAAAATGCCCCTCACTTTAAGAGATGATAGACTACACATATCCCTATGCATTATGAGCAGAGTTACTCCCATGGGCTCTGCCTATGACAAAGCCCAAGTTTGTTAATCTCTAGCGAGGGCTTTTAATCCAGATTCCACGATCCCATATTCCTATTGGTCAAGATTAACCTCTGTGTTTGGATCAATCAACATAGCTAGATCACCCACACACTTATAAGTGTGTGACCCATTAAGTTCCCGGTTATGTTAACCAATTGATTAAACTATTGAATTAAGCAAGTCATGGCGGCATCTAGCAACACATCATGAAACCTAATTGATCGGAGAGTCAGTGGTTTGACTGATAACACTTCCATAGGCAATTACCACGTAGTTCATCCTTTCACTAATTTGTATGCCACCTTGCAGTCAGAGTATTGTAATACAAGTATAATCCTCTTACTGTGCATACACGCCACACATTTAAATTTCCAAAGTATATTAGACTTGGCCCTCAACTCATTAATTATTACTCATCGCTTATAATGGAAGACACTTTTCATGGTATTTCCTTAGCTGTATATTTCTGAGTAATGATCCTTATAAGAGTTATAACTATGGCTCTTTACAGAATGATTTAATCCCTGCTTTAAGTTCATCATTTTAACACCCTGGAAGAAATCTAATCAATACCTTTATGAGCTACATTTGAAAAGGTGTCAAGCAATGAAGTCATAATGTAATCATAATTTAAGATAATCCATATGATTGTCTCATAGCAAGTCTCCGATATACTTAGCTACTTTTAGCAAGCATCCACATGTCAAATCTAATTAACTCATTATCACAATTTATAAGATTCACTACTTGATCCAATCAAGGAGTATGACATGTGCCAGCTGTCCGATTAATGTAATGTCCGATTGCTGATCCTTTTTATCAGAGATACTTAGATGCTACTACATTAAGAAGAATATAAATCTTATTAATGCGATTTCTTTACGTTATATTATATCAGAACTTTATTAATTCGATCAAATATCTAAATCAGTTCAAATATATGAATATCAAATTAATGAAGAAAGGCTTTTATATTAACAATAGTATTACGCCCATAATAAGTGTCGAGAACGATTGCCTTTAGAGCACTTTTCTAACACTAGTGGTAAAGGGGTGGGTTGGGAGCAGGAGGTTTCAATTTAGAATACTTATAAGAACATAATGCTATAATGTTGTATGCAAAGTGAATAAATATTAAAAATCGACTTTGAATTATTTAACACATTATTCATTTCAAGTCACTGCCGGGTATCTATTTAGTAGTTGCCTTCGTTCCCCAAAGCTCCAAAGTTTTTTTAATCACAATAACCCTCCTTCCAAAGATTACCCATGGAAGCCTTCTGATTTGACACTTAGTGTCTATAATATAACTTCTTCTACATTAAAGAAGATCCAGTTTCAGGAAGGATGTCACATAAGAGAACCACAAAGTTTAGTCAGTCAATCACAAATGAAAAATTATTAACAAATGTTTAAGAATAACAAAATAAAACATCAAAAAGTTCAAAGCTGTAGATGCTCTGAAACAAGTTTCCCTTCCGAAACCTTCAGCTGGGAGTTTGGGTCGCATCAGCCATCAGAGATGGAAGTGTAGGGTCTGTTCGGGGCCTTGAATGCCCAGCCTTGTATGTCGGATTTTTCCTGTACAAAGAGTCTTTTCGTGGTCACAAATGTCTTAGTTTCCTCTAAAACCCCCAAAGACTTTTGAAACATAGAAAAACTCAGGCGCAGCTTCCTTTGAAAATTTACAAATGTTTCAGAACCCGTCAAAATTCTTCTCACCCAAGAAAATCCAATAAGTTCATAGGTCTCAAACAACAAGTCCTCCATCCTTCCAATCCCAAGTGATCCCATGCCGTGTGATCCTTAGCCTGATCCGTAAGAGCAAAAGAGCCACCTCTCTCTCTCTGTCCGGCAAGCAAAGCAGCACTTCTGCTGCCACGGCCTTTCTGCCCTGTAAACAAAGAAAAGAGCATCAGAGCCCACCCTTCCTCACTCCAATCCAACAGTCTTAGTTTTCTTGAAGGCAAATCTTGAGCGCAAACTACTCCTTCCTGTTGGAACCATAAAAAGTTTTTACAAATGGAGTCAAAGAAGAATACCAAAGTGGTTCAGTCATAAAAATAATGTGGTTCCTGGGTCCAGTGTCAACGTGTCTTTCACTTAACCACGCAATACAGAAGTCTCCTGATCAAACCTGATAATGTCAACAGAGCCACAAATTTCCACACATCTACTTCAGATTTATATTGAGGCCGTTCTCGCTCACGGTGAAGAACCAACCAACAATAAATAATACACCAGACTGTTCCTCCCAGTGCCGTAAGTTCGTGAATGTCCAAAACCCAGATTGTTTTGGCGCAAATGTCAAGTTTCCACTCAATCGAAGTCCCCCTCCCATGGAATGGGACCTTTACAGCTACATGTCCCGTGAGAACTTTACTTCTGAACAAACAAATGCTGTTCTTGAGTATTGTAGGCCAAGAGGGGGGTATCCTGTCTCAAGACCTTCCCCGCCAATGCTCGAGCCCATGATTTCCGGGATATACCGTGGTACTTCTCTTAGCACGTATTCAATGTTTTTTCCCGCGATGCATTTGAGGATGGGTGTGAAGAAACCTCGCTTATACAGACTTCCTTTATGATTAGTGAACCTAGCGGATCTTGTCCTTATTTTAGCTGCTTCTTTCGGGTCGTCAGGTAGTTGTCCGTCTATTATATAGTTCCAAATGGGGTCCATCCAGTTCGGCCAAAGCTCTGACTCCGGCAACCTCCACGTCGTAGATCGATAGAGGGCTCGCCAAGTACTCGCACAGTGTCGACCGTCGAGGTCCCCTGTAAGGTCGGTTGCCAACTCTCTGCCAAGGCGTCATCAGAGAGTTCCTCTGCTCAAACATGTTTGACCTGTATTAACACGACTTTTTCAATAAATCTCGTATGCCTTTGGAGATATATAGGATCATCCTCCCGCGTCTGGGCAGGTATCTTCTATCCGCCTTACCAATTGGGCCGGGAGTCACCGCACTTAGCCACAACTTCCAGTGAATGAGCGAGGTTGAGACCTGCTATGACGACCTCATACTCGGCCTTGTTGTTAGAGGCTTGGAATCCGAATCTAAGTGCATATTCGATGTCTATTCCTTTTGGAGTAGGTCGTGATTAGACTCGCCTCCGCTCCTCTGGCTGCCGAGGCTCCATCTACAGAGAGTTTCCAGATTGGGAGGTCATTCATTACTTGAGCATTCTCACCGCACTCGTGTGAATTCCATGACGAAGTCAGCTAAGACTTGCCCCTTTATCATAGCTGGGTTTGTATCTCGATGTCAAACCGCTTCAAATACGTGGCTCCATTTCATCAACCTTCCGGAGACTTCTGGTTTATGTAACACTTGCTTCATCGGGTATTCCGTTGGGACTTCTATGGTGTGAGCCTGGAAGTACGAGCGAAGTTTTCGGGCTGCGGTTACCAAGGCCAAAATTAATTTTTCCATCCTTGGGTATCTCTCCTTTGCTCCTCTTAAAGCCCTACTGGGCATACAGTAACCTGACAAGCCGCACTGCTCCTTGTCTCGACGAGGATCGGCACTGGTCGAGAAGTCCGAACCGGCCAGCAGGTGTGAGGAGCTCCCTTCAACAAGATCCCACTTTAATGGGTGGAGAGCTCAAATATGTTTTAAAGCCGAGAATGCTTCTTCGCACTTAATATCCCATTTGGAACGCCTTCTCGTGACTCGGAAGAAAGGTCAGACTGGCCACCGCCTCCCGGATACGAACCGGCTTAGGCAGCAATCCTTCCCTGCAGCGCTGTAATTTCCTTTATAATTGATGGCGATGGCATGTCGAAAGACGACCTTTATCTTGTCTAGATTTGCTTCAATTCTGTTGACTATGAACTTTCTTAAGAATTTCTTGGCTGATACGCCGAAGGCATTTAATGATCTCGCTTCATGTTGTAGTTTCTCAAGATCCGAACGCTTCGGATAGACGAGCCAGCGTGGAGCTCGGTTTGATGGATTTTACCAAAGATGTCATCTATGTACACTTCCATAGTTGTGTGCCTTAACTCGTTCTGAAATTATCCATCTCCACAATCTTCGATATGTAGCTCCCGTTGCTTCCCAAACGCATCACAAGATAGCAATAGCCCCCGCAACAGGACGGTAATGCTGGGTCTTTTCTCGTCGCCTCGGGTCCATACCGACCAAGGTCGTAGCCGGAGAAGGCATCCATAAAACTCGAGGAGTCGATGGCCCGCAGCGGCACCTACAATGAGGTCGATTCGCTGCAGGAAACCGCCCTTCGACATGCTTGGCCGATGTCGCGAAGTCGATGCAGAGTCGCCACTACGCTTGGGCCTGACCAGTACGACGCTGGCTAGCCACCGCATTCTACCTCCCCGTCGCCTCCCGCCATGTGAGTTTGCTTTGACTTCCTCTTGATGGCTTTTATCTTCGGCTTTAAGCCCTCCTCTTGTTTGATTGGCTCGCTGACGGGGTCGACGCTCAAATTTCCGTGAGTGATTATCGTAGATCAATTCCTCCCATATCCGCCTGCTTCCATGCTAAGACGTCTTTGTTTTGTTTTAAAAAATGGATAAGGAGGTTTTTGAGGTCTTCCGCTTGCTTGAATCCGATATAGGCGAGATGTTCCGGGTCGTCATGAGGGTGTTGGCATCCCTCCAAGTCTGAGTCAGAGAAAGTGATCGACGTGTCGAGTCGTGGTAGTTTGGACATTGCTTGTATTTCTGCTACCTCCGTTGACCTGATGCTCCGCAGGTGGGCCTTACGTGCTGAACTAGATTCTCCTCCTACAAATCCTCCCGGTGATTACCCGGATTTCACCAAGGGGTTGTCAGTGGCCGAGCCGCCATCCGGGCCGAGGTAGTGGGCGTCGCCGTGGGCGGAACCCGGCTCCAGCTTGACTCGGATCCCCGGGGATATAAAGCGTCGGCGTATCCGCCGCCGACACTCTATTTCTCTCTTAAGTTGCAGGCAGCCGTCTCGCGCGCGCGGTCCTCGTAAATCCCTATGGAACTCGGCAGCATTTTGGAGCTAGTCGTGAGGGTCGACTTCATTTGAGTCGCCATCTCGTGAACTCACCGGTTGCATTTCTCGCAGACCTCGTGATACCGGAGGCTCGTCGGGGGCGGCGGTGAATAACGCCGTCGCCTCTCTGATCGCGGCTGAGCCAAACGATCTCTCTCTCGAGGTTGCCACGCTCAAGACCGCTCTCCATTCTTCTTTAGAGACGCTTTCCCGGCGTCGCTTGCCTTTGGGTTTCGGGCCCCGTTGCTGTCCGTCCCGCTCTTTCGGTGAATGGGAGAGCTCTCTTCGGATATGAGGGTATCTCTTCAACAAGTATTATATATTTCGCTTTGCGAGCACCTCTCACATGCTCGTTGGGGGATTTGGAGATGGAAAACATTAAGTCTTTCGACTGAATTCCTAAGCCAGCCATGAACGCGTGGATCGCGAACTGTCAAGTGGCATCTACCTTTAGAGACTCCTGCATTGAATCACCGACATAAGACCTCAAGCTTTCATGTCTCGTTGATAGTTAGCGTATGGTAACTTGGCTTTCTCATCGCCCCGCCCAATGAAGTGAGATCAAAGCACGGGATGCCCGAACGAGAGATCGATGATGGTGGGAGTCTATCAACCATGCCAAGGTCGGGCCTTTGTGGGTGATAGCGAAAGCTCGTGATCAGACCGGATCTTGTGATACCCATGTACCCATTTGATTTTTTGTGTGTGTCGGTATTGATCGACCCGGGATCTCTAGTACCATCTAACGCAGCTCCACCGTGGGCATTCGAATTTGGTCGAAGGGGGAAGTGAAAGTACTCTCTACCGTATAAGGTGACCCGCTTGTCGTACTCAAGGTGTCCATAAGGTCGCTGAAGCACGTCCTTTACAACCTCCCCACGCGCCGAGCTCATTGAGGCTCCCGAACCTCTGCCCCATGAGTCTCAAGCCGAGGGACGGGCGTACCTCCGTCCCGACGCGTGCCTCCGAAGGGTCGCTTGGTCGCTTCTTCTCCCAGTGGCCGATGCTGTCCAGGCCCCGGCACCTACCGGGATTCCCCGCCTGCCATGTACTTCTCGGGAATACCGATATCAGGTTTCATTCTTCATGGGGAGCGCCGTGATTGCATCTTCCCGGGAATTTGTCGCGCCTCCCGGTCGCCGACCGGGTTCGTGAGTCGCTCTAACTTTTACGCCGACGCTGATCGTGGTGGCGTTACGCCGTTTCCACCTCATCCATGTCGACTTGCACGCTTCTACCGCACCGAGGCTCTACCGCTCACGCTGTTTGGTCGGTCCCGCATCCTCGGAGGATTAACGCTGTTCTTGCTTCAGATTCAGTCGATACCATCAAGAACCGGTAAATCACTATATTTGTAAAGGAACTATCGCTCCTACGTATCTACGCTTTCAACCGATGATGCCTTTTTCAACCGGGACCAACGAGCGCCGCAGGTCACCGGGCCGGGACCCGATTACCGGGTGTGTCAGATGTGCTTGATCGCTTTGTCCTGGCCGAGAGGTACGATCGCCGCACCGCTGATCCGTTGCGCCCACATAGCATTCCTCCCGCAAAACACAAGAAGCGGGGTTTCGCGAGGCTTCGCCCCGTGGTCGCCCTCGAGCCTAAGTCGCTTTCGAGAGAAAAGAGACTCGCGACCGCTATGTGGCTAATGTTTTTAGCTGCACTTTCCATCGGTGGAAGGGTATGACTCTGTATTTATGCGATATTCTTCCAAATGATGGTACAGATTCATTCTAATCGATGAGATATTTCTTATTATAATCCCAGACGGATTGGGTATAGATATAGAAATAGTAGTTTATTCGGGGATAATCTCCCTCCTTATCGGGAGATCTACCGACTCGCGAATGATATATTATTGTGTGACTATTATATTTTCCTCAGACTGTGAGACTTCCATAAGCGGCCTTCGGGCTGCTTGATTGACCTCTTTTCCTTGGATCACCCAAAAAAATAAATGTCGCGTAAAAGGTTTGAGGCCCATCGTGGCTAAACCTCTCATTCGAATCTGAATGACTTGCCTTCGCTGTCACTGAAATCGACCTCTTCTTCTTTGGACTTTGGCGGTGTGAAATTAGTAACCTTATTTTTCAAACCCTATCATATTTCACAAGCTTCTCGCTGTATTTTTATGCTTGACCTCAAAGGCAAATATACTATATTCTGTTTTTCTTAACTCACAAAAGTTTAGTTATAACATAACACTTTTTCTTTTTTTTGGTGATTTGATTAAAAAAATTTTAAAAGCCTAATTATGGAAATTTGATCGTCCATCAATTTTTGTAGTGATTTTAACAAAAATGCATTTATTTTATTGTAAAAACAACCCTTTATTTTAGAAGACTATTTAAATACATGACATGGATGAGAATTTTTGTAATAAAATAAATTATTTTCCTAGGAAAACATATAGGAAAGGTAGAGCCTTTAGGTTTACATATGATTTTGAAAACTGTTATTGGGAATGTTTTAAAAACACTTGATGTTTTTTGAATTAGTTTTTTCTTGTATTATGTGTTTTTCAGTCTAATCCCCACCTCCATTTATTTCAGGACTGGGTTCTAAAGAGAGGCCCATTGTTATTTCTTCTTGACGCACAAAATCCTAACCCTAGTTCTAAATTTAATCTGGAAAGAAAAGATGAAACTGAAAACTGGTGCTGCATCGTCACCTATCAATGTGTTCATCCTCGATATGGACAAATATTAAGAGATGAGGATCACTGCCATCGAAAATGTCGACGTCCCCGCCGCCGTTGTTATAAATTTGATTTTTGGCGAGTGCATCACTGCTAGGGATGTGGTTTGGCTGAAGCTGGAAATGTTCTGCCACAACGGTGGTGAGTTTCATATGAATTGGCGGAGACAGTCCCTATTTTTATAAGTATGGGGACACGCCAGCAAAGGAGGTGGCCATCCCCTTCGATATTACGGCTTCTATTCAGGGTTATGGTGGGTTATGCCGGAACAAAGATCCGCCTCGCCCTGTGTATAAGTTAGATCTCACCGACCATCAATCGGAGCCTGTCAAACTCGGCTCCATGTTGGGACCAAAGCTTTATCCGTTTGTTGAGGAAATTGGTGGTCGAATATACGTTCTTCTTAAGAATGCCTTGTATTCCTTAAGGGCCTCTGTTTGAAGTTTGGGATCCATTATCGAAAACGTGCCTTGCCAACCCCTCGCTTTCGGAGGGCTTTCGTGCTGAGAGCCGTCATGTTTCTGGTGGATTATTGTTTGTTGGATGGCGGATTTGGTTCATAACTGTTTCAATACTGTTTCTGGGATATGGAATATTGTAAAAATTTTGCCATCTGAGCTGATAAATCTGAAAGTGCTAGACGTGCGAAACCAAAATTTTTTCCGTATACCTAGTGGAAATAACGGCAGGATGGTGCGCTACCGCGGTGGGCCTGAGGGGGGGGCCTTGTCTACCTTATAAAGTTAGAGTTTGATATTTCCCCAAAAACACAACCTATAATCCACGGCTTTACAGCGATGGATGTATGTATTTCTGGCTGACAGGCGAACAGGTATATGTGCGGGTTGGTGCCGTATGAAGGCATATATGTTTTTGGTTATGCTCTGTACATCTTTGTTTTTCAAGTAAAAAAAATTATATCACCCCTGTTGAAAACACAGCGGTCAATTACATATTTGAGGCGTCGATTTTATGACTTCACCTATATTAAATGCAGAGATGAAGAAGTCCCAATGCTTTCCATCTACAATGCTCTCGTGTGAGTGTTTTATTTTAAATCACTTCACTGCACACTAACATCCAACTGCCATGAACAGTTTTACCAAAAGTAGTTACCTTGTAAATGAAATTGGCACATCATTGTTCATTTATTTAACCTGTTATTGATGATCTCTCACTGAATAGATAATATAGAGGGCAAGTATTGCACAAGACAATAGAGTGCAGCAGTTGCTCAAGATATCATCTGGCAAGTGACACTGCAGGTACATTATCCATCCTAATTTTAGTTTGAATAAAATATATATATATACACATTACATTTTATTATATATATATATATATATATATATATATATATATATATATATATATATAGTGGAGGTTATTGTTTCTAGAATAGGGGTCTTTGGGGTCACAGCGGCATGGGTATGCCTGTGCCTTTGGGATGATAGGTATTGGAGTTGGTGGTTTTCTTCCCAAAAAAAATTTGTGTGATGGAGGGGGTGCTTGTTGTGGGGGCATGAGGATTTGCGCATCATAGGCCCAATAATTTCCTCTACCAGCTTGTAAGATGGGTTGGATGGATTAAATGGTGTATTGTTATTATGAGTTGAGCCTCAATGCTGATCAATGATTTTCTTACTCGGGCTTTTCAAGTTCAAAGGGATTATGTGGAGAATCTCTATCTCCTTATTTAGTCGTTATTGTGATGGAAGCCCTTTCTTGCCTAGTAAATAAGGCCTTGAGGGCGTTTTTCTGTCAATGGCTAACCCATGGGTATATTTTTACAGACTTTGAAAAATACAAACAGAGTGAAAATCCATCTAGTAAATTGAAGACTATCTACCAGGCAAGTATATGGAGGTCTGTATTAGAAACCTCGTTTGTTTAATAGACTTTATTGGGAAAGTGGGTTTGGAGGTTTGTAGTGGAGGAGATCATTTGGGGTCGAAATATGGAACTGAAGGTATGATGGTTCAATTATACCTAGGGGAAATGCAGCCTTGGAAAGCCATTGAAAAGAAGTTGTAAAGCTGAAGCAGGATTGTGTGTTTTAGCTTGAGATGGAAATAGAATAAAATTTTGGTGAGGATACGGTGCAGAAACACACCTCTTGCGTGAGACCTCCTACCTTTATATCAATACAGAGACTGGGGGCTAAGGCGGCAGAGGTGTGTGAATTCAGGAGTTTTTGCACCTTAAAACAGTGTTTCTGATATGACCTTCAATCACTGTATATGAAAGTTCATGAACTAGCTGGCTTAACAGATATATAACAGAAAATCTCCCTTTAAAAGTGACAAACATATTTGGAAGGGGGACAACAGGCTGCTTCTCACTGTAAAGACTTACATTAGGCTTTTGAAGGTGAGTTTCCCATCAGCCCTGTCAAAATCCTTTGAACACGATGTTCCCTCAAAAGTCAAAAGTCGGTTTTTCAAGGCCAGTTTGGTGGGCTAGGTTCAACTCCCCAAATCGGCTAAAAAGAGAGTGTTGCCCACCTTAGCTAGCAGATGCCCTTCTGTGGAAGGGAGTGGGAAGAACAATAGAGCATATATATATATGTGCGATAGTCGAATCCACTCCCCAATTTGGGGACAAGTAAGGCAAATCTTCTTCAAGCTTTTAGTGTCATATCGGGCTTGTCCTCTCTTGCTGTTACTCTGTCAGCTGACGCTTTTCCCTAGAAAACAGCCAAAGCCAGACTGCACACCTCAAACTCCTTTAAACATTTTCCTAAGATAAAATTTGTCTTTGAAAACGCTTCTTTTCTCAATTTACAAATTGAAACTTTCAATCATTGATCCCTTTCTTTGGCTGGGTGTAGTTTCAATGTGATCTTTCTTTGTCGACTCTTTGTGGCAGCTGTTATAGCTATGCCTCGAGCTAGTCTCTCGTTTGGGTGCTATGCCTTTATGTAAGGCCTTCTCCCTTGTTAAGGACTCCTTGCCCCTTGTGGTATGTGTGGCTTTGGTCCCAGCCATTTTTTCTTTTAATGAAGTCCCCTCTATCTATAAAAAAAAAGGCGTTGAGATTTTTGAGGCTTCAAGGCTCACAGACTTTAGGTGGTGTAGAGGAGAGAAGAGGAGATTTCATTCCTTTACATGATGATACTCAGTGATTTGCATCTAACGAGAGCACCCCATTTGTTTGCGCAGCGCTTTATGGCTAAAAGCTTCAGCTGAAGATAAACTTAGCAAATCATCCCCTGTGGGCTAGATAGAGAGCATTGAGTTGTTAGCTCAAGAGTTGGGTTGGGGAATTGGTGCCCTAACTTGTTCTTCTTTGGGTCTTTCATTGGTGCACCCCTAAGTCCGACCGAATAAGGGAAATGATGTGAGAAGCATCAGCTGCAAAAGGCAATATCTTCCGAATGGTGAAGATTGACTTACTAAGTAAATTTCTCATGCACATCTATCTCATGTCTTTGTTTTAGATCCCTAGATCAATCAAGTTGAGATTGGAAGAAAATTTAGAAAGTTATTCTTTCTTCTTTTCGGGGGGGAGGAGGATACTTTCGAGAAGAAGCCTCACTGGGTCAAATGGTCTACAGTTTAGTTTTTGATAAGTAGAAGGGTGGTTTTGGGCATGAGAAATTTGGCAACTCTTAACAAAGCTTAATGGGATTCGTAAGGTGTAGGATAGCTTTTGTTGTAGGAAATGGAAGGAGAGTGAGATTTTGGTTGGATAGGCCAGGTGGTGATGAACCACCCAGAGACTATTTCCTCAAGAGATAAGGCTGCAGCCACCTCAAAGGAGGCTTGCGTGGCGGATGTTTGGTGTGGTAGTCCTGAGGAGAGCTATTGGGCGCTTTGTTTAGGTAGAGTCCCATCAACTCATGGTGGAGGAGGTAGTGGACCCTTGGCCAAGGTTCCTCGGGAGAGGAGTTAGACATGGAGGATGAGTTGGTATGGTGGGAACAAAAGAAGGAATTTTCTTTGTTAAGCAGTTTTTTAAGGAGCCGGGAGCCGAGAAGGCTTGTGGCCCTCCTTTGTAATTTGAAAATGTTGTTTCCCTTCCAAAGTGGGGTTCTTTGCTTGGAAGGCATCTTGGAGTAGAATTTTAACCTTGGACATCATTCAGAAGAGAGGCAGAGCGATGGTGTGAATAGATGATACATTCCTTTGGTGTGAGAGGAGGAATTTTCTGGATCATATTCACTATACTTTACAAGACAAGACGAGATAGGTTTGAAACCTCCCGCCCTCTTGAGTAGCTTGGGTTCTTCCATTCACGGTGAAAGAGCTGTTGCTTAGCTAGTATGGATCCTTTGTGGGAAAGAAAAGATGGGTGCCAGGCAAACTCGCTTCCTTGCTTCTCTCGAATTTATGTGGTAGGAAAGGAATGAGAGACCATTTAAATATGGAAAATTTTGTTCATAGATTAATTCTGGCTACTTTAATATACTTCAAAGTTTAATTTTTCTTTTTAATATACTTCTCTCTTTTACTTAGAAACATTAAATTTACTTTTGCATAATCTTACATGGTCTTCTATCAAGCTCATGAATTAGGGTCTTCTCTTTGTAGATTTTGTGATTTGTTAGGGCACCCCTTTGAGAGGCTTGCTTTTGTTCTCTTTTTTATTTATGTGGGCCAGCCCGTTCTATAACCCTTGTATATCTTTGCCGTCAGTTTTGATGTCTCTTTTTTTTTCTCTTTCTATACACTACAAATTTATCATATATATATGTATTCATTTATTTATTTATATATTGGTATTGGCAGCTTTCTTTTTTTCTTTCGCATATCAAAGATAATACTTAATGGAACTCATGTTCAGTCTCTATCTTTTCCAGGGGAGAAGCAAAGGGAAGAGTGAAAAAAGCAAAGAGCAAAGATGCTATCACATGATGCATGGGATGGTGCAAGTAGTTTCAACTTATATATATAAATTAATTTATATAATAAAAGCAATGGATGCAAGGAAGGGAAAAGTAAATTCAGGATGAGTGCTGTGGCAATAACTTCTCCACGTACACTGTTCTTTTTACCATCGACACCATCAACCAGCAGTAGCAGAAGGAGAACCTTTAATTTTGATTCAGTTGTTGGCTCATGGGGTTGTTGAAATTCAGAGAGAGTCTGTCACTGTAAACCAATTCTGGATGCCGCATCTTCAGAGGAGTGGTGTAGTTGGGGGGTTCAGGGAGATTCTAGAGAAGTGCAGCAAATGCAAATGAAAGGCCATACCATTTGTTACCTTGTTCATTCTCCACAAGCTTGCTTTTGTTTGGGTAATCCCTTCTTCTTCAAATCTTTGTTCATGCCATTGCTCACTGGTGCAGGTTTCTTTTGCTTATTGCATTTTTCCTGTTGAATTTTCTTGCTACATGACGCTATTGTAAGTCTCATGACTTTTCCCCCTTTCCACAGCTGCCATTAGGTTAACTTATGTTTATTTCTCGGAAAGTTTGAAGGCAAATGCACATGAAAGAAATAGAGAAGAAGAAAAGAACAATAAATTTAAAGTTAAATATGAGGAAATTATTTTCTTAGCATTTTTTCTCTTTTGTGGTATTTTTCAAGATACAAACATAGGCTGGTGTCATTTTGAGTGAGGGTTCTAGGCTATAAAAGTGGGTTTCTTAAAAACGACATATTAGTTTCATATTTCCTTGTCACTGCTTCTACTAGCAATGGGCTTTTACTTTTATTTTCATATAATTATCATGGGATGCATTCAGCATATCAACTTCTATTGTTCCTTTCTATTTCTGTTTTTAATTTGTGCCTATTTTTGTGAAACAGGAAGCTGTCTCTGGTCTTCTAGACTATTAAGAATTTGGGCATGACCATTAGTTAGGATAGGCCTTCTATTAGGTCTTCATTTCCAAGAGAAACAAATCAATTCTATTGTCAAAACATATGAGTTCCTATAACTTAGATACTGAAATTACCTTTACTTTCTTTATAATTATGTTTTCTTCATCAAATAATTCTACCTTGCCAATTGGAATAATACATGAATCTATGATAACTTTTTCTTATTTTAGTTTCCCATGAGGGTATTTGAGGAACTACAGATCACTGTTAATCTCCAATTTCTTCTTTGGCATGTAGCAACACAGTACAAGTTGAAGTGTTCAAGTTCACAAGGGGGGATTACTGCTTCCACTTTTTACATTTCATCGGGATCAGCAGTAACCCTTAATTTCACATCCCAGATCAGTGAATGCTCATAGGAGTGGATGTTACCTTGAAGTGGGAATTGGGTTTATTTAAAATTGCAGCCTCATAAACAACAATCTGTGATTCTACGAATTAATCAAAAGCTTGCCCCACTCTATTATGGACCTTTTCAGATTGAGGAAAAGATTGGACCTATGGTGTATAGATTGAAGCCTACCGACAGCTTCCAAGGTACATCTAGTTTTCCACGTCTCTCTTCTAAAACGTGCTATGGTCACCCAAACCACTGATGCTATCTTACCTGAGGAGTTAACCTTGGAGGATACTGACCACTTGTTAACTAAACAAATTTTGATTCACTGGCAGAACAAACCAATAGAGGAGGGAAGAAGAATTAGTCTTCAAAAGCATATTTCCCAGGCTTCAGTCTTAAGAGCAAGACTATTATTGATGGAGGGGGCAGTGATAAAGAAAGAGCAAAAGGAGAAGAGGAGGGTAAATTCAAGAAAAAAGAAAGGGACAGGTGGGGGATAAAGAGAGGGCCAGCTCGAAATGAATGGAGCAGAGTTGTTGGTTGCACAAAAAGGGCAGGCAGCTTGTGGTCAGAATGTAGCACAAATAATTTTTACCTTGTTCTTTGCTTTCTGTTTTCTCTTCCTCCTTTGTCTTTGATTTCTGGTTTCTAGGAGGATGGTTGGAGACTCATTTATCCATTGTTGATTAATACAATCTGACTTTCAGTCTTCACCCTTTTTAAACTCTAAGTAGCAGCACCTTTTTTTATTACACTGTAATTTCAAGATAGTAAATTGTTCTTACAGGGGACTCAACCTGGGACCCCTTCCTTATGTCCTATGTCTGTTTCAAACAATGAGTGTTCTGCTACTTGAGTTACACATGATAGGCTTAAACTATAAGTTAAGTTAAGCCTAGGTGGTTGTACTTGTGCATTGGTGGTCATCTCAGTTATTGTCGTCATCATATTATTAGATAGCTCCCAGTCTCCTAAATAACCATAATATAACCACAATATAATAGAATGTAGTGGCTGATACAACTGATCAAATCATAAGCATTTTACGAATGGTAATGAACTTGTAACCAAGGATTAAAAAATATAGGTAATTGGATTTTTCGGATATATTAGGTAGATAAAATATTCTATGGATATTCTTATAAAATATTAGTAAAGGAGATTATTTTGTAAAATTTAGGGAAATACTAAAAAAATTTAAAATAAACAAAATACATATGCTAAAGTTATCTTAGCTATTTAGTTAGTGTAATTGACTTGATACAGTTAAAAATATTATTATTATTATTTTTTTTGATATATAAAGAGCAATATATTGACCAAAAAAGAGAGTATACAGGACGTATACAAAAGAGATCACGAAGGGCCAACAAAAAAGAGACAAAGAGAAAGAAGAGTCAAACAAACCATCCTAAAAAAGAAAACCACACCTTAGACATAGTCATAGAACCTATACAAGAGCAATCTAACAAAGTTGATATCCGCCTTTGGAATAAATTCGGCACACGTAAACAACGATTGGATAATCGAAAGCTTTAGTCTCAATAGGGAAAAAGTAGCGTCTTCAAAAATAATTTTGTTCATCTCTTACCAAATAGCCCATAATAGAAGAAGGGGAGCAGCTCTCCAAATAACCTTAACTTTTTTCCTAACAAGGAAGTGCATCCAGCTTTGGATTAGGTCTTTAGCCATAAAAGGGCAGTCCAAACTAACACCAAAAGCGTAGAGAAGGTCGTACCACCGGCCCCCATATCGGGCTGGCAGCGATTGAATCATGCTCCAAACATTCTTCCTCCTTTTTTAACAAAAGGGACATATGCTACTTAACCCGAAAAACCCCTGCTTTCTTTCTGATCAGCTGAGGTAGTTAACCTTACCCCACCATACCTCCTAGGTAAAAAAAACCAACTTTAGAAGGGATATGCTGGTTCCATAGCATTTTGCGGGAGACTTTATGAGGAGAAGCTTCTTCCAATAGATTGAAATAAGCTTTGACCTTGAAGGGCCCCTACACATCCCCCTTCCAATAAATGTTTTTGATAAATATTCTGCCATGGTGAGTAATTATCATATAAAGACAAACTCATGTGTACTCTGAATGGATTGATTGAATAATACGATAGATTTGTAACCTCTATCTACAACATATTTGATAAACCCTCTTTAGTAATAAGTTCAGTCTTTATACTTATAAATATCGATTAGAACAGAGGAATATTGCTCAACGTTTTAGTTTCCTAAGTTAATCTCACTACTTGTCAAGAAGCAAAACAAATTTCACGAAAATCATCACCCAAATTCTTCCCGATACCCACCTTCAAGTCTATATTCAACTTTCCCAAACAAGCCACCAACCCATATTAGCCTTTTTCGCATAAGCTCAACCTAGTATTCTTGGGAAACCACAAGGGCAACCTTAATCACCACTTAGATGCCTCAAATACAAGGAACTGAAATTTTGGACCAAAGCCATAATGTTAAATTTGTGATAAATTTGGGCACATAGCCTTCATTGCTTCCATTTCCATCGAGCTAACCTAAACTACGCTCCTAAATTTCAACCAAAAGCCACAACCTTCGAACTAACATTCAAATTCGTTGCAATTTCACCACTTCAAAGTCTCATCACCCATTACTCATTCATCATCCTTCTGCAGCCCCCTCTTCATCAGCTCCAACTTCAGCCTTTACTACTCGATTATCATCTACTCCAGCTCAAGCCTTTATAACTCAGTTGAATAATCCCATATTATGGCATAATATAATAGGGCTTCCAACCTCAAATGTTGTTGCTCTAGTCATGCAGAGTTGTAATTCGAAATTTTCTAAATCATTTGATTTATTTTCCTCTTGTCAATTGGTTAAGAGCCATAAATTACCGTTTGTACTTTCAATAATAAAAGGGATGAGAAATTAAGGACCTCTCTGATTCCTATTACAATCATGAAAGAACACGGAGAACATCAAATTAACACATATAGAGCACCAAAGTTGCCAATTACGGGATGTTTCATTCCAATATATATATATATATATATATATATATATATATATATATATATATATATATATATATATATATATATATTGGAAACCTATATATATATATATATATCATCCATCAGGCCTTGACATTCTTAGCAAAGCAAATATATATAACTCATTTTTGCTCTATGACAAGAATTTCAATTTCTGCCGAGTGCCAAGTGCTGCTTATTGGAAATTTTGGTTGTGGTTATAACATGATGGAACCAATTGCATTAATTTCTCATTTCTATTGAATTTTCATTCCTACCAGATAAAAAAATAATAATTTGAGTTAGATCTCAAAACTTTGGAATGTAATCAATAAATTTCCAAACGTTAAGCTCAGCTTGAACCCCCGGGAAGTAGTAGGAAAAGAAAAATTTGTTAAAACGTATTTTCTCTCACGCCGGCTTATTCGCGAAAAATATAAAAGCAATAATATATAATCGAAATTCTTTAAAATTTTATATATTTTTGATTTTTTTAGTTCTTATATAATAAATAAAAATAAATAAAAAGAGCTTGATTAAACATATAAATTTAATTTATAAAGTTTATACCCATTTTTTATTTTCTTACAAATTTTCTTTCCTTTCTATTTTCTTCTCTATTTTATTTTCTTAATAATTTCTCATTTCCAAAAGAAACCTTAAAGTTATTTGAAAAGAATTTTTTCATATACACAAATTATGTATGTCATTAGAGGAATTGATTTACCATTTTATTATAATTATTTACTTTCTTTTTATCATTTTATCATAAGTATTTACTTACTATTTTATCATAATGATTTCCTCTTTCCTTGTTGCATTTGTAATTAATTAATTTTCTTTCCTTTCCTCCTAATTTATAAATAATCTTTAACTAAGATATTTAGTTTAAAAATTAGTTTATTGTAATTACTAATTAATTTTTTGAAAGGTTGTAATTAATTATTTAATTATTTATTTATATATTTTTAACATCTATTCACTTTATAATACATCATTATAATACTCTATTCTTATAAGTACTCATACCTTAAAGAACCTCCTTACACCCATCCCCTTTACTCATACTATCATCCAAAATAAATCAATTTTTCTAATAAAAGTAATTAATTCATACAAAAATAAATAAAATTATAAAAATATATAATATATCTAAAATTTTGTAAAATAAATTATGTTGGAATGATAGGTGTAGGAGAAATTCATTCTCCAACACAAATAAAAATAAATTTAATTTAAGCTTGAGCATCGTCTGTAATCTAATTAGACCTTATGATTCCTATGTGAGAAATAAGGAATACAAAAGAAATAAAGATAGACGAGTGGCATAGCTACATGTCAGTCCATATGCCTAACTTAGTATATAGATATAAATATCTATATCATACCCGATTGGCACAAGACAATCTTTTCCTCGTACTCAACATCATGGTAGCATCTCCTTGTGAAGCTTGAAGATGATGTAAAACTATATTCCATAAAAGAAATCACTGGTTTACGTAAAGGAGGGAAGGTTTTAAGGAAAAATCTTTCTTTAGGGGTTTGATTTCGGTAAGGATTTAGGGGAAAATCTCGGGATTCATGGGCTTTTAATTGGTTTTACCTTTACGAAATTGAGATTTGCAGTTTCACCATTTGCGATTTGGGGGAAGAATTTGGGAAAAAAATCGGAACAAATTAAGGCTCTAATCGAGGTATCAAATAATCTAATTTGGGGGAAAGGTTTAGTATATAAAAAGGTTAACTTGTGTAAAACAAATTTTACAAGACACCATATCATCATGAGTATCATCCATTTGTCCATGTATTACTATCATAATAATATGGATATTTTTGAGATAGAAATAGTACTTTTAGGGGATAATGGTGGATTCAAAAAAATATTAAAAACCAAGTTAGACATATGGAACAAACAATCACATGGATTGAGGCAGGAAAAGGCCGAGAGTCATATTCTATACTTGCAAATCATTCAATAAAATAAGCCAAAATCTCAAATGAAAAAGAAAGGTAAGTCTACGCCAAGGTTATTTTTTTATTTAACGTCATCATAACTTTTTTGAGCCTTAATAATAATAATACTTAACAACATTGGGCAAGATGTTTGTTGCTTTTTAACATTCCGAGAGCGAGTAGGATGTCAAATTAACTAATTATTTTATCGGGTCTCCGCCGCTCTAAACAGATACGTTAATTTAATTTTAATTGGTTTTTAACGGGCTGTTTGGTTTATTTTCTCAAATCAGATTTTTGCTCGTGATTGCATTTTCAGAAACCGATAAATTATAATGCCAAAAATTCAGAAAATATTAATAAAAATAATAAATCGCCATAGCGATTCGCATTTAGAATTCTTCTGGGGATCTCGGATTTGACGAAACGTATCACGCCGCAAATTCAGTCTTCGAAATCTGTTTAATCTTAAAAGTTTCGTTTGACTCTGCAAGACAAACGGAAAATTTTCCGATTTTCTCACGATAAATACACGATTTCTTAACGAATATATTTTTACGAAAATCTCGAAAGTCGAAATAGATCGGGCTAAGTTCATTTAAAAATAAAATGAATCGAAAAATAAATAAATTGTTTCGGGATAAACGGACTCGAATGAAGAATATGAATCATATTCAAAATAATAATAACAAGGCCACTGCTCGACATATTTTAAAAATAATTTTTTATTATGTTATTTTTATACTTTAATATAAATAATAATAATTATTATAATGTTTTTTAATAAATTATAAAAATTCATAATATTATTATTTTTATGAAAAATATTTATTTTAATATAATAAAAATAAAAAAGCAAATATAAAAAAATTAAAATTAAAAAAATAAAATGTAGACGGGGTGAGTTTGGGAATTTTCCCATCTCCGCCCCGCCTTGTTTAATTTTTTAAATAGCACAGCTGGTAATCGAACAAACGGAAATGGTGTGATGGAACTGCCTGCCCTAAACCCTCCCGTCATTGCCATATCTAAAATAGTTGTATTTGCTACTTTTTCTTATCGCAGAATGACAGCTTTTCTTATTTTTATAAAAACGATTTTTCTCGAATGTAAAAAACCAAATATTTTTACTTTTTCTATTCATAATCTTCTTTAAAAAATTTCAAAGAATAAGTCGCGAAATTTAAAAACAAATGTACCTTTAACGTCGAAGCTCATTTATCTTCCCTCGCATTAAGTCAAAAAACAAACGCTACCTAAATGGGTGTTGGATATGCCTAATATCCCAATAGACTCAACTCAACTTTTCAGGAACAATTTATTATACCATAACTAAAATGATAAGATTAAAATAAAATAAAACTAAAAAAACTTTAAAATATTAAAAAATATATAATTTACTTTTTTATTTCATATATGAAGAACTACAAAATTAAACAAAATAGAAGATTAAACCGCACGATTTACTTCTAACTAAAAATAATAAATATTTAATTAATATATAATTTATCATTATAAATTAACAACGCATGAAATTAAACAAAATTGAAAATAATAAATAATATATTTATATTTCAAAATAAAATTTGATCTTTCATTTGAAATATTTTAAATTTTTAAAATAAATAAAAGATAAAATTAAACATTTATCTAATTTTAATTCAAACAAAATTTGACAAATGATAAATTGAAAACGGCTCGGGCCCACTCACCAAGCCCAAAGAAGTGACGCGCCCAACGCAATACCCAGGCCCCTCGATACCATCCCAAAACTAAGGCCCTGGCTCGCCGTAATTCAAATGACGATCTGACACTGCTAGCGCCCATATCCCCGCAAATCCCGATTTACTTCGCTAATACGTAAAAATAATAACCCCTAACAAAGATATCATTCCTCAGCCAATCTAATCAAATCCTATCAATAAGGAAAGACAGATTATCACTTCGCAATCTTTCCCCACAAGGAAGTAAAGATTATCCAAAATAAATGTCAGCCTCTTTCTAAATCCATTAACAAACCTACATCGATAAAGAAAACCATCCACTAGAGCAATCCCAAGCATAGCACAACCTGCTGGATGACCACTATAAATACATGGGCACCCCAATGCAAGGGAAAAGTGCACGCACTTAGACTGATGGTTTTATATACAAACATGATCTACTTCTAAAGTTAGCTTCTTTCCTAGTAACTGATTTTAAAGACGGAAGGCCATTTTGTTAAGCCTCGCCGAATCTCCTTTTTCCTTTCCTTCGCTTTTGCGTGAGAGCTACACGTCAAGAGACCGCAGATCAACAAGACAAATGATCTTACTCCAAATTTCAGATAATCCAAGAATGCATCCCACCCCCCCGTCAAGAACTGAGTTCTACCACGACCCCTAAGTACGCTCCAAATTTGGGCCGGCTAAAAGATCATCAATGAAAATATTTTACATCTACACATTTTCAAGCCTAAATAAATTATGATTTTAATTAGACTAACTGACATTCCTAATATCTTTTAAATTAAATTGACTTTATACTTAAATTTCAAGATATTATGAACCCTACACCCCATGGGACAGTGCAAACCCCAATTTCACGTGTAAAAACAATTGATCCAAGGCTTAAGCGATTTTCCGAAAATCCTATCCGTCTATTCTCAATAGGCTTCAAACTGAGCGTCTATTCTACTGTTCTTCATCCTCTTCCATTTCAACGTCAAGCTGCCATCAAAATAGGGTTTTTCTTTTTAACTTTTGTATAAAAGGGATCCTTTAAGGGTTTTAGAGGATTTTTTTAGTTTAAAAAAAGGGGAGAAAGGCTAGGGTTTTAACTCCAAAAGGGGGGAATAGCACTGTAGTCTCCTCTATAATGGCCAACGACCACAGCTCCTCTCTGGCTCCTATAATGTTGCTGCTCCTCATTTCTCCCATGCATCTGAGGTATGTGATCTCTCTTATCTCCACTTCTATAATGTCGCCTCTCTCTATTTATTCATATTGATTTTATTTTCCTTGTTCGTTGAAGTTGATCGGGATTCAAGAAAATGGTGGGTTTTTGGGTGTTTGGGTTTTGGGTCTATTCACCTATGACTCTCTGTCGGGGTTTTTGGGTGTTTGGGTGTTTTGAATGCACCCATGGCTTTTAAAGCTTTGTTCTCTGGCTGTCATGAACGCGGTTTTGGACAATGTGTTGCTTTTTGAATATGTCTTTCTGCTTTACAAATTTTGGGTCCAATGATTAGGTATGTGCATGAAATTATAGATGGTCCTGTCCTCAGTCTCCTAATTTATCAATTTCGTTTCAGCGGACTTTGCCTTCGGTTTCTGATGATCAGTTTGGTGTTTGTTAAACCCAACAACTCATGTCGCCATTTCTATTTAACTGAATTTGTGAGAAGAAGGAAAAGAACACCCCTTAGCGGTTCTTATGATTGTGGAAGCAACATTGTTTTCATGGTTTTTGACTGATTTTGCCTTGTGTGGAAGCACTGATGAAAATGGTATTTCCTGGCCTTGAGAATATGTTGTTTATCAGAAACCGGCTATTGCTTCTTGTGTACTTCTGGAATGATTTTACTGTTAAATGGTAAGCTATTGGAGGTTATTCCAATAGTCATGAGAACTCGATTATGTAATTCTCAATCTTTATCGTCGTATATATAATAATAAGGATAATTTGTATGAGTTAGAATTAAAAACCCATGTCATTTGTTATGTTAAACGCTGTTTGATTGTATAAATACACAAAAAATTGATTACGATGGAATCAGATTGACATTGCTTGGGGCTATTTATGAAAATGCTTTAAGGAAAACAATGCTACGCAAGGATGATCTCTTGTCAATGAAATTTGAATCAGCATTCAGCTCTAAGTTTGTATCTCGGTTGGACTTGGACCTTCCAGCCAAGATACCTTTGTCCCATAGGGTGCCTGAACCTGATCATCATTGGTCTCTACCCGAGCTTCTGCATCTCACCAGGATAATCCATATTCCTTTATTCTAGCTACCTTCAGCCATGTGCTTTTCTCTTTCATCTAATGATCCCGCCTTTTGGCCTTTCTCATTTAAACAAATGCATCAGTAAATGTCGATGGACAATTATTTAATCTTTTTACACTCTCTGTCTTATGCATTCCTCAGTTGTGTGAGGAGGTGTGCCATCTATTATAATTCATGAAATTTTGTTTCTTACTTGTATTTTTTGTTTCTTCCACTTGTGGGATGTGGGAAACTGCACTTGGTTCTTCATCTCCTCATCAAATTTTTGTTATATTCATGATTTATTTTTCTGCCATTGATGGGATGTTCCATGGAAATGAATGGTGTTATTGAAGGCACATTAAATCTCTAGATGAAAAATGGCTTTTCTTTATTTTAGGAGATAAATGAGCTTTTTTAGGTTTTGGGAAGGGAGGAACCCTTCTTGGGAGCCACCATAAGGGGTCGTCAAAAACAAAGAGGGGGAAAATTTTTAGAGGGAGAAGCAAGAAGCAAGCCTGAAGGAGTAGGGTTCCAGGAGAAGGGTAAAGAGTATTTTTTTTATCCTAGGTTCTATTTTTTTTAATAACATGAATTGATTTTATAATTTCATAATTTGCGAAATATATGGAGTTGATTCAAGTGCTCAACAAAATAATGGTTTTCTGTGGCCCGATATTCTATGTATCATCCAGCTTAATAAAATGATTTGATATTTGATATATAATCAATTTCTAATTGAATGTCTATATTTTGTATTTTGTTATTGTAATTAACGTTGTTTCTAATTGAAACTGATAGCGCTGACATGTCACCTAGATATTATAAGATCTTTTTTTTTTTTCATCCCTACCTTGTTTATTTATTTATTTTTCTATTCATTTTGTTACCTTGGGGAGGATGGTTACTTCTCACATGTTTGGATAATTGGCACCCTTCACATTAGAAAACCTCAAATTGAAAGATATTTAGAACAAATGTACAAAACAATGTTCAGTCACTTCATGAGCGTTGAAATGACAGGCCTGGGGTGAGTGGTTCTCTAGAGTCAAAGTCCTTGAAATCTCAGTTGAGGGTAGAGGAGGATCACTAAAGGGGTATTTAACAGAGAGAAGAAAAGGGGAAGTCACCTGGATCAGATTCGAGAAAAGGATTTTGGTACATTGCTCAAGTAAATAACAATGCTTGTGGAAGGGAGACAAACACAAAAAGGTTTTTTTAGTGGAAGAGGGAAAGTACAGATATTATAGCGGAGAACAAATGCAGAATGAAGCAGTAAATATTTGGAGGTAAAGCTCAAGAATATATGGGCAAAACATGTGCAATTTTTATGAGTGTACTAGAAGGGAGGGAACATCAAATGAAGACGCAAGCTGTTGAGAAACCTAGAGAGCTAGGATTAAAGGCACTAGCAAAGGAGAGGCAGGAAAAGAGAAGGAAACTTCTTCTAACCCGAAGGAGGGAGAATGCAGAGGCATCAAGAGGGGTGGTGGTTAAGTGGTGCCAACTTTGTCGAGATAACAAACAGGAAGGGACAGATCTAGAGCACAATCCGACACAGATGTGAGCCCGGCCACTGTGGAGCTGCGGTCCTCCAGATCTCGTTTGTGAGTTGGGAAATATGTCTGATTTCACCCGACTGGCCGAGAGAAGTGAAGCGCCGGGTGTGAACTACATGGAGATCGAGGTGGTTTTACTGTACCCCATGAACCAAGATTTGTTTCTCATGGAATTTGATTTTCTCCTAATAAGCAAAAAGGGCCTGATTCAGGAGAAGACGGGCGAGGTGGATCTTTAAAGCTCGAATGGTGGAGTCCGGAAGCTGGCTGCTCAAATAACCAGGAGGAAGTGAAGGAGGCGTGGATAAGGGTGGTGGGAATGCCACTGCATCTATGGAGGCAGGAGATCCTAAAAAAGATAGGTGATAGTTGTGAAGTTTTATATAAAATAGACAAGGAGATAGTTTTGAGGGTTAAGGTCGCTTGGGCAAGAATCTTGGTAAATGGGAAGACAAGACCCATTGTTGTTCATATTTTGGAGGGGGGAGAAGCTTCGAGCTCCACATCTTGTGGGAAATTCATCAAGAGCATGTATATACCCATCAAAGGCTAGAAAATCCAGCGTAAAAGGGGAGGTGAGGAAGAGGGGAAGAAACGACACGCGCCGCGTAATAAAGCAAGTGGTCTTTCTTCACACAATGTTCTCTTACGTAATAGCGGATAGATGGACTAAGAAAGACGGAAGGATAGAAAAAGGGAAGGGTGGTGCTGACGGAAGAAAAGGGAAATTGTGGTGCATGCATTCCAAGGAAAGGAAGTGCTTGGCAAAGGCCAAACTTATCTTCTCAAGGGCAAAATTCTGGGCTAAAGAACCATGGGTCTAGCCCATCCCCTAGGCCAAGCCCAATTCTGGATTCCAACCCACCATTTAAGCCAAGCTTGGCTCAAGGGCTAAGCCCATCCCAAGGCTTTAAGACAAAAATGACATTAGACGGGCAAAGGAAAAAAGGCCAAGTCTTCAGGTTTAAAAGAGGGTCAAGGAGGAAAGATCATAGTGAGTCAAGCCTCATGCAACACACATCGCTTTCATAAAATGTTTAGAAGGCATAATTCTTTCTATGAGGGATTTAAGCCCCGTGGCGCATCATGCAGAGAAGTCTATTCGGGAGAAATGAGAAGATCCAACATGGAAAAAGGAAGAGAATCGCAGTAGGTATATAAATGATGAGACCAATATCCTCATTCCTTCCCTTTCATTTTTGATCGAGCTCGAAGAGTGGTGGGCTTGGTCGGGGGTTACGAAATTCAGAAGAAGGAATTTCAAACCCCTATAATGATTTTGCCATCAGAAGGAGAAATAATAGAGCTTATACCAAAAGGAGGGGAGGTGGTAGTGATGGAGGATGGGGTAAGGGAAGAAAAGTCACTAGAAGGGGAGAACACCCATACTTCTTGGGAGGAGAGTTGTCTGGTCGAGGTTTAGCAAATCTTTGGGAATGTTTCAAAGAGGGTGGCGGCACGAGGTGTTATTTATGCAATGCAAATAAGTGGAAGAAGACTTGACGAGAGAGGAAAGGAGGTACAAAGGATGATGAAGTTTGATAGAGAGATGTAAAAGCTATAGTGGACAGTGCAGGAAAAGGAGAGGTCTAAAAAGGAAAGTGTTGGGAGGGATGTCAGAAGGTGAAGTATAAATGAAGTGCTAGAATCCTTTCTGCTGAATGTTGAGGATAATGATCAAGAAAGCAGTTAAGAAAGGCCTTCATAAAAACATAGAGGGTGGATATAGTATGCCTTCAAGAGAATTAAGTCAATGCACTTCTAGTGAGCTAGTGAGAAGCTCAGAGTCGGAGGATTTATTATGGGCTAAAGTGTCGATGCACTCGAGCCACGAGGGAATCCTTA